>JAKZJZ010000035.1:195000-345000 GCA_022702705.1 Papilionanthe hookeriana x Papilionanthe teres | reverse complement strand
TTAGTGGATAAACTACAACCTTTTCTATTGGATTTAATTTCTGAAAACCAGTCTGCTTTTATTAAAGGGAGATGTATTAGTGAAAATATTCTTCTTGCCCAGGAACTTCTTGCTGATATTGATAAGCCATGTAGGGGTTCTAATATTATTCTTATGCTGGATCTTTCTAAAGCTTTTGATTCTGTTAATTGGTCTTTTATACTTGATGTCTTAGCTGCTAGAGGTTTCAGCTTTGATTTTTGCAACTTAATCTCTAGATGGCTGGAGAATAATTTTTATAGTGTTTTGATTAATGGAAGTACTCAGGGTTTTTTTTAAGCTGGCAGGGGGATTAAACAAGGAGATCCTTTATCCCCTTATATATTCATTTTGGCTTTTGACTACCTCACTAAATTCTTAAATCAGGTTCATATGGATAATCCTTATGTTCAATATCAGCACAAATCTAATATTTTGGTTAGTCACCTGGCTTATGCAGATGATGTTATTGTTTTTTGTAATGGGAGCAAGCAATCAATTAAATGTATTATGAAGACTCTTTCTAGTTTTGAAGCTGTTTCTGGAATGGAATTCAATAAAGCCAAATGCTCTTTTCTTGCTAGCTCATTGATCAAGGTACAAATTAAAAAGTGGATATCTGATTATACTGGATTTAAAGAAGCCACTTATCCTCTTGTTTACCTGGGCTTTCCCTTGTCAAAAGGAAGAAGAAGGTTATCTCGTTTTGATGATGTGGTTACCAAAGTTTGTTCTAGAATTCAATGTTGGACAAATACTTTTCTATCAAATGGAGGTAGAATTACTCTTTTGAAAAGCATTTTAACTACTTTCCCTTTATATATTCTCCAAATGGTTAATATGAAGAGAACTTCTCAGAAACTGTTATCAGTTGTTTTTAACAAATTTCTATGGGAAGGACAACATAAACAAATGCATTGGTCAAATTGGGATAAATTGTGTAAACCTCTTGCTTGTGGGGGTCTTGGATTTAAAAGTTTCCAACATCTCAGCTTCTCTTATTATTGTAAGCAATGGGTTAAATTTAGATCAAAGACTTCTCTTTGGTTTAATTTTCTTCATGGTAAATATTGCAAAACATTACATCCTTCTCAGGTCCAAGCTAAAATGGGTGATTCTAAAAATTGGAAAAGGCTTTTAAAAGTAAGAGAGTTTGCTGAAAAGCTTTTTATTTGGGAAATTGGTGATGGCCAAGTGGATTTTTGGCTTGACAACTGGTTATTTAATGACTACTTAAAAGATCAAGGGATATCTTTTTCCATCCATAAAGTTTCTGATTGCTGGACCAATTTTAAATGGGATGAGTCTAAACTGAAAGCTGCTCGTAAATACGTAATTGGTTAATAAAATTCTTTCTATTCCTTTACAGCCCAATCATAAGGATAGATTGATTACCAAAAATCCATCTACACAAAGGCTTTCCAAGTTCATTTATCTTTCTTGTCATAATTGGACATATAATGATTGGGTAAGTACATAACTCCATCTATGTCATTTTTTCTGCTGGAAACTCTTCAGAAGTTTTCTGCCAACAGATGACATTCTGAAGTTAAAGGGAATACGGGGACCTTCTATATTTCTTTTTTGTCTCTCAAGTGAAGAATCAATTTCCCATTTATTTCTCAGTTGTAATGCTGTACAGGATGTATGGAAGGTTGTTCTTGAACAACAGGGATTGCTTCATAGATATTGCAGTTGGATTAAGCTTATTGATTGCTGGCAGGATTGGAAGAAGACAGCAGAATTCTATATCGCCTTGATTATTTTTTGGTTTACTTGGATGGCTAGGAATGAGATTTTACATAATAATATGGTTTTTTCAGCCCAGGTTATTATTAAACATTGTCTGAACTATCATCACAAGATCACTACTTTTTTTCAATTTAAATGATTAGCCTTCTTATGCCAAAGCTCAATTGATCAGATGGAGAACTCCTAAGTATCCATGGGTTAAAATAAATACTGATGGCAGTTTTAAACCTTCAAATGCTGGTAATTGTTCCAATGCTGGTATTGGTGCTCTATGCAGAAATCACATGGGTACTTGCTTATGGATTATCTCTGTTCCTATTACTGCCATTAATGCATTGGAATCAGAAACTATTGTTGTTTTCTGGGGTCTAAAGACAGCCATTCTAAATCATCTAAGTTCAGTTCATGTGGAGATGGATTCCTTATTTCTATTAAATATTCTTCTACATAAGTCAGCTGCTCCTTCGTACCTTCAAGTTTGGATCAATAAAATATCATTATTGGCATCTAATATATCTATAGTTTGGAGTCATATCCATAGAGAAGGAAATCAGCCAGAAAATTAGCTTGCTACTAGAGCTAGTTCTTCTGATGATATTTTATGCTTTTCTTATTCTTCTTTAGATCCTAAATCTCCTATCTTTAAGGAGTTTAGACTTCTTTTACATGGGGACCTGCTTTCTTTTCCTCATATCAGATGTACTAGACTCTCTTGATTAATAGATTATTTTATTTTGTTATATATATATATATATATATACTCTGTAAAATAATACAAAGCCCCATAAATATATTCCTCAAAGCATCATAAATATAATGATCCACAAAGCTAAACGGAAAACAAAATCTGCACTTAATTATTTGCACGAATATACGGGGCATCAATATTGTCACCGGTAAGCAACATCTTTAAGGCGTGAGGTGGGACAGAACTAACCTGAATTTGCCTCGTCAAAGAGCCAAGGCGAGCAAGCAAATTCACAGATTTATTACCCTCGTGAAAAATAAATCGACAAGCAATTTGCATATGCGAGGAAACATATTTAATCCGGTTGATATAATAAATAATTTCCCAAGGCACCACTTTACCCTCATTAAAACACTCAACCATAGCACTAGAGTCCGTCTCAACCTCCCAAAAAATCCAATTCATAAGAGCTGAGATAGAGACAGCCATTAAAAAGGCCTGAGCCTCCGCTTTCAAAGGCGAATCTGAACAACTGGGTGAAGTAAAGAATAAAAGGCACTTAGCATTAGCATTTCTAGAAACACCACCAATCCCGGCGGAATCAGGTTTCCAACTCCCATCTATGTTAAACTTAACCCACCCCATCGGGGGAGTCCGCCATCTCACCAATGTCGGGAGTTCCGAGGCCCTCGCCGGTATATAAGAGGACGGCTCAAAATTATCAAAGTATGGAATGCCAGAGAAGAAATCCCTCTTCATACCCCCGAACTTGAAAACCCTATTACTGTACACAATAATATTATAGAACACGGTGTCATAATGTATAGACTTCCCCACATGCTTGATATCGTTGTGAGCCATCCAAATAAACCAACACAGAATAAAGGGATAAATTTGGTAAAAATGTACTTGCCGCCGCTCCAAGTTACAAATTATAGAGGTAGTGGTCAGATTATGACCCAGGGTCAGACACGTGCCAAACCAAATCCCCCATTTCTGCCAAATTTGCAAAGCATAAGCACAACTAAAGAAAATGTGATCCAAACATTGCTCCGCTTCCTGACAAAAAGCACACCTCGATGTGAGCCTTAAACCTTTAAGCTTTAGGATATCATCATAGGGAAGAAGATGGTGGAAAATCCTCCATGCTAAAAAAGACATAGATGGGGTAAGAGCAGAAGACCAAATACCCCTACCCCACTGGGTATCCTAAAAATGATGCGAATAGAAATAAACATATTTTAAAATAGAGACGTTAGGGCGAATCTTGACAATTGGGGAGTCAGGCTTTTGAGGATCAATAGGAATGGTAGAGATGTAAATAGCCATATCCACCCCCACCAAATTATGTAAAAGAGGCATGCTCTAGTGGCCATCGATCCACATGTCTGATACGACCAAATTATCATTGACATGCTCCCCCTGTTGCAAAGAGATCTGAGCCCAAGAATCATGCCAAAAGGAAAATATTACCACAACCCAAATCCCAAAAAATGAGATCCTTAGTCTAATCCCGAATACGAAGAAGTCTCTTCCATAAAATAGAATCACCCTTCTTCGAAATAGCAAGCGCGGGATGAGATGTCTTACAATACTTTCCATGCATAAAAGAAGCCCACAAGGACTTCCCCAGGTGAAAATTCAGCCAATGCTTAAACAAGCTAATGTCGGCAATGTGCTGAAGCTTCTTAAAACCCAGTCCACCCCCACTAATAGGTTTACATAACTTCTTCCAAGAACACCACTTCCTCCCAGCAAAACCACCGACCCATAAAAAATTATTGAGACATTTTTCTAAGACGGTTTGGGTGCTCTTCTTAATTTCAATTACTTGTAACCCGTATATTGGCATGCTCAGGATGATACTTCTAATCAAGGTAATGCGGCCACCAAAGGACAAAAAGTTGTTCCTCCAATCATTAATCCTATTTTTAATCTTCTCCACCACCTCATCAAATTGATTTTGTTTCATTCTCCCCTTAAGAAGCTGGACCCCAAGATATTTAATAGGAAGCATGGAACATTGAAACCTCGTGTACTGCCCAGCCCATAAAACCTTCTGTCGATCAGCAATCTTACCAAAGTACAAATTACATTTATTAGCACTAAAAGAAAGGATTGAGAGATCCTGGAATTACTTAAGTAAGTGATAAACTTTCCTGATACTATTCTTACAGGTGTTAGACATCGTCAGCATAGGCTAAATGCGAGACCACCACAGATTACTTAGTAGAGTAGTGAACCGACGGGTCACGACCATATAAATCCTCAAGCATCCGGGAGAAATAGTCAAACACCTAGATAAATATAGTGGGGGAAAGAGGATCGCCCTGCTTGATGCCCCAGGTGGCATTAAAGAAGCCATAGGAATTACCATTAATGAGAATGTTATAGTGATTGCAACGAAGCCAATTGAGAATAAGTTGGCAAAATGCAACGTAAAAATCCTCTTGCTTTAAGAACTTCAATTATAAAATGCCAACTAACGAAATCATAAGCTTTACGAATATCCAGCTTAAGGACCATATTGTCACCACGGCACTTCTTATCAATATCATGTATAATCTCCTGGGCTAACATAATATTATCCGTGATACTCCTACCCTAGATGAAGGCCGATTGGTTAGAAGAAATTATATGATTGAGGTGGGGTTGAATGCGTTTCTCCATAATTTTACTAATAACCTTGGAGATTACCAAAGTAAGCGAAATAGGATGGAAGTGGTCCCAAGACGTCTTTTGTGTAGACTTGGGGATAAGGACAATCGAAGCAGAAGAGAAATATTTACCCGGCGTTTCCCCCATAAAAAGACTTTGAATGGCATGGATCACATCTCTCTTTACAATGCTCCAACATTTAATGTAAAAATTAGCAGTAAAACCGTCCGGACCCGGTGCTTTATTAGAGTTGATATCTTCTAAAGCAACATAAACCTCATTAGCTGTAGGAATACCAGAAAGGTCAAGATTCTCTGTATAGCTTCTCATATCATTTAACAAGCGAGCGTTAATGGAACCCGTAGTCTCCCGAGCAGTGTAAATGTTAGTGAAGTAACTAATTGCACTATTCCGCAAATCCTGAATATCAGTAAGCCAACGACCCTGGTCATTCTTAATGCAAACAATATTGCTATTGGCCCGACGTTGCTTAATACAAGCATGGAAATACTTTGTATTTCTATCGCCTTGAGCAAAATGAACCTCACCCGCCTTCTGTTGCAAATAATCCTCCTCCCAAAGTGAAGCTTCCAATAAATTAGAGTGAGCCACATGAAGCTGAGACATAACTTCACTAGTAGCTTCATCAATCGCTTGAAGATCCATAACCCGTTGCTCGGCATTGCGGACCTTGGCGTGAATATCACCAAACACATTCCAATTCCATGTCCTCAAAGCAAAAGCCACCTTCTTATGTAATTTCCACAGACGAAACCACGCATTCCCAATGTCATCAATTTTCCAATTATCCTTAACCAACCGTAAAAACCCTCATGTCTCAGACCGAGACATTTAAATAATGGAAGTGATAATTAGCGGTTTTCTTAAAATGATTAAAAGAAAGCAATAGAGGTTTATGATCGGAGCTCTGAATCGCAAAGATGTTGAACCCGAGTGAACCCATAAGAAGACATCCGAGGCTTGATAGCAAAACACCTATCCGGACGTTCAAAAACTTTACCTCTCTTCCGGGTAAAATTGGATCCGACAAACCCCGAATCCGACGAGGCCCGCATCGGCCATAACCTCCCCGAACCTATTCATGAGAGAAGCGTCAGGGCGACGGCCGCCCAACTTTTCACAGTTATTCATAACCATATTAAAATCTCCTCCCACCATCCATCTAACTGGGATAATACTACCCATATCGGTAATTTTCCTCCACAACTCATGTCGAGCGGAAAGGCGAGTGCTAGCGTAAACAAAAGTTAACCAACCTGAGAATTCATCAACAAAAAATAGGTATGAATGAATTGGCCATCATCCACAACAATTTCCAGAGAAATATGCTTCCGCCAAAAAAAACCCAATTTTATTAGAGCAATTCCGGAAGCAAGAAAACTACTTAAATTTTCCCATTACGCGAAGCTCATTAGAAGAAATCATAGGCTCCAAAATAGCGAACATATCGACCTTATGGATCCTTGTCAATAATTTCAATCTACCAAGGGAGTAAGGATCTGCAACTCCTCTGATATTCCAGATTAGGATATTAAACTTATATAGATAAGGAGCCCTCCCTAGGAGCCCTAGTTTGAGTTAGTCTACCTTCTTCCTCGGAGTGATAATTTTCGCTTCCTTTAATGTCACACCCAACCCCTAGGTTGGTCAATTCGTAAGATCCTTTTTTTCTTCTACGGCGGAACTTTTGCACCACCCATTCATCTCCAAGGAGCTCAGAGACAGCTGTCAACTGAGGTTCCAAATCAGGAGGGACATCACCCAAACTTGCAAGTCGAATTAAAATGCCGGCCTCCGACATCATCGAGGTGGGATGTCTAGGAGCAGTCAAACTATATTAACAGGTTGTTGCCCCACAACACCCACCCGAGATGTACTAAAGGCACAGAAACCCCATCATTAACATCATTAACCTGATTGATCTTAGCAGTAAAGTTATCAGAATCGGTGATACCAGTGCATGAAGGGTTCACCACAATACCCTTCAACCTAGTACTACCCTCGACAACGGTGGGAACCGACTCTTCAATGACAGGAGGGGTCATATGAACACCCTCATCCACCAAGCCTTCTCCCTCAAGGTCATGTTCAACGATATTCCCAGGCTCCTCAACAGCCACAGTTCTGGGATCCAAATGAAGATTGATGTGGATGGAACCAGCTTTAGGTTTCTCTATACTAACTCTCCAGAGCTCAGGGTGCAAGTGATAGCATTGAGCAGCACTGTGCCCAAACATCCTACAATTGGGACAGTATAAAGGGTGTCGTTCAAGAATAGGCTCCCAATACCAATTATGATCGGACCCAATCCACATCTCATCAGGGAGGGATTGAGTAATGTCCCGTTCTACAAGAAACCTAGAAGTAATTGGTCGGGAACCATATAAATCTTTGGTAGGAGGATCAATCTGTAGAGGTTTCCCGAAAATCCCTGCAATTGAAAATAGAAATTAAGGCTTAAAGTGATGAACTTTCAAACTGGGCAGACGTATCCAGACCGGAATGGAAGGGGATTCAGCTCGCGAGTTGAAATCAACGGACCATTTAAGCAGTTTTATAATTTGATTGTCAATCCTCAAAATCCTGCGAGCAAAAAGCTGAGTATAATCTTCATCGTTAGAAAGTTGAATTAGGATACGCCTACCATCTAGTAACCTTACTTTCCATGTACCCACTAACTTCATAAGCCTCCGAATTAGTTCCAATTTTGGGTGACCATATAGGAATTTTCCTACCAAAGCCAGCCAAAACGGAGCCACGAGTAATTCATTCTCAGCATTCGAAATGATAAAATATTTAAAACAAAAAAATAATATTAAATAAATTTGTATATATATATATATATATTTATATAATATTATTTTTTTATTTTAAAAATTTTAAGTATAGAATATTATTTATAAAAAAATTTAATTATAAAAATATTTAGTAAATAAATTAATTATAAATATATATATATATATATATATATATATGTATATATAAATATAAATATATATATATATTCATATATATATATAATATTACTTTTTTATTTTAAATGTTTTAAGTATATAATATTATTTATAAATATAATTTAATTTAAAAAATAATTAATAATTAAATAAATTATAGATAAAAGAAATATAAATAGCTATATATAAGTATATATATATATATATATATATATATATATATATATATATAAATTTATATTATATTATTTTTTATTTTAAATGTTTTAAGTATAGTATATTATTTATAAATATAATTTAATTTTAAAAATATTTAATAATTAAATAAATTATAAATAAAAATATATATATAGTCAACTTTGGTGAAAATGTTTAACCCTTCATCCAATGACCAACCAATTTACCCAATTTGTTAACTGTTTACTAAAAAGTTAACTTTGACCAAAATGGTTAATCCTTGACCCAATGACCAACCTCTTGACCCAATAGGTCAACTTTTGACCAAAAAGTCAATTTTGCTTAAAATTGTTAATTTTTGACCTACTCACCGCCTCATTGACCTAAATAAGTCAAATTTTGACCAAAAGACAACTTTGGTCGAAATAGTCAATCTTTAACCCAATGACCAACTCATTGACCCAATAGGTCAATTTTTATTAAACAGTCAATTTTGATTAAAATAGTCAATTTTTGACTTAATGACCAATTTTTGACCCAGTAAACCAATCTTTGACCAAAAAGTCAACTTTGGTCAAGATGGTTAATCTTTGACCTAATGCTCAACCCATTGACCCAATAGGTCATCTTTTGACCAAAAAGTCAACTTTGGTCAAAATGGTCAATCCTTGACCCAATGACCAACCCATTGGCTTAATAGGTCAACATTTGACCAAAAAGTCAATTTTGGTCAAAATAAACAATTTTTGAATTAATGACCCAATAAGTCAATCTCTGACTAAAAAGTTAACTTTGATCAAAATGGTCAATCCTTGATCCAATGACAAACCCATTGATCTAATAGGTCAACTTTTGACCAAAAAGTCAATTTTTGTCAAAATAGTCAATTTTTTAATTAATGATCAATTATTGACCCAATAAGTTAATCTCTAAGCAAAAAGTGAACTTTGGTTAAAATAGTCAATCCTTGACCCAATGATAAACCCATTGACCCAATATTTTTATTTATAATTTATTTAATTATTAAATATTTTTATAATTAAATTATATTTATAAATAATATACTATACTTAAAACATTTAAAATAAAAAAAATACTATTATATATATATATATGTATGTATATATATATTTATTTATTTATTTAAAAATACATATATTTCTATTTTATTTATAATTTATTTAACTATTAAATATTTTTATATTTAAATTATATTTATAAATAATATACTATACTTAAAATATTTAAAATAAAAAAAATAATATTATATAAATTTATATATATATATATATATATATATATATACACACACATACCATTTTGACCAAAGTTGACTTTTTGGTCAAAAGTTGACCTACTGGTTAATAGGTGGTCATTAAGTCAAAAATTGACTATTTTGACTAAAATTGACTTTTTGGTCAAAGGTTGTCTTGTTGGGTCAATGTGTTTGTCATTGGGTGAAGGATTGATTATGTTGACAAAAATTAACTTTTTTGTCACAGATTGACTTATTTGGTCATTAGGTCAAAAATTAACTATTTTGACTAAGATTGATTTTTTGGTCAAAAGTTCACCCATTGGGTCAACGGGGAGGTCATTGGGTCAGAAATTGACCATTTTGACCAAAGTTGACTTTTTTGGTCAAAAGTTGACATATTTAGCCAATGCGTTGGTAATTGGATCAAGAAGTTGACCATTTTTACCAAAGATGACTTTTTTGGTCAAAAGATGACCTATTGAGTCAATGGGTTGGTCATTGGGTCAAAAATTGTCCATTTTTACCAAAGTTGACTTTCAGTCAAAAGTTGACCTATGGGTCAATGGGTGGTCATTTGGTCAAAAATTAACTATTTTGATCAAAATTGTCTTTTTGGTCAAAAGTTGACCTATTGGGTCTATGGGTTTGTCATTGGATCAACGATTGACCATTTTGACTAAAGTTGACTATTTGGTCAGAGATTGACTTATTGGGTCAATAATTGGTCATTAATTCAAAATTTTTTTATTTTGGCCGAAATTGACTTTTTGGTCAAATGTTAACCTATTAGGCCAATGGGTTGGTCATTGGGTCAAGGATTGATCATTTTGACCAAAGTTGTCGTTTTGTTCAAAAGATGTCCTATTGGGTCAATGGGTTGGCATTAGGTCAAAGATTAACCATCCTGACCAAACTTGACTTTTTGGATCGAGATTGGTTTACTAGGTAAAAAATTGGTCATTAAGTCAAAAATTGACTATTTTAATCAAAATTGACTTTTTGGTCAAAGTTGACATATTGGGTCAATGGGTTCGTCATTGGGTTAAGGATTGACAATTTTGACTAAAGTTGACTTTTGGTAGAAATTTGACTTATTTAGGTTAATGAGGCGGTCAGTAGAACAAAATTGATAATTTTGAGGAAAATTGACTTTTTGGTCAAAAGTTGACCTATTGGATCAATAGGTTGGTCAATGGGTCGAGGATTAACTATATTGGCCAAAGTTAACTTTTTTGTCAAAAGTTAATAAATTGGGTCAATGGGTTGGTCATTGGATGAAGGATTGACCATTTTCACCAAAGTTGACATTTAAGTCATTGTGTCAGAAATTGACCATTTTGACCCAATTTGACTTTTTGGTCAAAAGTTGACCTTTTGGGTAAATGAGGTGGTCATTAGGTCGAAAATTGCCAATTTTGACCAAAATTGGCTTTTTTGTTCAAAAGTTGATTTATTGGGTCAACAATTGGCAATTATGTAAAAAATTTACTATTTTGACCAAAATTGACTTTTTGGACAAAAGTCGATATATTGGGTCAGTGGGTTGGTTATTTGGTCAACGATTTACCATTTTGACCAAAGTTATCTTTTTGTTCAAAGGTTGACATGTTGGGTCAATGGGTTTGTCATTGGCTTAAGGATTGATAATTATGACCAAAGTTGACTTTTTGGTCAGAGATTTACTTATTGGGTCAATAATTGGTCATTAAGACAAAAATTGTCTATTTTGACCTAAAAAGTTGACTTTTCGGTCAAAATTTGACCAATTTAGTCAATGGGTTGATCATTGGGTAAAAAATTGACCATTTTGACCAAAGTTGACTTTTTGGTCAAAAATTGACCAATTTGGTCAATGGGTGGTCATTAGGTCAAAAATTGATTATTTTGACCAAAATTGACTTTTTGGTCAAAATTTGACTTATTAAGCGAATGAGTTTGTCATTGGGTCAATCATTGACCATTTTGTCCAAAGTTGACTTTTTGGTCAGAGATTGACTTATTGGGTCAATAATTGGTCATTAATTCAAAAAATTGTCTATTTTGGTCATTAGGTCAAAAATTAATTATTTTGACCAAAATTAAATTTTTGGTCAAAAGTTGAGCCATTGGGTCAACGGGGAGGTCATTATGTCAGAGGTTGATAATTTTAACTAAAATTAACTTTTTTGGTCAAAAGTTGATCTATTTTGGTTAAAAGTTGACTTTATGGTCAAAAGTGGACTTATCATTTGACCAAAGTAGACTTTTTGGTCAAAGGTTGACTTATTGGGTCAATTGGTGATCATTCAGTGAAAAATTGACTCTTTGACAAAAATTAACTATTTGGTCAAAAGTTGACCTATTGGGTCAATGGGTTTGTCATTGGGTTAAGGATTGAATATTTTGACCAAAGTTGACTTTTTGGTCAGAGATTAACTTATTGAGTGAATAATTGGTCATTAGATCAAAAATTAACTATATTGACCAAAATTTACTTTTCGGTTAAAAACCGACCTATGGGGTCAATGTGTTGGTCTTTGGGTCAATGGGGTGGTCATTGGGTCAGAAATTGGCCATTTTGACCAAAGATTACATTTTGGTCAAAAGTTGACCTATTTTGACCAAAATTGAATTTTTGGTCAAAAGTTAACCTATTGGGTCAACGGGGTGGTCATTGGTCAGATATTGACTATTTTGACCAAAGTGGACTTTTGGTCAAAAGTTGACCTATTTGGTCAATAAGTTGGTAATTGGGTCAAGAATTGACCATTTTGACCAAAGATGACTTTTTGGTCAAAAGTAGACCTATTGGGTCAATGTGTTGGTCATTTGATTAAAAATTGACCATTTTGACCAAAGTTGACATTTTTGTCAAAAGTTGACCTATTTGGTCAATGAGTTGGTAATTGGGTCGAGAATTGACCATTTTGACCGAAGATGACTTTTTAGTCAAAAAGTTGATCTATTGGCCTAGTGGGTTGGCCATTGTGTCAAAAATTGACCATTTTGACCAAAGCTGACTTTTTGTTGAAAAGTTGAGCTATTGGGTCAAAGGGTGGTCATTAGGTCAAAAACTGACTATTTTGACCAAAATTGACTTTTTGGTTAAAAGTTGACCAATTTGGTTAAAGAGTTTGTCATTGGGTCAAGGATTGACCATTTTGACCAAAGTTGACTTTTTTGTAAGAGATTTACTATTGAGTCAATAATTGGTCATTAATTAAAAAATAGACTTTTTTGACCAAAATTGACTTTTTTGTCAAAAGTTGACTATTGTGCTAATAGTTTGGGCATTAGGTCAAGGATTGATCATTTATAATTAATAGATAAGTGATTATAATATATATATATATATATATATATATATACATATATATTTATTTATATACTATTATTTTTTTATTTTAAATATTTTAAGTATAATATATTATTTATAAATATAATTTCATTATAAAAATAAGTAATAATAAAAGAAATTATAAATAAAAAAATATATATAGTTATATATATATATATATATTAAATGTTTTAAGTATAGTATTTTATTTATAAATATAATTTAATTATAAAAATATATAATAAATTAAATAAATTATAAATATATATATATATATATAATTTTATTTTTTTATTTTAAATATTTTAAGTATGGTATATTAATTATTAACATAATTTAATTATAAAAATATTTAATAATTAAAAAAATTATATATATATATATATATATATATATATATATGTACATAAATATATATTTATATATATAATAAAATTTATTTAATATTATTTTTTTATTTTAAATATTTTAAGTATAATATATTATTAATAAATATAATTTAATTATAAACCTATTTAATAGTTAAAAAAATTATATATATATATATATATATATTAATATTTATGTATATTTATATATAAATTTATATAACATTATTTTTTTATTTTAAATATATTAAGTATAGTATATTATTTTAAATATAATTTAATTGTAAAAATAGTTAATAGTTCAAAAAATTATATATATATATATATAATATTTTATTTAAAAGTTTTAAGTTTAGTATATTATTTATAAATATAATTTAATTATAAAATAATTTAAAAGTTATATAAAGTTTAGTATATTTGACCAAAATTGACTTTTTTATTCAAAAGTTGACCCAATGGATCAATAATTGGTAATTATGTCAAAATGTACTATTTTGACCAAAATTGACTTTTTAGTTAAAAGTTGATCTATTTTGTCAGTGGGTTGGTTATTTGGTCAAGGATTGACAATTATGACCAAAGTTGACTTTTTGGTCAAAGATTTACTTATTGGGTTAATAATTGGTCATTAGAGTCGAAAATTGTCCATTTTGACTCAAAAGTTGACTTTATTGTCAAAATATGACTAATTTGGCCAGCGGGTTGGTCATTGGGTCAAAAATTGACCATTTTGACCAAAGTTGACTTTTTTGTCAAAAGTTAACCTATTTGGTTAATGGGGTTCATTTGGTCAAAATTTGACTATTTTGACCAAAATTGACTTTTTGGTCAAAGGTTGACATTTTGGGTCCATGGGTTGCTTATTGGGTCAAGGTTTGACCATTTTGACCAAAGT
This sequence comes from Papilionanthe hookeriana x Papilionanthe teres, assembly GCA_022702705.1. Classification (NCBI taxonomy): domain Eukaryota; kingdom Viridiplantae; phylum Streptophyta; class Magnoliopsida; order Asparagales; family Orchidaceae; genus Papilionanthe; species Papilionanthe hookeriana x Papilionanthe teres. The sequence continues at coordinate 330,892 of JAKZJZ010000035.1, read as the reverse complement.
TGACTTTTTGGTCAAAAATTAACCTATTGGTTGGTCATTGGGTCAAGGATTGATAATTATGACCAAAGTTGACTTTTTGGTCAAAAGTTAACCTATTAGGTCAATGGGTTGGTCATTGGGTCGGAAATTGACCATTTTAACTAAAGTTGACTTTTTGGTCAAAAGTTCACCTATTGAGTCAATGGGTTTGCCATTGGGTCAAAGATTGACCATTTTTACCAAAGTTGACTTTTTGGTCAGAGATTGGCTTACTGGGTCAATTATTAGTCATTTGGTAAAAAATTGACTATTTTGACCAAAATTAAATTTTTTGTCAAAAGTTAACCCATTGGGTCAATGGGGTGGTCATATGATCAGGAATTGACCATTGTGACAAAAGATGACTTTTTGTCGAAAGTTGACTCTTCGGAGTCGATGGGTTGGTCATTAGGTCGAGGATGAGTACCATTTTGACCAAAGTTGACTTTTTGGTCGAAGATCGGCTTCTTCGGGTTAATAATTGGTCATTAGGTCGAAAATAAACTATTTTGACCAAAATTAATTTTTAGTCGAACGTTGACCTACTGGATCTATGTGTTGGTCGTTGGGTCAAAAATTGATCATTTTGACCAAAGTTGACTTTTTGGTCAAAAGTTGACCTATTGGGTCGATGGGTTGGTCATTGGGTCAAGGATTGATCATTTTGACCATAGTTAACTTTTTGGTCAGATATTGACTTATTGGGTCTAAAATTGGTCATTAGGTTAAAAATTGATTATTTTGACCAAATTTAAATTTTTTGTCAAAAGTTTACCCATTGGGTTAACAGGGTGGTCAGTGGGTCAGAAATTGACCATTTTGACCAAAGTGGACTTTTTGGTCAAAAGTTGACCTATTTGGTCAATGTGTTGGTAATTGGGTCAAGATTTGACCATTTTGACTGAAGAACGCTTTTTGGTCAAAATTTGATATATGGGGTCAACGGGTGGGTCATTGGGTCAAAAATTGACCATTTTGACCAAAGTTGACTTTTTGGTCAAAAGTTGACTTATTGGGTTAATAATGGGTGGTCATTAGGTCAAAAATTGACAACAACAACAACAACAAATTCTTAATCCCACTAAATGGGGTCGAAAATTAACTATTTTGACCAAAATTGAATTTTCGGTCAAAAGTTGTCATGTTGGGTCAAAGCGTTAGTCATTGGGTGAAGGATTGATTATTTTGACAAAAATTAACTTTTTGGTCAGAGATTGACTTATTTGGTCATTAATTGTTCATTAGGTCAAAAATTGACTATTTTGACCAAGATTGAATTTTTAGTCAAAAGTTAACCCATTGGGTCAACGGGGAGGTCATTGTGTCAGAAATTGACCATTTTGATCAAAGTTGACTTTTTGGTCAAAAGTTGACATATTTGGCCAATGTGTTGGTAATTGGATCAAGAAGTTGACAGTTTTTTCCAAAGATGACTTTTTTTGTCAAAATATGACCTATTGGGTCAATGTGTTGGTCATTGGGTCAAAAATTATCCATTTTGACCAAAGTTGACTTTTTGGTCCAAAGTTGACTTTTTGGTCAAAAGTTGACCTATGGGTCAATGGGTGGTCATTTGGTCAAAATTGACTATTTTGACCAAAATTGGCTTTTTGGTCAAAAGTTGACCTATTGGGTCTATGGGTTTGTCATTGGATCAAGGATTGACCATTTTGACTAAAGTTGACTATTTGGTCAGAGATTGACTTATTGGGTCAAAATTGGTCATTAATTAAAAAATTTTTTTTTTGACCGAAATTGACTTTTTGGTTAAATATTGACCTATTAGGCTAATGGGTTAGTCATTGGGTCAAGGATTGATCATTTTGACCAAAGTTGACTTTTTGGTCAAAAGATGTCATATTGGGTCAATGGGTTGGGCATTGGACAAATATTAACCATCATGACCAAAGTTGACTTTTTGGATCGAGATTGGTTTACTGGGTAAAAAATTGTTCATTAGGTCAAAAATTGACTATTTTAATCAAATTGACTTTTTGGTCAAAGTTGACATATTGGGTCAATGGGTTGGTCATTGGGTTAAGGATTGATAATTTTGACCAAAGTTGTCTTTTGGTCAAAATTTGACCTATTTAGGTCAATGAGGCGGTCAGTAGATCAAAAATTGACAATTTTGAGCAAAATTGACATTTTGGTCAAAAGTTGACCTATTGGGTCAATAGGTTGATCATTTGGTCGAGGATTAACTATTTTGGACAAAGTTGGCCTTTTAGTCAAAATTTAACAAATTGGGTCAATGGGTTGGTCATTGGATGAAGGATTGACCATTTTCACCAAAGTTGACATTTAGGTCATTGTGTCAAAAATTGACCATTTTGACCCAATTAGCCATTTTGACCCAATTTGACAAAATCATAAAGAGCTAGTTCTAGTACTAGCTTCCTTATTTCACCAACAACATCCTATATCACTCAAGACACAGGTCAGAAGATCAAATTATGGAATTAGTTCATTTCCAGGGTTTGTTAGTTAGAGGCAGCAATGGCTGCTTAAGATTTTAAGCCATCCTAAAGTGCCAAATCTTCATGATATTTAGCAAAGGCACTGTGAACATATCACCACAGGGAAGCAAATTCATTAAGAAAATACATGAACCAAATAACCAATTTCAGGGAACATCACTCAAGCCACAGGGAAGCAAATACATGAAGCACATAACAAATTTCAGGGAACATCTTTAATTTGCGGCAGTTAATGTTTCCAGGTTTCCAAAGCAACCATCCTAAATTGGATAATCTTATCATGGTAATGGCAACAATGGTTGCTAAAAAATTTAAGCCAACCTAAAGTGCCTCACCATATATATGCTCTAGAACTGAGTAAATCTTACATTCAGAACACCCAAAATTTCTCAAATAACAAGCATCAAGTTCCGCCTACAAATATAGTATGAGGTCACTCAAAAACCTTGTCTGCACCGTGGCTTCTGCAATCCAAGCCTATCTAGAATCTTGTACATTTTTTCAGTGAATGTATTTTTAATTTCTACTGTTCGATCATAAGTTCCAACTCCCCAATTCTATAACCATTCTCATTCTTAAAACTTGTCAAATATGTCTCAACAATGACACTCAGTCGCACGATACTTGCATGTAACAAATATGCAGTGCAAACCAACCACAAATCAATAAATAAGCATAACTATCATTCCCATGGCATTGACAATCAAGCCGCATTGCTTTTGGCATGTTACAAAGCCAAAAAAAAAAGTCATAAGCTTATACCATTGTAATCCTATTTAGATGGACTTTCCCCAGTGCACGTGAGGCCAAGAGTAAAGTTTTAATGATCAGAATTTTCAATTTCTACTAGTTTTATAAAACTTCTGATGAAAAATTCATTGCAGTTTCAGTGCAATGAAACTACAGATGAATTCCAATAATTAAATATATAACTCAAAGATTTTGAATAAGCTCTTCCGCTACAATTCCATTAACTTTCACGATATGCAACTCGATTTCAAAGTATATAATTCTCTAAACTTTTATAACTTAAAAATATTATGGAAAAGTTTCCCACTCAGAGCACTGTTATGAACTCAGATTGGAGATCATATCTGCATTGTACATCCATTTAGCAGAGCTTACACCCTTGTATGAAAACTATAAACAAACTTTAGAGTTTTATATGGTTTAAGATTTCCAAGCACATTCACATCTAAATCAGAATTAACAATATTATGTAGGATTCGAACTCCCTTGTCTGATTTCCATTCATTAACAGTTTTTCCCCAATTGAAGAATAATCTGCAAGTATTCTCTACTCAAATAATTTTGCAGTGCAAGCCTCTCTAGCACTAAACTCATTTAAAGTTGTCGGAGTGACCTTAATTTCCCAATTCCAGGTATGTTAGGAAATAAATTTGGGGAAGTGACACAGATTAGAAAGATTACTTACATCGCCAGGCAAGAAATCATCAGAGCAAGATCCCCAAACCAACTCTTTATAGATTATGAACGAAAAATGATAGAGACAAAGGTACAACGACATGGTAGGGAAGCTGCAACTAGGACAGTAAAAAAAGCTCATTGTTCGCGAATAGTTCGAGTTTAGTTCGCCAGAAAGTTCGTGTTCGATTCGTTCGATAAGCAAACGAGACGAACACGAACAACTTTTTTCGTTCGGTTTGTTAAATGAACCAAACACGAACAGTGATGTGTTTGTTCGTGTTCGGTTCGTTATTGTTCGAAATATAAAATAATTTAAAATAATTATATATAAAAAATTTATGATATGTTAAAAATAATTATATATTATAAAAATTTATCATATTTTAAATAATTAAACTTCTATAAATTATAATATATGATAATTTATTAATAACAATAATAATATTATAGTATTAATTATATTAATATAAATATTATAATATTATAATTAATATACTATACTATATATTAAAATAAAATCGTAATCAAAACCCTAAACGCTTTATTCAGTTTACTTCATTTTGAGGAAGTATGAGTTACCTGATGTGTACGGAATATCTGATCAATTTGCTTCATTTTGAGGAAGTATTCTATCAAAGCTAGGGCTGTCAAAAAAGCTCGTTGTTCGCGAACAGTTCGTGTTCGGTTTGCTAGGAAGTTCGTGTTCGTTCGATAAGCAAACGAACCAAACACGAACAATGATGTGTTCGAACATTTCGAACACGAACACTAGCTCTGTTCGTTCGTGTTCGGTTCGTTTACACCCCTAACTGCGACTTGAGGTAGGGAAGCTACGACATCAAGTAGGGGAAGCTGCCCTCTCCGAGCAAGAAGAAGAATAAGGGGAACACTGGGAGATGCGAGACAACGAGGGATCGGGAATGGGGAGAACGCTATGGCAGAGGGACTCCTTGAGCATGGGGGCAATTTCACATATTTAGCGAGCGAAAGCTGGGGCCGCGGGGTCGATCCCGAGGCCGGCTTTCCCCCCGTTTTGTTGTCCTTCCGCCACGAAGCTGGGAGCCAAACACAAACCTTCAGATGCTTCGGGCGGCGTCGCATGAAAAAAGCAGCCCCAAACGAAGCCTAAATATAGTATATTATTTATAAATATAGTTTAATCACAAAAATATTTAATAATTAAGAAAATTATAAATAAAAATACTTATATAGAGGTACATAAATATATATATTTATATATATTAAAAAATTTATTTAATATTATTTTTTTTATTTTAAATATTTTAAGTATAGAATATTATTTATAAATATAATTTAATTATAAAAATATTTAATAATTAGAAAAATTAAAAATAAAAATATATATATAGAGGTACATAAATATATATTAATATAAATTAAAAAATTTATTTAATATTATTTTTTTATTTTAAATATTTTAAGTATAATATATTATTAAAAAATATAATTTAACTATAAAATTATTTAATAGTTAAAAAAATGATATATATATATATATAAATTTATATAATATTATTATTTTATTTTAAATATTTTAAATATAGTATATTATTTATAAATATAATTAAATTATAAAAATATTTAATAGTTAAAAAGCATAAATATATATATATATATATATATATATATATTTATATATTTAATTTATTTATATATATATATATATATTATATTATTTTTTTATTTAAAATATTTTAAGTATAGTATATTATTTAAAAATATAGTTTAATCATAAAAATATTTTATAGTTGAAAAAATTATAAATAAATAAATTTATATATCGTATATATATATATATATATATAATATTCTTTTTTTATTTTAAATATTTTTAGTATAGTATTTTATTTATAAATATAATTTATATTTAAAAATATTTTATAATTAAGAAAATTATAAAGAAAAATATATATATAGAGGTACAAAAATATATATTTATATATAAAAAAATTTATTTAATATTATTTTTTTATTTTAATTTTTTTAAGTATAGTATATTGAATATAAATATAATTTAATTATAAAAATATTTAATAATTATAAAAATTATAAATAAAAAAATATATATAAAGGTACATAAATATATATATATATATATATAATATTATTTTTTTATTTTAAATATTTTAAGTATAATATATTATTTATAAATACAATTTAATTATAAAAATATTTAATAATTTAAAAAATAATAAATAAATAAATATATATAAATATAAATTTATTTAATATTATTTTTTTATTTTAAATATTTTAAGTATAGTATATTATTTATAAATATAATTTAATTATAAAAATATTTAATTGTTAAATAAATTATATATATATATATATAATTATTTTTTTATTTTAATTGTTTTAAGTATAGTTTATTATTTTAAAATATAATTTAATTATAAAATATATATAGATATTTATATATATATAGATATTTATTTATTTAATATTATTCTTTTATTTTAAATATATTATGTATAGGATTTTATTTATAATTGTAATTTAATTATAAAAATTTTTAATAGTTAAATAAATTATAAATAATTAAATATATATGTGTACATATAAATAAATAAATATATATATATATATAGACATATATATATATATGTAGGTATATATATATAATTTTATATAATATTATTTTTTATTTTAAAAATTTTAAGTATAGTATATTATTTATAAATATAATTTAATTATAAAAATATTTAATGGTCAATTTTTGACCTAAGGACTATTTAATGATCAAATAAGTCAATCTCTGACTAAAAAGTTAATTTTTGTCAAAATAATCAATCTTTCACCAATGACAAACACATTGACCTAACAGGACAACTTTTGACCAAAAAGTCAATTTTGGTCAAAATAGTCAATTTTTGACCTAATGACCCCCCATTAACCAAATAGGTCAACTTTTGACAAAAAAGTTAACTTTTGTCAAAATGGTCAATTTTTGACCCAGTGAACAACCCGCTGGCCAAATTTGTCAAATTTTGACCAAATAATCAACTTTTTGGTCAAAATAAACAATTTTTTACCTAATGACCAATATTTAACCAATAAGTAAATCTTTGACCAAAAAGTCAAATTTAGTCATAATTGTCAATCCTTGACCCAATAACCAACCCACTGACCCAATAGATCGACTTATGTCTAAAAAGTCAATTTTGGTCAAAACAGTAAATTTTGACATAATTACCAATTATTGACCCATTAGGTCAACTTTTGAAAAAAAAAAGTCAATTTTCAACCTAATGACGACCTCATTGACCCAAAAGGTCAACTTTTGACCAAAAGTCAAATTTGGTCAAAATGGTCAATTTCTGACACAATGACCTAAATGTCAACTTTGGTGAAAATGTTCAATCCTTCATCCGATGACCAACCAATTGACCCAATTTGTTAACTTTTTACTAAAAAGTCAACTTTGGCCAAAATGGTTAATCCTTGACCCAATGACCATCCTATTGACCCAATAGGTCAACTTTTGACCAAAAACTCAATTTTGCTCAAAATTGTCAATTTTTGACCTACTGGCCGCCTCATTAACCTAAATAGGTCAAATTTTTACCAAATGATAACTTTGGTCAAAATAGTCAATCCTTAACCCAATGACCAACTCATTGATCTAATAGGTCAACTTTTGATTAAACGATCAATTTTGATTAAAATAGATCAATTTTTGACTTAACGACCAATTTTTGACCCAGTAAACCAATCTTTGACCAAAAAGTCAACTTTGGTCAAGATGGTTAAACTTTGACCTAATGCTCAACCCATTGACCCAATAGATCATCTTTTGACCAAAAAGTCAACTTTGGTCAAAATGGTCAATTCTTGACCCAATGACCAATCCATTTGCCTAATAAGTCAACATTTAACCAAAAAGTCAATTTTGGTCAAAATAAACAATTTTTAAATTAATGCCCAATAAGTCAATCTCTGACCAAAAAGTTAACTTTGGTTAAAATGGTCAATCCTTGATCCAATGACAAAACCATTGACCCAATAGGTCAACTTTTGACCAAAATGCCAATTTTGGTCAAAATAGTCAATTTTTTAATTAATGACCAATTATTGACACAATAAGTTAATCTCTAAGCAAAAAGTGAACTTTGGTCAAAATGGTCAATCCTTGACCCAATGATAAACCCATTGACCCAATATTTTTATTTATAATTTATTTAATTATTAAATATTTTTATAATTAAATTATATTTAAAATAAAAAAATACTATTATATATGTATATGTATATATTTATTTATTTATTTATTTAAATATACATATATTTATATTTTATTTATAATTTATTTAACTATTAAATATTTTTATATTTAAATTATATTTATAAATAATATACTATACTTAAAATATTTAAAATAAAAAAAATAATATTATATAAATTTATATATATATATATATACATACCATTTTGACCAAAGTTGATTTTTTGGTCAAAAGTTGACCTATTGGGTTAATGGGTGGTCATTAGGTCAAAAATTGACTGTTTTGACAAAAATTGACTATTTTGACCAAAATTGACTTTTTGGTCAAAGGTTGTCATGTTGGGTCAATGTGTTTGTCGTTGGCTAAAGAATTTATTATTTTGACAAAAATTAACTTTTTTTTGTCACAGATTGACTTATTTGGTCATTAGGTCAAAAATTCACTATTTTGACCAAGATTGAATTTTTGGTCAAAAGTTAACCCATTGGCTGAACGGGGAGGTCATTGGGTCAGAAATTGACCATTTTGATCAAAGTTGACTTTTTGGTCAAAAGTTGACATATTTAGCTAATGTGTTGGTAATTGGATCAAGAAGTTGACCATTTTTACCAAAGATGACTTTTTTGGTCAAAAGATAACCGATTGGGTCAATGGGTTGGTCATTAGGTGAAAAATTGTCCATTTTAACCAAAGTTGACTTTTTGGTCAAAAGTTGACCTATGGGTCAATGGGTGGTCATTTGGTAAAAAATTGATTATTTTGACCAAAATTGGCTTTTCGGTCAAAAGTTTACCTATTGGGTCCATGGGTTTGTCATTGGATCAAGGATTGACCATTTTGACTAAAGTTATTTATTTGGTCGAGAGATTGACTTATTGGGTCGATAATTGGTCATTAATTCAAATTTTTTTTATTTTGACCGAAATTGACTTTTTGGTCAAATTTTTACCTATTAGGCCAATGGGTTGGTCATTGGGTCAAGGATTGATCATTTTCACCAAAGTTGACTTTTTGGTCAAAAGTTGTCCTATTGGGTCAATGCGTTGGGCATTAGGTTAAAGATTAACCATCCTGACCAAACTTGACTTTTTGGATCGAGATTAGTTTACTAGGTAAAAAATTAGTCATTAAGTAAAAAATTGACTATTTTAATCAAAATTAACTTTTTGGTCAAAGTTGACATATTGGGTCAATGGGTTCGTCATTGGGTTAAGGATTGACAATTTTGACCAAAGTTGTCTTTTGGTAGAAATTTGACCTATTAGGTCAATGAGGCGGTCAGTAGATCAAAAATTGATAATTTTGATCAAAATTGACTTTTTCGTCAAAAGTTGACTTATTGGGTCATTGGGTCGAGGATTAACTATGTTGGCCAAAGTTGACTTTTTAGTCAAAAGTTAACAAATTGGGTTAATGGGTTGGTCATTGGATGAAGGATTGACCATTTTCACCAAAGTTGACAATTAAGTCATTGTGTCAGAAATTGACCATTTTGACCAAATTTGACTTTTTGGTCAAAAGTTGACCTTTTGGGTCAATGAGGTGGTCATTAGGTCAAAAATTGCCAATTTTGACCAAAATTGTCTTTTTGTTCAAAAGTTGACCTATTGGGTCAATAATTGGCAATTATGTAAAAAATTTACTATTTTGACCAAAATTGACTTTTTGGACAATAGTCGATATATGGGGTCAGTGGTTTGGTTATTGGGTCAACGATTTACCATTTTGACCAAAGTTATCTTTTTGTTCAAAGGTTGACATGTTGGGTCAATGGGTTTGTCATTGGGTCAAGGATTTATAATTATGACCACAGTTGACTTTTTGGTCAGAGATTTACTTATTGGGCCAATAATTGGTCATTAGGTAAAAAATTGTCTATTTTGACCTAAAAAGTTGAGTTTTTGGTCAAAATTTGAGCAATTTAGTCAATGGGTTGATCATTGGGTCAAAAATTGACCATTTTGACCAAAGTTGACTTTTTGGTCAAAAGTTGACATATTTGGTCAATGGGTGGTCATTAGGTCAAAAATTGATTATTTTGGTCAAAATTTGACTTATTGGGCAATGGGTTTGTCATTGGGTCAATCATTGACCATTTTGTCCATAGTTGACTTTTTGGTCAGAGATTGACTTATTGGGTCAATAATTGGTCATTAATTTAAAAAATTGACTATTTCGGTCATTAGGTCAAAAATTAATTATTTTGACCAAAATTAATTTTTTGTTCAAAAGTTGAGCCATTGGGTAAACGGGGAGGTCATTATGTCAGAAGTTGACAATTTTGACTAAAATTAACTTTTTTGCTCAAACGTTTATCTATTTTGGTCAAAAGTTGACTTATTGGTCAAAAGTTGACTTATCATTTGACCAAAGTTGACTTTTGGTCAAAAGTTGACTTATTGGGTCAATTGGTGGTCATTCAGTCATAAATTGACTATTTGACCAAAATTGACTATTTGGTCAAAAGTTGACCTATTGGGCCAATGGGTTTGTCATTGGGTTAAGGATTGAATATTTTGACCAAAGTTGACTTTTTGGTCAGAGATTAACTTATTGAGTGAATAATTGGTCATTAGATCAAAAATTAACTATATTGACCAAAATTTACTTTTCGATTAAACCGACCTATTGGGTCGATGTGTTGGTCTTTGGATCGATGGGGTAGTCATTGGGTCGAGAATTGGCCATTTTGACCAAAGATTACTTTTTGGTCAAAAGTTGACTATTTTGACGAAATTGAATTTTTGGTCGAAAGTTAACTATTAGGTCAACGGGGCGGTCATTGGGTCGGATATTGATTATTTTGACCAAAGTGGACTTTTGGTCGAAAGTTGACTATTTGATCGATGAGTTTGTAATTGGGTCGAGAATTGATCATTTTGACCAAAGATGACTTTTGGTCAAATGTAGACCTATTGGGTCAATGGGTTGGTCATTTGGTTAAAAATTGACCATTTTGACCAAAGTTGACTTTTTGGTCAAAAGTTGACCTATTTGGTCAATGAGTTGGTAATTGGGTCAAGAATTGACCATTTTGACCAAAGATGAGTTTTTAGTCAAGATGTTGATCTTTGGGTCAGTGGGTTGGTGATTGTTTAAAAAATTGACAATTTTGATCAAAGTTGACTTTTTGTTCAAAAGTTGACCTATTGGGTCAAAAGGTGGTCATTAGGTCAAAAAATGATTATTTTGACCAAAATTGACTTTTTGGTCAAAAGTTGACCTATTTGGTTAATGAGTTTGTCATTGGGTCAAGGATTGACCATTTTGACCAAAGTTGACTTTTTTGTCAGAGATTGACTATTGGGTTAATAATTGGTTATTAATTAAAAAATAGACTATTTTGACCAAAATTGACTTTTTGGTCAAAAGTTGACCTATTGTGCTAAAGGTTTGGGCATTAGGTCATGGATTGATCATTTATATTTAATAGTTAAGTAATTTTAAGTCATGGATTGATCATTTATATTTAATTTAAATAGTTAACAAAATTAAAAAAATAATATTATATATAAATATATATATATATATTCATATATATATATATATATATAAATTTATCTTATATTATTTTTTAATTTAAAAAATTTTAAGTATAGTATATTATTTATAAAAATAATTAAATTATAAAAATTTTTAAATATTAAATAAATTATAAATAAATATATATATATATATAAAATAATTTTTTTAAAAGTTTTAAGTATAGTTTATTATTTATAAATATAATTTCATTATAAAAATATTTAATAGTTAAGTAAATTATAAATAAATATATATATATATATATGTATACATTAATTTATTTAATTTTATTCTTTTATTTTAAATATTTTAAGTATAGGACATTATTTATAAATATAATTTAATTATAAAATTTTTCTATAGTTAAATAAATTTTAAATAATTAAATATATATGTGTATATATAAATATATATATTTATATATATATATATATATGTAAAATTTTATATAATACTATTTTTTTATTTTGAATTTTTTAAGTATAGTATATTATTTATAAATGTAATTTAATTATAAAAATATTTTATAGTTAAATAAATTATAAATAATTAAATAAATATATGTAAATATAAATATAAATATATATATATATATATATATATATATAAATATTTTAAGTATAGTATATTATTTTTAAATATAATTTAATTATAAAATATTTAATAGTTAACAAAATTATAAATAACTATATATATATATATATATATATATATATATATATATATATATATATATATATATATATATATATATAAATTTATTTAATATTTTTTTAATTTTAAATATTTTAAGTAAATTATATTTTTGTATGTATATAATAATAATAATAATAATAATAATAATAATAATAATAATAATAATATTTTTTTAAAATATTTTAAGTATATTATATTATTTATGAATATAATTTAATTATAAAAATATTTAAAAGTTAAATAAATTTTAATTAAATAAATATGTATGTGTATAAACAAATATATATATATATATATATATATATATATATATATATATATATATATACATATATATATTTATGTAAAATTATTTTTTTATTTTAAATGTTTCAAGTATAGTATATTATTTCTAAATATAATTTAATTAATTATACATATATATATATATAATATTATTTTTATTTTAATTTTTTTAAGTATAGTATATTATTTATAAATATAATTTAATTACAAAAATATTTTATAGTCAACAAAATTATAAATAACTATATATATATATAGTATATTATTTATAAATATAATTTAATTATAAAAATCTTTAATTCTTAAATAAATTATAAATATATATATATATATATATATATATATATAATTTTATTTTTTTAAATAATTTAAGTAAAGAATATTATTTATAAATATAATTTAATTATAAAATTTTTATAGTTAAATAAATTATAATTAATTAAATATATATGTGTATATATAAATATATATATATATATATATATATATATATAATTTTAATATATGAAAAGATGGGGATGAGAGAGAAGCTCCGGAATTTTAGGAGGGATTCTTGAAGTTTGCTTCGATTTCTTCGAGTTCTTCGACCTTTGGATTGTTTTTGTTCCCTGAATTGGATGTTTCTTTGGTGTTCCTCGGCTTCGAATTGGATCTTTTCCAATTTTTGTTTCCGGGCTTGTTCTTTTTAAATTCGATTTGGGTGAATTCGATTCCTTTGAATTCCTTGGATGCTGTTCTTGTTTTGTTTCGGATGAGTGTACTGAGTGCTGTTGGAAAGGCTTCCTTTGTGGATGTGGTGGGCTCGAATTTGGTCGATTCGATAAGCTTGTCTTTCCCCAACTCTACCATGATCTTCGTTTCGGGTAAAAATGGATGTTCTTTCATTAAGCCAATTATCGAAAGGTGGAAAACACTGCTTTGATTTTCTCGAAGCGAATTGGCTTCCCGGTTGATGCGCGTAAGTTTACACTTGTTGGGAAATTCCAATATGGACATCCTAAATTGGAAAGAATTAGAAAATGCTTTGAAGATTTGAAGCTTACTTGGTATTTGGAAAGTGGGTCTTTTTGATGGTAGGCATATCATGATTAAACTTTCCAATGAAGAGGATTATGCAAATTTATTTTCCAAGAAGTTTATTATCGTGGAGGGTATTTACATGAAAATCTTGAAATGGTCTCACGAATTTGATTCTAATCGAGAAGCTTCTATTATTCCGGTATGGTTTAAGATTCCTAATCTCAAATTGCGGTTCTTTAATCATCGAGTCCTTTATGCGATTGAGTACTTGCTTTGGGAAAACCACTTAAATTAGATCTGCTACCTTTAATGCGTCCGGACCTTCCTTGGCGAGAATCCTTGTTGAAAGAGATATTACACTTGAAGATGTTGATGAAATTTGGTTGGGGTCTCCACATAATGGATATTGGCAATCTATTGTAATGGAACATAGACCTTTTTATTGCAATCATTGTAAAATGTTTGGTCATACTAAGGAAGGTTGTTATAGAATTCATCCTAATCTTATGCCATCTAAATATAAAGTACAGGCCCATTGCTTGATACACAAAGAGGGCGGAATCTTGATTACGTCACCCTTAATCCTGATATTGTTAAGGGGACTCCTATTGTGGTTCAGATAACTCCAAATGTGATTCAAGATTTCTCTGCTGCTATTGAACCTGTTGAAACTTTGACTAATGCATCTGCTAAAAACAATTGTTCTACCTTGAACAACAACAACCTAGGCGATCCGGTTTCGTTGATGTTTCGATCCTAATATTTCTGCCGAGAATCCTCTTATTGATTGTACACTCGATTCGGTTCTATCATTACAAATGCTTATTGATGTATTAGATAAGGATTTGGATTTAGCTATTCACTGGAACTGCTATTCTTGCTAATAATCTTTATTCAGTAATGTTGTTCTTTGTTAATGAAGTATCTGGTAATTTAAATTCGAAAGTTCAATTACTCGTTGATGGGATTGGGAATGAAGTTGTTATCGAGCAGAATCATCTTCTTACCGAGCTAAGGAGGTTTCACCTGCTATTATTAACTATCACTATATTTCGGAATTCTTCGCAGAACTTGGATTCTAATTCTTCGATCGAATTTGAATGTTGTCAATACTGATTTGAAAGAAGATTGGATGGTGCAAAATTCAAGAAGAAGAAGGAATTAAAGCAATTATCGAGTATCTAATATTATCCCCTCTAATCTTGCTTACTTTTTCTAGAGCTTACTAGAGGAAGTAGATCTACTCATGATTAATTTTTTATGTTGGAATGTTAGGGGAGTGGCTGACCACGGCTCCCTTAGCGAAATTTTAAGTCTCGACGGGGTTCATAAATTTTGGGTCATTGTTCTTCTTGAACCTTTGGTGAAAAATAACTTTGATAGATTTTTAAGGAGGTTTTCCGGTTTTTCTTTTGCCTACGATTCTACTTAATAAGATCCGGCTTTTTAGTAGGAAGGAGTTGAGAGTTGATATTCTTATTGATAATCCTCGATTCTTACACCTACATTTTGAGCTTGATCGGTTGAAAGGATTTGCTACTTTTGTTTATGCTTCTTCTACTTATTGCTTGGTAGATCTGAACTTTGGTCTCATTTAAAGGATATTGGTCAGAATATGGTTGAAGGTCTGGATAGTGGGGGTGATTTTAACTGCATTTTGCACCCTAGTGAAAAGAAAGGAGGAAGGAATCCTAATCTTCATGATATGCTAAATTTTCTTAACCAAGTTAGTCTTGCTAATCTATTTGATATTGGGTTTGAAGGTTCTCCATTCACTTGGAGAAGAGGTTCTCTTTATGAAAGGTTGGATAGAATCTTTACTAATCGACTACGGATTGATATGTTTAGTCTTTCCAAAGTTAAGCACTTAGCTAGACTTGGTTCGGATCATGCTCCCTTGCTTGTTCAATTATCTCATTTTATTAATACTAAACATCATGCTTTCGAGATACTTAAATGTATGGTCTACTCACCTACTTGTTATCGAGTTGTTAAGCATAATTGGATTCTTCCATCTAATTATTCTACTTGCTAATCCTTTATTGAAGTTATGGCGACTCCATAAGTCGGTTGCTAAGGCTTTAATTAATTGGAATTGGACTGAATTTGGGAACCTTACATATAATATTCAAAAAGCGAGAAAATTTGGTGGCCGGAGTTGAAATTGAAGTGGAAGGCTGGGAGGAAAAGCGATAATGATCTGTTGGATGCTAATGTTTCTTTGCGATCTGCATTCGTTACGAGAAGAGCTCTTTCTTAAACGAAGCGACGGATTAACCATTTACTTCATGGAGATAGGAATTCAAAATTTTTTTCATGCTTATTATTAAGCATAGAAGATCCATAAATACAATTCGAAGAATTAAATCTTCTAATAATTGCTGGCTTTCTACTTCTCGGGAAATTGGGGATGATCTTTGTTCGATATTTTCAAAACCTTTTCTCTTATCAAGATACCAACTACGATATCTTTTCTAATAAACTCATGCAAAGCTGATTTGCGGTTGGCTAGGGAATTAAATCTATCCGAGATTACCTAATGAGGATGAAATTTTATCTTCCATCAATTCTTTGGACGATAATAAGACAGTGGTCCGGATGGGTTTACTCACGATTTCTACAAGAAATTCGCGATTATCGGGATGGATATTGTTGAGGTTATTAAGCTTTTCTTTCAGGGCATGGATCTCCCTAAGTATTTTGTATCCTCTTCAATTATTCTCATACCAAAGGATAAAAAGAAGGATTGTTGGCAAGACTTTAGACTGATTAGCATCACTTGACCTTTTCGAAAATCATCGGCAAGCTTCTTGTGGCTAGAATTCAGACCTCTTATGGATACTTTAATCTCCGAAAATCAATCGGCATTTGTTAAAGGAAGAAGTATTAGTGAAAATATATTGTTAGCTCAAGAAATGCTTGCGATATTGATAAGCCTTGTAGGGGTTCTAATCTGATTTTTAAATTGGATCTTTCTAAGGCTTTTGATACTATAAGTTGGTCCTTTATTCTTAAAGTGCTTTATGCTAAAGGATTCGGTTACGTCTGCTTGTGGACTCATTTCAAGGTGGTTAAGCAATAATTATTATAGTGTTCTCATTAATGGTGAGAGCAATGGGTTTTGACGAGGTAGAGGCATTAAACAAGGAGACCCCCTTTCTCCTTATATCTTCATATTGGCTTTTGATTACCTTTCCAAGCTTCTTAATAATGTTCGGATCACTCACCCTTATACCCGGTTTCAACACGGATCCACTCAGCTGATTTCCCACCTTGCATTTGCTGATGATGTCATAGTTTTACGGAATGGTAGTAAGAACTCCATAAGAAGTTTAATGAAGGTTTTGGGTGATTTTGAAGAGGTCTCCGGTATGACTTTTAACAAGTCCAAGTGTCATTTTTTGTTCAGTTCTAAATTCAATGTTAATACTAAAAAGTGGATAGCAGATTTCACTGGATTTAGGGAGGCTAAATATCCTCTTAAGTATTTGGGTTTTCCTTTAATCAAAGGTAAACTTAGACATTCCCACTATGATGATGTGGTATCTAAAATTTATGCTCAAATTCAATGTTGGACAAATTCATTTCTATCAAATGGTAGTAGAATCACTCTTCTCAAGAGTATTTTTACTACTTATCCTCTTTATATTCTTCAAATGATCAAGATGAAGAAAAGCACACAAAAATTACTGTCCATTATATTTAATAAGTTTCTTTGGGAAGGTCATCATAGACAAATGCATTGGACCAATTGGGATAAAGTTTGTAAACTCTATTGCTAGTGGTGGGTTGGGTTTTAAGAGTTTTCAACAAATCGGCTTTTCCTTTTATTGCAAGCGATGGATTAACTTTAGAGCCAAGAACTCCTTATGGTCTAAGTTTTTGCATAGGAAGTACTTGTCTAATATTCATCTACTCGAGTACAATTGAAGAATGGGGATTCGAATCCTTTGGAAGCAATTCTTGAAAGTTAGAGAAGCGAGTGAACAACTTTTTGTATGGGAGCTTGGGGATGAGGCAAATTCATTTTTGGAGGGATAAGTGGATTTTTAATGAGTCTGCGATTGATCTTAATATTCATCATTCCATTCATCATCCCATTCGGAAAGTAGCTGATTCTTTGGACCAATTCGAATGGGATACTTGCTAAGCTTAGTAGGCGTATTGATTACGCAACCCAAAAAAGATTTTGAATATTCCTATTCGATCGGCCAAAAGAGATAAATTGGTTACAAAGATTCAACCTAATCAAAGCTTGTCTAATTTTCTATTTAGAGGTACTGTTCTACTAATGATTGGGGGAAGAAGCTATGGAATAAATTCTTAACACCTTCCATATCTTTTTACGTTAGAGACTTTTCGGGAAGTTTCTTCCAACAGATGACATTCTAAAACTTAAGGGAATTCGTGGACCTTCGATTTGTCAATTTTGTCATGCTGATGAAGAATCCATTCCTCACATATTTATAAGGTGCCTTGTTGTTCGAGAGGTATGGAAATCTGTTTTGGATAATCTTGGGCTTTCTTCCAAATTTTTTTCATGGCTTAGTATTGAGTTATGTTGGCATGATTGGAAGGATTCTACTGATTATTACATTCCTCTTATTATCTTCGGTTTATATGGATGGGAAGGAATGATCTTATTTTCGACAACAAGGATTGCTGCATCCAGACATATTATCGGGAATTGTTTAATTTATGTTCATAAGGCTAGACAAATAATTAATTCCCAGTCAAATTCTGTTATTAACAAGGTCGAAGCTTGTTATTTGGAGATTACTAAGGCTCCTTGGGTTAAAATCAATTACGATGGGAGTTTTTCTTCAATTGGTGTTGGAATTGGGGCTATTTGCGGGGATCATATTGGTAATTGTAATTGGTTTCTCTACTGCTCTGTGATGGCGGATAACGATCTTGAAAGCTGAAGTTATTGCTTGCTTATTGGGGTCTCGAAAGCTTGCCTTTATTAATAAGCATAATTATATTCATATGGAGATGGATTCATTGCTTTTAGTAAAGATGTTGTTGAATGAAGTTGATGTTCCATGGCGATTCTTACTTGGGTTAAAATGATCTTGAGTTATCCTCGAGGCTAGTTGTTATATGGAGTCGTATTCATAGAGAGGGGAACCAACTCTGCAGGTGGTTGGCAGAGAGGCTTCTTCTAGGAAGGAAACAATTTGCAACTCGAAGCTTTTCTTGAGAATTTTTGTCTTCTTCTTTTTCTTTTTTTAGAACTCTTTTACATGGGGACTTATTGGCCATTCCTCATGTCAGATGTTTTAAGACCTCCATTATTCAATAAATATATATATATTTTGCCAAAATATATATATATATATATATATATATATAATTTTATATAATATTATATTTTTATTTTTAATTTTTTAAGTATATTATATTATTTTTAAATATAAATTAATTTTAAAAATATTTAATTGTTAAATAAATTATAAATAAATAAATAAATATATGTATATATAAATTTCAATAATATTATTTTTAATTTAAATATTTTAAGTATAGTATATTATTTTTAAAGATAATTTAATTATAAAAATATTTATAGTGAACAAAATTATAAATAAGTATATATATATATAATAATAATATTTTTAAATTTTAAGTATTTTAAGTACAGTATATTATTTTAAATATAATTTAACTATAAAAATATTTAATAGTTAAAAAAATTATATATATATATATATATATGTATATATATATATATATATATATATATATATATATATATATATATATATATATATATATATATAATGATATATTTTTTTATTATTTTATGTGTAGTATATTATTTATAAATATACTTTATTTATAAAAATATTTAATAGTTAAGTAAATTTAAAATAAATAAATATATATGTTTATCTACAAGTTAATATATATATATATATATATATATATATATATATATATTTATGTAAAATTATTACTTTTTTAAATATTTTAAGTATAGTATATTATTTTTAAATATTATTTAATTATAAAAATATTTAATAGTTAAGAAAATTATAAATAAATATATAAAAAATATATATATTATAAATAAATAAATAAATAAACGAACAAATAAATAAATAAACAAATATATATATATATATATATATATATATTTATGTATTTAAAATATTTTACGTATATTATATTATTTATAAATATAATTTTGTTATAACAATATGTAATAATTAAATAAATTATAAATAAATATATATATTTATATAAAAATATTATTTTTCTATTTTAAATGTTTTAAGTATAGTTTATTATTTATAAAGATAATTTAATTACAAAAATATTTAATAATTAAATAAATTACAAATATATATATATCTATATAGGTATATATTAATAAATAATTATATATATATATATATATATATTTAATATTATTTTTTATTTTAATTATTTTAGGTATAGTATATTATTTATAAATTTAATTTTATTATAAAAATATTTAATATTTAAATAAATTATAAATAAAAAAATATATATGTGTATAAATAAATATATATATATATATATATTTATATATACATTAATTTATATAATATTATTTTTTTATTTTAAATATTTTAAGTATAATATATTATATTTAAATATAATTTAATTATAAAAATATTTAATTGTTAAAAAAGTTATATATATATATATATATATATATATATATATATATATATTTATATATATATATATATAAAGTTATGTAATATTATTTTTTTATTTTAAATATTTTAAGTACAGTATATTATTTATAAATATAACTTAAATATAAAGATAGTTAATAGTTAAATAAATTTTAAATAAAAATATAAATATATGTATATATAAATAAATAAATAAATTAATATATATATATATATATATAATATTTTTATTTTAAATGTTTTAAGTATAGTATATTATTTATAAATTTAATTTAGTTATAAAAATATTTAATAATTAAATAAATTAAAAATTAAAGTATTGGGTCAATGGTTTTGTCATTGGGTGAAGTATTGACCTTTTCGACCAAAGTTCACTTTTTGGTCAAAGATTAACTTATTGGGTCAATAATTGGTCATTAATTTAAAAATTGACTATTTTGACCAAAATTAGCTTTTTGGTCAAAAGTTGACCTATTGGGTCGATGAGTTTGTCATTGGATCAAGAATTGGCCATTTTGACCAAAGTTAACTTTTTGGTCAGAGATTGACTTATTGGGTCATTAATTCAAAAATTGTTTATTTTGACAAAAAATTGACGTTTTGGTCAAATGTTGACTTTTTAGGCCAATGGGTTGGTCATTGAGTCAAGGATTGACCATTTTGACCAAAGTTGACTTTTTGGTCAAAAGATGACCTATTGGGTCAATAGGTTGGGCATTAGGTTAAAGATTAACCATCTTGACCAAAGTCGACTTTTTGGTCAAAGATTGGTTTATTGGGTCAAAAATTTGTGATTAAGTAAAAAATTGACTAATTTAATCAAAATTGACTTTTTGGTCAAGAGTTGACCTATTGGGTCAATGAGTTGGTCATTGGGTTAAGGATTGACTATTTTGACCAAAGTTGTCTATTGGTCAAAATTTGACCTATTTCGGTCAATGAGGCGGTCAGTATGTCAAAAATTGACAATTTTGAGCAAAATTGACTTTTTGGTCAAAAGTTGACCTATTGGGTCAGTAGGTTGGTCATTGGGTCAAGGATTAACCATTTTAGCCAAAGTTAATTTTTTAGTCAAAAGTTAACAAATTGGGTCAATTGGTTGGTCATTGGATGAAGGATTGAACATTTTCACCAAAGTTAACATTTAGGCCATTTTGTCAGAAATTGACCATTTTGACCAAATTTGACTTTTGGTTAAAAGTTGACCTTTTGGGTCAATGAGGTGGTCATTAGGTCAAAATTTGACAATTTTGACCAAAATTAACTTTTTTGTTCAAAAGTTAACCTAATGGGTCAATAATTGATAATTATGTCAAAAACTTACTATTTTGACCAAAATTAACATTTTAGTTAAAAGTCGATCTATTGGGTCAGTGTGTTGGTTATTAGGTCAAAGATTGATAATTATGGCTAAAGTTGACTTTTTGGTCAAAGTTTACTTATTGGGTTAATAATTAGTCATTAGGTCAAAAATTGTCTATTTTGACAAAAAGTGGACTTTTTGGTCGAAGATATGACCTATTGAGTCGATAGTTGGTCATTAGGTCAAAAATAACCATTTTGTCTAGATGTTGACTTTTTGGTGAAAGTTGACTTATTTTGGTTAATGGGGTGATCATTAGGTCGAAATATGGCTATTTTGATCAAAAGTTGACTTTTTGGTCAAAGGTTGACATATTGGGTCAATGGGTTGGTTATTAGGTCGAGTTTGATCATTTTGACCAAAGTTGACTTTTTGGTCGAAAGTTAACTATGGGTCGATGGGTTAGTCATTGGGTCGAAAATTGACCATTTTAACTAAAGTTTACTTTTGGTCGAAAGTTGACTATTGAGTCGATGGGTTTGTCATTGGATCGAAGATTGACCATTTTGACTAAAGTTGACTTTTTGGTCGGAGATTGGACTTATTGGATCGATTATTAGTCATTTAGTCGAAAATTGATTATTTTGACCGAAATTGAATTTTTGGTTAAAAGTTAACCCATTAGGTAAAGGGGTGGTCATATGATCGGGAATTGACCATTTTGACCAAAGATGACTTTTTAGTCGAAAGTTGACTCTATTGGGTCGATTGGGTTGGTCATTAGGTCGAGCGATTAACCATTTTAACCAAAGTTGACTTTTTAGTAAGAGATTGCCTTAATGGGTTAATAATTCATTAGGTCAAAAATCAACTATTTTGACCAAAATTGATTTTTTGGTCAAACGTTGACCTACTGGGTCAATGTGTTAGTCGTTGGGTCAAAATTGATTATTTTGACCAAAGTTGACTTTTAGTCGAAAGTTGACTATTAGGTCGATGAGTTGGTCATTAGGTCAAGGATTAATCATTTTGACCATAGTTGACTTTTTGGTCGAATATTGACTTATTGGGTCTAAGATTGGTCATTAGGTCGAAAATCGATTATTTGACATAATTAAATTTTTGTCAAAAGTTTACCCATTGAATTAAGGGTTGATCATGGATAAATTAGCTATTTTGACCAAAGTTGACTTTTTGGTCAAAGTTGACATATTTGGTCGATGGGTTGGTCATTGGATGAAGAATTGACCATTTTACGAAAACTTTTCGTCAAAGTTGACTATGAATTGCAGGTCATTGTGGTCGAAAGTGATCATTTTGACAAAAGTTGACTTTTTGGTCAAAAGTTGACCTTTTTGGGTTAATGAGGTGGTCATTAGGTTAAAAATTGACAATTTTAACCAAAATTGCCTTTTTGGTCAAAAGTTGACTGTTAGGTCGATGTATTGGTAATTATGTGAAGAATTGATTATTTTGACCAAAATTGACTTTTTGGACAAAGATCGACTTATTAGATCAGTGGATTGGTTATTAGGTCGAAAATTGACCATTTTGACCAAGATTATCTTTTTATTGAGTTTACATGTTAGATCAAGGTTGTCATTGGGTGAGGATTGATAATTATGACCAAAGTTGACTTTTTGGTGAGAGATTGACATATTAGGTCGATATGTTGGTAATTGGGTAAAAAGTTGATCATTTTTAACTAAAGAGTTGACTTTTTGGTCAAAAGATGACCATTTTAGGTTAATGGGTTGATCATTGGGTCGAAAAATGTCCATTTTGACCAAAGTTGACTTTTTGGTTAAAAGTTGACTTATTTGATCGATCGGTGCTCATTAGGTCGAAAAATTGACTATTTTGACCAATTAATTGATTCTTATTTGGTCGAAATTGGTTTTTTAACCTGATTGATGCGTCTATGGGGTTGTCATTGGATTAAGGATTGACCATTTTGACTAAAGTTAACTATTTGGTCAGAGATTGAATTATTGGGTCAATAATTTGTCACTAATTCAAAAAAGTTTTATTTTGACCAAAATTGACTTTTTGGTTAAATGTTGACATATTAGTCCAATGGATTTGTCATTGGGTCAAGGATTGATCATTTTGAACAAAGTTGACTTTTTGGTCAAAAGATGTCCTATTGGGTCGATTGGGTTGGGCAATAGGTCGAAGATTAACCATATTGACCAAAGTTGACTTTTTGGATCAAGATTGGTTTCTTGGGTAAAAAATTGGTCATTAGGTTAAAAATTGACTATTTTAATCAAAATTGACTTTTTGGTCGAAGTTGACATATTGAGTCGATGAGTTGGTCATTGGGTTAAGGATTGACAATTTTGACGAAAGTTGTCTTTTAGTCGAAATATTGACTATTTAGGTTAATGAGGCGGTCGAGTAGATCAATAATTTCACAATTTTGAGCAAAATTGACTTTTTGGTCGAAAGTTGACTATTAGATCGATAGGTTGGTCATTGGGTCGAGGATTAACTATTTTGGCTAAAGTTGACTTTTTAGTCGAAAGTTAACAAATTGAGTCGATGGGTTGGTCATTGGATGAAGAATTGACCATTTTCACCAAAGTTGACATTTAGGTCATTGTGTCGAGAAATTGACCATTTTGACCCGATTTGACTTTTTGGTCAAAAGCTGACCTTTTGGGTCAATGAGGTGGTCATTAGGTTAAAAATTGCCAATTTGACCAAAATTGGGTTTTTTGTTCAAAAGTTGACCTATTGGGTCAATAATTGGTAATTATGTATAAATTTACTATTTTGTCCAAAATTGACTTTTTGGACAAAAGTCGATCTATTGGGTCGGTGGGTTGGTTATTGGGTCAAGGATTTACCATTTTAACCAAAGTTATCTTTTTATTCAAAGGTTGACATGTTGGGTCAATGGGATTGTCATTGAGTTTAGGATTGATAATTATGACGAAAGTTGACTTTTTGGTCAGAGATTTACTTATTAGATCGATAATTGGTCATTAAGTAAAAATTGTCCATTTTGACCTAAAAAGTTGACTTTTCGGTCAAAATTTGACTAATTTAATCGATGGATTGCATCATTGGGTCGAAAATTGATCATTTTGATCAAAGTTGACTTTTTGGTCGAAAGTTGACTTAATTGGTCGATGGGTGGTCATTAGGTCGAAAATTGATTATTTTGAACAAAATTGACTTTTTAGTCAAAATTTGACTTATTGGGCGATGGGTTTGTCATTGGGTCGATCATTGACCATTTTAGTCGAAAGTTGACTTTTTGGTTAGAGATTGACTTATTAGATCGATAATTGGTCATTAATTTAAAAAATTGATTATTTTGGTCATTAGGTCGAAAATTAATTATTTTGACCAAAATTAAAATTTTGGTCGAAAAGTTGAGCCATTGGGTCGATGGGAGGTCATTATGTCGGAAGTTGACCATTTTGACTAAAATTAACTTTTTTGGTCGAAAGTTGACTGTCAAGTTATTATTTTGTCGAAAGTAGACTTATTGGTCGATAGTTGACTTATCATTTGACGAAAGTTGACTTATTAGTCAAACGTTGACTTATTGGGTCAATTGGTGGTCATTCGATCGAAAATTGACTATTTGACCGGAATGATATTTGGTCGAAAGTTGACTGATTGGGTCAATGGGTTTGTCATTGGGTTAATGATTGAATATTTTGACCAAAGTTGACTTTTTGGTTAGAGATTAACTTATTGAGTGAATAATTAGTCATTAGATTAAAAATTAACTATTTTGACCAAAATTTACTTTTCGGTCAGCAGACTGTATTGGGTCAATGGGTTTGTCTTTGGGTCAATGGGGTGGTCATTGGGTCAGAAATTGGCCATTTTGACCAAAGATTACTTTTTGGTCAAAAGTTGACCTCTTTTGACCAAAATTAAATTTTTGGTCGAAAGTTAATCTTTTGGGTCAACGGGGTGGTCATTGGGTCAGATATTGACTATTTTGACCAAAGTTGACTTTTCGTCAAAAGTTAACCTATTAGGTTAATGAGTTAGTAATTCGGTCAAGAATTGACCATTTTGACCAAAGATGATTTTTTGTTGAAAGTAGACTGTTAAGTCGATGAGGTTGGTCATTGGGTTAAAATAAAAATTGACCATTTTGACCAAAGTTGACTTTTTTGTCGAAAGTTGACCTATTTGAGTCAATGAGTTAGTGATTGAGTCAAGAATTGACCATTTTGACCGAAGATGACTTTTTAGTCAAAAAGTTGATCTATTGGGTCAGTGGGTTGGTCATTGTGTCAAAAATTGACCATGTTGACCAAAGTTGACTATTTTTTTTAAAGTTGACATATTGGGTCAAAGGTTTGTCATTAGGTCAAAAATGACTATTTTGACCAAAATTTACTTTTTGGTCAAAAGTTGACCTATTTAGTTAATGAGTTTGTCATTGGGTCAAGGATTGGTAGTTTTGACTAAAGTTTACTTTTTTGTCGAGATTGTTATTGGGTCGATATTTGGTCATTAATTCAAAAATAAACTATTTTGACCAATATTGTCTTTTTGGTCAAAAGTTGACCTATTATACTATAATGATTTAGGCATTAGGTCATGGATTGATCATTTATATTTAATAGTTAAGTAAATTATAAATAAAAATATATATAAAGGTATATATATATATATATATATTTATATAATATTATTTTTTTATTTTAAATGTTTTAAGTATAGTATATTATTTATAAATATAATTTAATTATAAAAATATTTAATAATTAAATAAATTATAAATAAATATATATATAGTTATATATATAATATTATTTTTTCATTTTAAATATTTAACGTATAGTATATTTTTTATAAATATAATTTAAATATAAAAATAAGTTTTAATTAAATAAATTATAATTAAAAATATATATCGGTATATATATATATATATATATATATATATTATTTTTTATTTTAATTATTTTAAGTATAGTATATTATTTATAAATATAATTTAATTATAAAAATATTTAATAGTTAACAAAATTATAAATAAATATATATATATATATATATATTTATAAATATATATAGATATTTATAAATATATATATTTGTTTATATATATATCAATTTATTTTACATTATTTTTTAATTTCAAATATTTTAAGAATAGTATATTATTTATAAAAATAATTTAATTATAAAAATATTTAATTACTAAATAAATTATATATATATATATATATATATATATAAATTTTTTTATTTTAAATGTTTTAAATATAGTTTATTATTTATAAATATAATTTAATTTTAAAAATATTTAATAGATCAGAAAATTTTAAATAAAAATATATATAGGTATATATAAATATATATATATATATTTAATTTTATTCTTTTATTTTAAATATTTGAAGTATAGGATATTATTTATAAATATAATTTAATTATAAAATTTTTTTATAGTTAAATTAATTATAAATAATTAAATATATATATGTGTATATATAAATATAAATATATATATATATATATATATATATATATATATATATATATATATATATATATATATTCGGCGGATGGATGTGGAGCTCTGCTAGGGTTTCGGCCATGAATCTGTGGCGGCTGACCTGCTTGGTGGTGTTGGGTTTGAGGTGGTGTACGGTGTCGTTGTCTTAGCCGGGTCACGTAGTGGTGTTTGTGGCCTCTTTGCTGGGTTTTTGCTCTCCCGGGCTCTTTTAATTCAAATTTCTACTGTTCCATTGGATTCTTGGCTTTCATTGCTTTGACAGGATAGTTCAGTTTACTTATACTGAGCTAATTCCTGGATTCTGCTGAGCTTCTGTTTACTGTCTGAGCTCTTTTCTCTGGATTGTTCTTGGGCAGCAGTTTAGTTATGGCAAACCCTGTGGATTCTGCTACCCGAGTGACCTGGATTAAGGCTTCTTATGCGGGTGTCTTTGGGTCAAGGTCCTAATCTGAACCAGCCCTCCAATCTGTTTTTCCCCCAGATTCTTCATGATGCTGCTGCAGGGAAAGTATCCTGCCCTTTCATTCATCCTATTGATGTCAAGGATGGCTGCCCAGCTGTCTACTTTTCTAATGAGGAGATTAATACTCCGAATGAAGAAGTTAGATTAACACTTATAGGGAAATTCACCGCAGGACATCCAAAGATGGAGCTTGTCGAGTTTTTTTCGAGTCACTCGCATTTACCGGTAGTTGGAGAATGGGGCTTCTTGATGGAAGGCACCTCCTGATCCACTTCTCCAATGAGGAAGATTATGCTAAGCTCTTTGCAAAACAAAGTGTAACTATTGCTTGGAATGGATATGAAACTTCTAAAATGAACACCGAGGATTTGATCCTAGCAAGGAACCACCCATCATCCCAATTTGGTTTAAGTTTCCTAATCTCCCATACGAGATATTTCAACCATAATGCCCTTTTCCAGATTGCCGAGCTATTGGAACCCCCTCGGAATGGATGCGGCCACTTGTAATAGAGGCCTACTCGAAGCGACTAGGATCCAAATTGAAAGAGACATCTCTTTACACGAAATCAAAAGATTGCGGGTGGGCACTGCTGCTGAGGGATTTTGGCGAGAAGTTATCATGCAACGAAGCCTTACTATTGCACTAATTGTAAGATGTTTGGTCACACCAATGAGAAGTGTTATAGACTCCACCCACCTCCCGAGAAAGACTCCTAGGGCTGACCCTTTAGTTAGCGACCCTCTTCTCTTACTTCCACCCCGATTCTTTCTCCTACCACTCGTTGTTTTGCCTCGGCCTTTGATAGTCCCCTCCATCTCCCCTCCCCCAGTAAACCTCCTCAGCCTGATCCCCCCTCCTCTCCTTCCAATCCTATACTACCCCTTTTGAACCCTAATGCTCCTGAGTTAGCCCCTTCTTTTGATATCCCCCAACCTCCCCCCACTCAACTTATTCAGAACATTTTGGGTAATAATTGGGAAGTCCAAAATGCTAAAAAGAAAAAAGAAATAAACTAGATATCAATTCTTGTTCTACTACCTCTCATCCCTTACTAACTCGAACCCTCCTCCTCACTCCCATTAAGGGGAGAACCAGGTCAAAATCCCACCCACCTTCCCCACCCCTCCTACCTACCTTAATTCATGATAAATTTTCTATGCTGGAATATAAGAGGTGTGGCTCACCCCCCCTCATTAAAAAGGATTCACTTTCTTACTAAAAAACACTCTCTTTGGTGCTTTGCTTTACTTGAGCCTCTTGTGCACCAACATGCCAATAGAATTATCAACTCTTTTCATGGTTTTACTCATTTTGCTAATTCCAACAATAAGATATGGGTCTTCTGCAGGAAAGAACTTAATTGGGCTGTCTTGTTGGATCTTCAGCAGATGGTTCATATCTCTATCTCCTTTGCTGGACAGGCTGCTAATGCCACCTTTGTTTATGCTGGATGCAGAAATGCTGATAGAATTATGCTCTGGGATCATATCCACAATCTAAGTAATGTCATTAATTGCCTCGGATCATTGGGGGTGATTTCAATTGCATCACTACTCCTGTCGAAAAGTTGGGTGGCCACGGACCCAATGTAACAATAATGAACACCTTCAATGATAATATTCGTTGCGATTGGGCTTTATGATATGGGATTTAGGGGACCTAGTTTCACTTGGAAAAGGAATTCCACTAAAGAAAGGTCTGGATAGATTTACAGCCAATGAGCTTTGGCACGGTCATTTCTCGCATACCCGGATCACTCATCTTGCTCTTATTTGCTCCGACCATAGGCCTCTCCTCTTATCGATTACTTGCTCCCCAAGCACCCCTCCCTTAAATCTTTTAGATATCGGAATATCCGGTCTACTCATCCCTCCTTCCTACGGTTGGTCGAAGATAACCGGCGAGCTTCTATTCAACTGGACCCATGGCACAAGTCGTGCCTTCTTCACCATAGGCTAAGCAGAAACTATCTAACGAGTCGGATTCAATTTGACAATGTTTTTAAAGTGGTTGAGCGATGAAAGGGATGTCTTAGACTTGGAAGAACAAAGCCTTAATAATAGTGCCCTCCGATCCCAACTTCTTGCTGTCGAAGCTAAGCTGATGCACTCGATTGATATTCGGGATAAATTTCTTCAACAAAAGGCCTCCATTAATCATTTTAGGGAGGGAGATCGAAATACTCGCCTACTATCATGCATACCTCGAATATAAGAGGAAATGTAATTTCATACATAGCATCAAAAAGGAGAATGGGGATTGGATCTCCAACCATTTGGAGATTGGCAGAGATGCTACCCACTACTTTCAGTCTCTACTACATCAACACCCAATTAAGAGAGCCAGCATAAACACCGACCTTTTCACTGATCATTATAATTTTATTAGTCAGCTTAATCTTACTGCTCCCCAATCGAAGAGGAGATGCGGCAGGCCATTAAATCCATTGATAGCTCTAAGACTGCAGGCCACGATGGGTACACTTCGATTTTTACATTAAGGCTTGGGAGATTATTAAAGCCGAGGTGATTGCTTGCCATCACTAGTTTCTTTACGGGAGAAGACATTCCTCAATACTTCCATGCTTCCAATTTTGTTTTAATCCCCAAAGACACTTGTACAAACAAGTTGGGATAATTTCGGACCCATTAGCCTCACATCCGTGATCAGCAAAACTATTAGCAAAGTGTTAGTCAACGGACTCCAACCCATTTTGGAGAAAGTTATCGGCCCCAACCAAGCGGCTTTTGTCAAAGGCGGGTCAATTGCTTGATAATATCTCGCTAGCACAGGAACTTCTATTGAATTTGAACACTAAGTGCGAAGTGGTAATTTAATTTACAAGCTTGACATTAAAAAGGCATATGATACCATTCACTTGGGACTTTCTTATTGACACTCTCACGGCTAGGGGATTCCGAATTCTTTACGTAACCTTATCAAAAGATGGTTGGGGGCTAATGCCCACTCTATTACGCTTAATGGGTCTACTTGGGGCTATTTCTCCGCCTCTAGGGGTCTTAAACAAGGAGACCCTCTCTCTCCACCCTTTTCATCCTGGCTATGGACTACTTCTCCAAACTACTCGAACCATGCTAAGCACAACACACCCCTCCAACAGGTATCATCATAAGTCCAATATCTTAATATCTCACTTAGTTTATGCGAGATGATGTCATGGTTTTCTCCAATGCTTCCAAGAATGCTTGTCAAAATGATTGTCGAGTGCTCGAACTCCTTCCAACATTCCTCTGGTATGGTGTTCAACAAGACCAAAAGCTATCTCCTATTTCCATCAAATATTCTGTGGAGGTCGAAACTCGGATTATTAACTTTACTGGTTTCACTAGCACTCACCTGCCTCTTAAGTATTTAGGGGTACAGCTTGATATGGGCAGAACAAGGCAAAGGCATTTTGAAGGCATTCTACAGAAAATCAACTCTTATTTGGCTAATTGGACTCATAAATACCTCTCCAGTGGAGGTAGGATAACCATCTTGAAAAGTATTCTAACAACATTGCTCGCTTATGTTCTCCGGATGACCACTATGAACAAAGGTATTCAAACTCTCTTTGAAAAGGCTTTTAACAAATTTCTTTGGGTCGGCCAAAGAAAACGATGCTCATTGGACCTCCTGGACTAAAGTGGCTAAGCCTACCACGGTCGGTGGATTGGGGTTTAAAACCATACAACAGATTATTCAAGTGAACCTCTCGTAAGCTTTGGATCAAATTTAGATCCCGGAACTCTCTCTGGGCCAAATTTACGATGGGCAAATACGCAATGCCTCCACCCGACCTTGGTTAGCGACAGAAATGGCGGACTCTAAGCTTTGGAAAGCTATGCTCGGAATCGAGCTTCAAGTCGAAAGTTTGTTTAGTCGACACTTGGGAAAGGGTGATCTCACCTTCGGTTGGATAGCTGGTGTCCAAGCCGATTGGCTCAACCCCAGTACTAATATCCCTAATCTTAAACTCAAAGTATCCGAGTGTTGAGCTGGGGATGTTTGGTCTTTGGAGGATCTCCGATCGTGCTTACTCCCGAATCCGCTAGACGGTGGCCACCACTAATTTTGACGAGCGTGAAACAAGATTCTATCACTCGGCAATCCTGTGCCCAAGCATGGTTTGTCTAAAGCCATCTACTCCAAACTTTACCGGTGGGAGCCCATCCATTGGAGTGAGTGTCCCTGGAACAAATCTTTATCACCATCTATGACCTTCTTTACTTGGAGAACTTTCATGAAGATCCTTCCTACTGATGACATCCTCAAATTAAAAGGATTGAGAGGCCCTTCTTGCTGTAGACTTTGCATGAGGGAGGAAGAATCTATCAAGCACCTGTTTTTTAAATGCAGCTTTTCTCAGCTTGTTTGGAGGTTAATTTTTCAGCATCGCAACTCAACACACTAAGTCTTTCTTGGGATTGCCTCCACTCTTGCTGGTTAGGTTGGAACAAGCAAGGGATTGCTGCGATCCCTCTTATTTGTGCTCGGTTCCTTTGGATGGCTAGGAACAAGGCCACCTTTGATGACATATTACCCGGTGAACAAAAAGTTGCACAAAGCGCCTCTCTTACATTCAAAAACTCATCGGATATAACAATTTCTCAAATATCTGTGGGCTAGATACCACACATGAGACACCTTCCCATAGAATCACACTCGATAAAATGGCAACCCCCTATCCTCCCTTCCTCAAACTAAATTATAATGGTCGCTTGCACTAAGGATGGTCTTGGATTTGGTGGCATCTTCGGGAATCATATTGGTAGATGTATGCTTTTTTCATGCACCGATTGAAGCTGCTGATTCTTTGGAAGCTGATCTCATGTCCATATTTTGGGGGCTCTCCATGGCCATTAGGCAGTAGCGGTATAATATTATTGTGGAAGGTGATTGTGAGAAAACCATTACAATGTTGAACCCTTGCCCCTCCGGCCTTCCACGGCACCATGGTCACTGGAGGAGTAGAATCCATGCCATAGTTCCCAAACTCAATGTTCAATTCACCTTCATCCACAAGGAAGGGAATCAACCTGCTGGTTGGCTAGCTAAATTTGGAGCTACTTCCCAAAATGTGAGGGCTTCAAACATCATTCCTACACAGCTAAAGACCCTTATCAACAGTGATAATCTCTCTGCCCTTACATCAAGGCTGCTACTTGATTCCCCAATTTTAGTGCTTGGAATTATTTGTTGGCTCCACTCTGCTACTTGGTCTCATGTACGAGCTTCGGAGTTATGCAAGGATCCTTCTCTCATCCATCGGTTTGATATGGACATGCCGAGTTCTTGCCGGTTCCGGATCTCACTCAACACTCAGGTTTGCTTCGGTAAGAGATGTCACTCTCTCTGCTTGCTATTTAGTTAGAGTCGTTCTATTAGTTTATGTCTTAGTTTGTTTTGGGTGGTGTTGTATTAAGTTGGGGCTCTACCATTATTGGTAAGGTTTTTGTAATTATAAGTTTTAGTAACATGTAGGGAGCCTCTTGTTGCTCCTTTCCATTAAAATATATATATATATATATATATATATATAGTCGGCATATTTTTAAGTTTTAATTTAAATATATATATAATTTAGAAAGTAACATTTGATTTTGAAATTAATTTTAAATTTAAAAAATTATAAGATGTGAAATTAAACCTATCTCACATCCCAAATACTTTATATAAACGAGCACCGCACCACAAACCGTGTATTTATTCCGAAGAATAGACACACTGCTTGATGATGGGGCTCGATTAAATAAACTAGAAGATTTGTGACATCCGTTTGGTCTACGAACCAATTTAATAAACCGACAAGTTCCCCTGCTTAATATAAAGGAATTAAGCAGGGTTTATATTACCTGGGTTCTTAAAGTTTCCTATAAGGGCAAGCCCCTATAGTTAATTACATCTTAAATGACGTAAATCATTTAAGAAAACTCTCGATAATGATTAGTAGTTTTGCTCTCAAGAATTTCAAAGTTTAAGGTTTTTAAAAGGATTGAATTTTGGAGATTTCAATAGGGATTAGCACAAATTTGAAACAGTTTATTTTAAGGAGTCCAAAGGAAGAGAAGTAGGAGAAGCTGAGGATCTAAGAAGAATCTTAGCAACTTCCCAAACTATCTTATTATTTGGCTTCAATTTGAGAGAATTATTTAATGTTTCGATCCTGCCAATTTTAGTTAGTTAGGACTTATATTCGTATGATAAAATCACACAAACAGCCTCGAAGATGTGAGGGTCTATGTCGTACCAAACAACTACATCGGAGTCCTAAGACCAGTTAGGGCTTAATTTGCATAACATGATCATGCAAATGCCTAACAAAAGGTTAAGGATTTATGTTGCACTAGGCAAACTACCTCGAAATCCTATGGCTTGGTTATCTAATGCTAAGAAAGGTTTTGCTGAAGTAGCCACATGTTTTGCTGATGACGATGGTCATGTTGCCCACTATGCTCCAAGTTCCTTGTTATTGTTGCAGAGGTTTAGTTTTAGAATTCATAAATCAAAGGATGAGAGAAGTGTTTTGGTTTAGAGAAATCTTAGAATCCAAATTTCTTTAATGTTTTATTAGGGAAATCTTAAAGTTGATTTTAACAACACCGGTTAAGATCCCACGGTTCCATCCTTCCGGCATCATTATTTTTATCGAATTCACTTAGTCCAGATGAATTTGCTAAACTTAACTGAATGAGTTCCACACTTTCATTTAGCAACACGTAGGTTACATCATCCGAGGTATTCCCGATTTTATCTTGCAGTGACTTTTAATTTAGTTTTGGTTTCAGTTCAGGGACTATCCTAAAAGTTTTGGTTTTCATGCAACAGTCTTGTTTAACATGCAAGAAAAGTAAAGCGCGGTGTAGGTAAAGAAAATGTAATAAAGTAAATTGCAATAACATAAAAGTGTACCTGGAGGGTCTTTCCGTCATTCCAAGCTATACTTTAAAGCACATATTAAAGCATTTAAATGTTTCAACAAGTTCCTAGGTAAAGACTAAAAGCAGAGTTTTGGATGTCTACCAGAATCCTAATCCTATAGCTAGTCATCTCCTATGACGTCTAGGTTCTTGATTTTGGTTAAGGATGATTTTCTTCATGAAAGAACAATTAAGTTCAATTGTTCTTTAAAACTACCCATCGTATTGAGAAAGTGCTTAGAATAAATCCTAAACATCTTTTCAATACCTTTGGGACAGTCTTGAGTCCAAGTGAATTTAATTATACAGGTGAATTAATCATCCAAGGGTTTTGTTAAGTTTTATTCCCTTGCTCAGTGAACTAGGATATTTGATTATCCTATGAGTGAAATGACATTTCACTTAACGCTTCATTTAATAGATATAATAATTTAAAGCTTTCAAGGGCAAGTTAATTGGTTAAATATTTTAATGATTCGAAGTTAAAGTTGATGATTTACTTTAATGTGATTTAATTATGAAACTTTAATCAATTATTTTAAGTTCGGAATGATGTTTGATTCATTTAAGTTAAACTTTTTTATAAAAGTCAAAAGAGGTAGTCAAATTATTTATTAAATTTTGATGATTTAATTTGGATTAATTATATTAATTAATTTAATTTTTACATTATGTTTTAAGATAAGTTGTCTTAAAATTATTTAAAATTTGTAAATTTGATTTAAGTTTGTTTTGAAATGATTTTAGATTAGTTTCAAATATTTTAATTTACTTATTAATCAATTATGAAATTATTTAATGATGTAGGTTTTAATTAAAAATTATTTACTTTTAATCATTTAATTATTAATTCCACTTATCCTCTTAAGTTTAAGAGTTAAATATTATTAAGTGATTTATTTAGGGATTTTTAAATTAAAGAATCAATATCCTCTTAAGTTATATCCCCATTTTAATAATCCAATTTTAATTAATCTTCCAAAATTTAAATTATTCAATTAATTAAAGTTTCATTTTTGTTTTACTAAAGTGATTAATGGGTTCCTACCCTTTGATTTCCTAAAGTTTCAATCATCTGAGAGAAAATTAAAATCAGATATTTTACCCCCATTTAGATTAAACCTAAAGTTTTAGTTAGGGGTTAAAATATTTTAATTACATTTATGCCCCTTTAAGCTTATTTAATTTATAACTCATTAAATCAAGCTTAAATGAACTCAAAATTTTCATGCCACTTCACTCACATGTCAATTAAGACATTACAGGAGAAAATGTGATTTTTCTGAATTTAATTTATTTATATAATTATTTTTAATGGAAAATAGGGGTTTTCAAAGAAAATTTGCTAACATGACCAAGGTAAAGTTTTTGTCCTTAAGAAAATTATCCGATGTTCGTAATGATCAGAGGACCACTTGGATCAATTTTGGTGATTTTTTTAATTATATTTTATTTATTATAATTATTTTAAGTTTTGGAGTGTTAATTAATTATAAAATAAAATAAAAGTTGAAAAGTGAATTTTATATTTTTCAAAAATCCCTCTGACCTCAAGAAATTTAGAGAAACAAATTTTACATTTTTTTGATTTTTCTTTGATTTATTAGAATTAATTTAGTGGGAAGACTAGAAAATACATTTTTTTATTCAAAAATTGTTTTAAGGCTTTAAAATTAAATATCTTAATCTAGAGACTTAGGCAAAATATTTGATTGGTTCCTAAGTGATTAAGGGACTAAACATGACATTTTTATGATTTGTATTATTTTTGTGATTTTTATTATTTTTGTGATTTTTATTATTTTTGTGATTTTTATTATTTTTAATTTTAAAAAATATTAAAATATGCTTAAAAATAAAAATTTTTAGAAAATTCCAATTTTATTTTTCTTAGACTCCTCTAATATTAGAGAAGTCCCAAAATCAATTTGATGAATTTTTGAAATGTATTTTTGAAGTTATGAATTTTTAAAGTTTTATTTTGATTATGTGGCTTAATTAATCCATTTAATGGGGTTAAAAATTTCCAATTGACTTACAATTTTTATGTGAGGTTCCTCTGATCCTAAAGATTAGTGGAGAATTATTTTCAATTCATTTTAATGTGTGATTAACTCTAATTAATTAAAGTTCAATTTTGAGTATTTAGGCCAATTAGGATTACTTTTAAGGAATTAAATCAAACCATAATTTTCCTAGGGTCCTTTGGTCCTAAGGAACTTCACCAAATTTTCTAGGAATTTCTAAGTAACATGCTAATTTTTGGAATTAAAATGTCAAAAATAGTGACATAAACTTGGAAAATAGATAACTTGCCACAGGGATAGCCTCTGGCCTTGGAAAACTCAGGAAAATGTTCCCAAGATCAGGGGCTACAAAAGCCCTATGGTCTCATACCATGGTGAAATGTATACATGCATGGAGAATTAAAATACTCAAAATAGTATTAAATTAATTAAAAATAAAATACTCAACAAAATAGATCAATTCCTTTTCCACATTATTCTCCTCTGTTGACTGAGCAAGAGGGTATTTTTCTTTTATTTTTATGATTTTTCTAAGCAAAGATATCAATTTTTAAAGTTTTGGGTATTTAAATAAATAAGAAAAATCGGATTTTCCTACTTATCCACGTCGGCGCCAACTCAACCTACGGCTGATCGAACTCCAAGCGTCGCTCCCTGAGTCGGCGCTGCCATCTGACTCAACAGCCACGAGGCCCGCGGTTAATGTCACGTTGATTCGTCCGACGTGATCCTAGTCGTTCACCCGATACATAAATCATCCGACGGTCCCTGGTCATCGTCTACGACTGGTGCGTCCCGCGAGCCGTCCACCTTCTAACCCTAGGATCTCACTCGATACTTAATCAAATTAAACTTTCTTATGCTCTATGAACTCGTCTTGAAGAGACGAACATATCCATACGGTTAACATGCATTGAAATTGACTTGAATGAAATGAAGAATCGCTGGAAGCCAGGTAGGAAGAAGAGGGCAATACCTTGGCTCTGAGAAGTGAAGCTTCTATCAGAGAGGCTTGTTGACCTCATTTTTGATGAGGTCTTCCCTTTTCTCTTTAGTGCTTAGGATCTAGCCTTAGGCTTTTCCTTTGACTATCCTAGAGGACTAGAATTGGGACCCATCCTTTAGAAATTCAAGCCACTTCTTAACTCATTGCGAACCCTATAGGCTTGATTGTAAACCCCCAAGTCACTGCCCCTAAGTCACTTGGAGGGTTGAGATCAAATGTGGAGGTTTAAAGGATGAGTTCCCTATAAGACTCTTTGGCCTTAGGATTACCCTGGGTGGCGTGGTCTGGTGACGGCTGACTTACACATATACTACACTCTCACACACACACTCCAAATCCTAAAACCCACACTCTCACCCAACTTGACCTTTTGACTCATGTGAGTAATTCATATGGATGGTCCTTAACCCCTCAGCCCTTGGCTAAGAGGGTTAGGAACAACATGTTGAATGCCTCAAATGAGTTCTTTCATGGCTCATGTGGACTTAATATGGATTCATGGATCAACCAGAACGATTCCATTTCACTCGCACTTGCTTAATTTTTATTTTTTTCAAAATTTCAAATTTTGACCCCCGGGACCCTAGACCCGCCTAACCTACTAAAAGCCCTTGAAACTACCTAAATTCTTCAAAATTTCCAAATCACCCAAAATTTCCTAAAATTAATATCAAACATTTCCCCACTACTCAAATTGAACATCTCCAACCAAATATACCAAAAATTCCAAAAATACCCCCAATACCCTCCAAATTACCAAAATGCCCCTCTTGACCCAAAAAATCCAAAAAATTCAGAAAATTCCAAAAAAAATCCAGAAAATCCTAAATATTCCCAATTTCACTTTATTCAACTACACCATGGGCCAATTTTTTCAATTTACCCCACTTTTTTCAAAACCCCCAATTTGACCCATTTTAACCCAAATGAACCCAATGTCAAACTAAATCTCCCCAATTGTCCCCAATTTTGGTCTAATTGAATTCTAAAATTAAATTCAATATTCCCAATATCAATCTAGACTAAATTCAAGTCCAATTTTATTGACATTTGAATCTAATTTCACTTTTAAGCTTAAGGCTCAATTTTGGCCCATGACACAAACTTAGCCCAAACCAACCCAATTCAACTCCAATTAACCCCAAAACTTTTCTAAACCTTCCCTAACATTCCCAAAAACAAAACACTAACATAATTTGCCCAAAATTTGGACCCAAACCCTACTCAAATTCAACCCAAACCCAAAATCCCTTAAATGGGCCTACACCCAAACCTAACCCAAATAGGCCCAAATCCCAAAATCAAAACCCAACCAAAGTTGAAACCTCTTTGAAACACTCCCATAAACATTTATTAATGTTAATTTTACATCAATTTCAACATTAGCCCAACCTTAGCCCAAGTTTGTCCATTTTAACCCATTTTGACCCTACCACCAAGGGGACCCAAATTAGACTCAATTCAATTCCAAACCACCTCAAATTTGTCTCAAATGACTCATGACACATCCTTAAACTAAACCCAACATTTATTTGGCATGTCCCTTTGCAAAATTTTCATCTAAAAGCCCACTTCCAAAAGACATTCAAAAGCTCATTCCTAACGAAACTCAAAAGCCCAAGCCCATCCTAAGGCCCACATTACAATCTCATCTCATCCTCACTTAATTAAAATCATTCCTAAGTCCTAAATCAGAAATCAAACCTTTCTAAATAAAGCCATATGACAAACAATCCAAATTTTACACCAAAATACCAAAATTCCTTAAACCCATTTCCATGAAACCAAGCCAACTTTTCCTAAGCCAAATATGAGCCATGGAGCCATTCTTAAGCCACATGCAAGCCATGTGAGTTGTTTACATGTGACCTTACCACATTGGGCAAAAGGAGGAGGTCCTTTAAGCACTTCCTAAAAGTCATTAACCTTACTCATGATTCCCCTTAACCCAAATTTAATCTAAATATTCTTGGATGGAGACCTCTCCACTTAAGACCAGCTGACCCAACTGATTCACCTAGCCCAAAACCAGGTCATGGGGAGGTGAACCAAGCCCAAAATCATGGGTTGACCAATTTGAGCCCAAAATGAGCCCTTACCCTTTCCATTTCAAGTCATCCTCTTTACACATGGCAACCATCAATTGAACTCATAGGAACCAAGCTCTGACCTCCTTGACCCTGAGGGTGACCCATGCCTGGCCGGCCAGCCACCACAGCCGCCGGAAAACACCATGGCCAAGACCTTAGAAGGAGCCAAACATTGAAATTCTCTCTTGCTGAGCTGCCTCATGCCCAGTGGCCA
Source organism: Papilionanthe hookeriana x Papilionanthe teres (assembly GCA_022702705.1). Lineage (NCBI taxonomy): Eukaryota > Viridiplantae > Streptophyta > Magnoliopsida > Asparagales > Orchidaceae > Papilionanthe > Papilionanthe hookeriana x Papilionanthe teres. The sequence continues at coordinate 290,996 of JAKZJZ010000035.1, read as the reverse complement.
TTGGAGTCGTTCTTCCCTTGCATAGAGCAGCTGATCCCAGCCATTAACCCCCCTGGGAGGTCCTCCAGCCAGCTCTATTTAAACCCCCTCACCTCTCGTTTATGAGAGGAGTTGCATAAAACCATACAGAAACTCTGCCAAAATTATTCCAGATCATCCTCCACACTTGGAGCAATTGATCCCTAGTGATAATTTGCCCTAAGCCCCACCAACAGAGCCCAATTTCTCAGCCAAAAGTCCACCCAAAACTAGGACATCTCCTAATTCTCCACCAAAATCAAATTAAACTCACCCACACCTGCACAAGACCAAGAGAAGGAGTTCCCCAGTGAAAGCCCCCTCTCCAGGCCACTCATCTGCTCTAGCCTCCAAAGGTTGTGATCAGGTCTGATGGAAATCAAGTCTAGGCAATTCCCCAGGGCTAGAGACTTCATCTGAAGCTGACTTGGACTCAATCAAAGGTGACAAAACTCTCAGATCGAAGCCACACTTCTCTGAGCGAAGGTATGAGCTCTCTCTTCTTCCCGAGCTTCCATGAATTCTCCATTTCTGTTGCCTTAATTTCATGCCACATAAACCGTATGGATGTGTTTGTCTCTTCAAGACGAATCCATAGAGTATGAGAACGTAGAAATCGGTTAAGAATCGAGAGAGATATCAAGCCTGGAAGGTGGACGGTTCTCGGGCTTGGAGGCTTGGGGACGATGAACGGATGCCGTCCATTTGATACACGCAGGGGTGGACGGTCCAGATTGAGTCGTATGAGGAGATGAGACGATACTGCGGGCCGCGTGGCATCCCACTCAGATGGCGGCGCCGAACCAGAAGAAGCCGCGTGGCCATTCGGGGAGGCTAAGGTTGAGGTGGCGCCGCGTGGATAAGTAGATAAATAGGGAATTTTCTTATTTATTAAATACCCAGAACTTCATTAATGCATAACTTTGTGTAGAAAAATCCTAAAAATAAAATAAAAATACCTTTTTGCTCAGTGAATAGAGGAGAATAATGTGGAAAAGAAATCAAGTCATTTCATTAAGTATTTTATTTTTAATAATTTATTTACTCTCTGTCATATTTTAATTCTCCATTTGCATAGACAATTCACCATGGCATGAGACCATAGAGCATTTGAAGCCTCTGATCTAGGAAACATTCCCTGAATTTTCCAAGGTCAGAGGCCATCCCTATGAGAAGTTATTGATTTTCCAAGTTCTTGTTACTGTTTTGAGTATTTTAATTCCAATAATTAACATGTTGAGAAATAAATCCAAGGAAAATTTGGTGATGTTTCTTATGACCAGAGGAACCTAGGAAAAATAGGTTTTGAGTTAATTCACTTGGAACAGCCCTAATTGGCCTAAATACCCAAAATTGAACTATAATTAATTAGGGTTAACCACACATTAAATTGACTTGAAAACAATTCTCCACTGATTTTTAGATTAGAGGAACATCACATAAAAATTTGAGATCAATTGGAAATGTTTAACACCACTAAATGGATTAATTAAATCACATAACCAAAATTAAACTTTAAAAATTCACAACTCACAAAATATTTTTCAAAAATTCACAAAATTTTTTTTGAGGCTTCTCTGACCTCAGAGGAATTTAAGAAAATTAAAATTGTAATTTTCGAAAAAAGTTGATTTCTGACTATTATTTTAATATTTTTAATAATTAAAAAAATAATAAAAATCATAAAAATATTAAAAATCACCAAAATGTCACATTTTAACTCCTAATCACTTAGAAACAAACCAAATATTTTTCCCAAGTCTCTAGGATAAGATATTGAATTTTAAAAGCCTAAAACAATTTTTGAATTAAAAAATGATTTTCTTTAATATTTTCACTAAAATAATTCTAATAAATCAAATAAAAATCAGAAAATTAGAAAATTTATTTGTCTGAACTCCTTGAGATCAGAGAGATTTAAGAAAAATATAAAATCCATTTTTTAACTTTAATTTTATTTTAAAATTAATTAATACTCCAAAACTCAAAATAATTCTAGTAAATAAAATATAACTTAAAAAATCGCCAAAATTGGTCTAAATGGTCCTTTGGTCATTAGAAACATCCCATAATTTTCTTAAGGACAAAAACATTTCCTTGGTCATGTTATTGAATTTTCCTTGAAAACCCCTATTTTCCATTAAAAATAATTACATAAATAAATTAAATGCAGAAAAATCACATTTTCTCCTCTAATGTCTTAATTGACATGTGAGTGAGGTTACATAAAAATTTCAAGTTCATTTGAGCTTAATTTAGTGAGTTATATAATTATTAAGCTTGAAGGGCAAAAGGGTAACTAAGATTTCAACCCTTAATTAAAATTTTAGGATTAATCAAAAAGGGCAGGGTAAAATATTTGATTTTAAACTGATTTTGGATGATTGAAACTTAAATTATTGAGGGTAGAAACCTACTAACCATTTCAAATATAATTAAAATAAAACTTTAATTAATTAATTAATTAATTGAAATTTTAGAAGAATAATAGAAATTAGAATTATTAAAGTAGGGATATTATTAAGAGGATATTTATTCTTTAATTTAAAAATTCCTAAATAAATCACCTCAATAATACTTAATTCTTACTTTAAAAAAATTAAAATAATAATCCAAATTAAAATTAAACTAAAATTAAATTAAATTAAATTAAATTAAATTAAATTAAAATTAAATTAAATTAAAATTAAATTAAAATTAAATTAAATTAAATTAAATTAAAATCAAAATTAAATCAAAATTAAATTAAAATTAAATTAAATTAAATTAAAATTAAATTGAATTAAATTTAATTAAAATCATTTAACAACAAACCTAAATGAAATCATTAAGAATTAAATCTAAAATAACTTGAACAATATTCCAAACTTAAACTAATTCTTTATAATTAAGTCAAAATTAAAATTAAATCATTAAGTTTAAATCATTAAAATACTTAATAAGTTGATTTGCCATTTTAAAGCTCTTATTATTATAACTCTTAAATGAGGTTACAAGTGAAGTGTTACTTCACTTATAGGATATTCAAATGTCCTAGTTCATCGAAGCGAGAGAACAAAACTTAAACTCCTGGATGATTAATTCACTTGTATAATTAAATTCTCTTGGACTTAAAACAATCCTAGAGGTATTGAAAAGATGTTTAAGACTCGTCTTAAGCACTTCCTCAATATGATGGGATGTTTATAAGAACAATTGAACTTAATTGTTCTTTGGTGAAGAAAATCATTTTTAAACCAAAACACAAGAACCTAGACGTCATATGAGATGACTAGTTATAGGATTAGAAATTTGGTAGACAACCAAAACCCTTTCCCTTAGCTTTACCTAGGTATTTCTTGCAAAATATTTAAATGCATTAACATGTGTTTTAAGTGCAGCTTGGGATGACGGGAAGACTCTCCAGGTATGTTTTTATTTAATTGCAATTTACTTTATTGCAATTTACTTACATGCACCGTACTTTACTTTTTCTTGCATGATAAACAAGACTGTTGCATGAAAACCAAAACCTTTAGGATAGTCCCTAAACTGAAACCAAAACTAAATTAAAAATCATTGAAAGATAAAATTCATCGCCACAACATTCCAAAATATAAAACAACTCAAAATTTAATCACAAACGGAACAACAAAACCACAACTACAACTAAATTAAAACATCTCATTGAATGATCGGGAATACCTCGGATGATGTAACCCATGTGTTGCTAACGGGATTTCCCACGGTCTAAATGAAAGTGTGGAACTCATTCAGTTGAGTTTAGCAAATTCATCTGAACTAAGTGAATTCGATGAAAATAATGGTGCTGGGATGACTGAACCGTGGGATCTTAATCGGTTCTGTTTAAACAACTTTAAGATTTTTTTTAATTAAAATATTAAAAAAACTTGGATTTTAAGATTCTATCTAAACCAAAACACTTCTCTCATCTCCTGATTTATGCTTTCTAAAACTAAACCTCTGCAACAACAAAGAGCTTGGGGCGTAGTGGGCAGCATGGCCATCGTCATTAACAAAACCTGAGTCTACTTCAACAAAACTTTCATTAGAATTAAATAACCAAGCCATAGGATTTCGAGGTAGTTTTCCTAGTGCAACATAAATCTTTAACTTTCTGTTAGGCATTTGCATAATCATGTTATGTAAATTAAGCCCTAACTGGTCTTAGGACTCCGAGGTAGTCGTTCGGTACGACATAAACTCTCATATCTTCGAGGCTGTTTGTATGATTTTATCATACAAATATAAGTCCAAATTAATCAAAATTGGCAGGATTGAAACATTAAATAAACTCCTAAATTGAAGCCAAACAATAAGATAGTTTGAGAAGTTGCCAAGATTCTTCTTGGATCCTCAGCTTCTCCTACTTCTCTTCTTTTGAATTCCTAAAATAAACTGTTCCAAATTTGAGCTAATCTTTTTTGAATTTTCAAAACTCAATCTTTTGAAAACCTTAAACTTTGAAATTCTTGAGAGCAAAACCACTGATCATTATCGAGAGTTTTCTTAAATGATTCCCGTCATTTAAGATGTAATTAACTATAGGGACTTGCCCATATAGGGAACTTTAAGAACCCAGGTAATATAAACCCTGTTTAATTCCTTTATATTAAATAGGGGAACTTGTAGGCTTATAAAATTGGTTCGCAGACCAAACGGATGTCAAAAATCTTCTAGTTTATTTAATCGAGCCCCATCGTCAAGCAGTGTGTCTATTCTTCGGGATAGATACACAGTTTGTGATGCGGTGCTCGTTTATATAAACTATCTGGAATGTGAGATCGGTTTAATTTCATATCTTAAAATTTTCAAACTTAAAATTATTTTCAAAATCAAATACTACTTTCTAAATTATATATATTTAAATTAAATTTAAGATCTAAAATTTGCCGACAATTTCTGTAGGCGACCCCTTTTTTAAAATACAACACACAACCTAAAAATATGCCGACAACTTCTGGCGACTCCGTTGGGGAATAGTTCCTCTCTCCATTTTAATTAGATGGTTTTTCTTTCTTAAATCGGTGGTGAGTCCATATCCCTAATGGACAAAAACTACCATTCTTCTGTTGGAATACTCCGTTCATTTCTGTCTTGAACGAGTATAGCCAACTTCTCTCGGATTTAGGAGCCACTGTTTAGACACCCCTAAACAGAGAGGTTCCGAGATCCTTTTACCTCTTTTCTGAGGTGGGGTGGACCCCCAATAGGTGTTAGTTTAGGAGCGATCCATTGAGTCGAGAAGTCTTGCATAAGACTTTCTCTTCCTTTCCAATTCTAAATCGCGTCCTTTACATTTTTTTTATATATAACCTTTTTTTCCTTTAATCGTTTTGTTTCTAACAAACGAACCTTCTAATAAACAACCTCCTTTATAAATCACAAATACACTAAGATAAACGAAAATGTGTTCGGACTCTTTCTATTTCGTCCTAAACTTTACGATGAAAAGAAGCATAATTTGGGACTGACATTTCGAATCTGCCCTGCAGAAAATGACTGCCCCAAAGCTAATCTTCTCCTTCACCAATGGAATGGACTTCGCTGTTTACAAGGATGAATTGCCTGACAATGGGATCATCCGTTTCGGACAAGGATTTGGCAACACAGATGTCAAGTTCATTAACGTCACTCTCTTCACACTAATGGACAAAGTGTCAAAAACTGAAGAGCCCGTGATTGAGTTCAATTTGAAGTTGGCTCATGAATTCGTTCCCCTGCAACAGGTTCCGGCTGAAAGGAGTACCATGGTTCGTAGGAGGACTGTTGTCTCTACCCCCACCGGTCTAGTCATCTCAGCACCTACCCTGACTTCTGCCAAACTAAAGGGGAAGGAAATCCAAGTCTGTGATGAGCCTGTCACTATGGAGGGTACAGATTTCGCTACAATACCACCTGTTTTTGAGATTGGGTCTAGTTCAAGAGTTGCACCCCTAACTCAAACTCAAAGGAAAAATAGAAGCAGAAATATCGCCAAGAAAGCTAGAGCTGCTGAAGTTGCTTTTCTAGAAGAAATTCCTAAAGAAAGAGAAGAACTGCCTGAGTATATACCTCTATTGGAAGGGAGCAGGTTTCACCCCCTCTCTGCCGCATCAGATGAAGAGGATGTTCATAAGATTGCCCTCGTATTACCCCGACCTGCATACTACAAAAATTACAAGAGGAAAAGGGGTAAGACTACGCCATTGGCTCGGCTGCAAGCTGTAATAGAAAGATTGACAAAGAAAGAAAGATGCCCTGTATCAAAAATCTTAAGAAGGATAGGACGGGTGCCAGCTAAGTCCCATCTCGGACGGCGAATAGAGCACATTGTCTGCCACGAGAGAAACCAAAGAAGAAGATAAAAGCCGATCCACCCGTTGTTGTATTGGGTCTACAAATTAGGGAGGATACCACCTTCCAGCATATAGCCGACAGACCATCCGGTCCTAGGCTTCTGGTTACAAGAAGGATGGTGTGGCGACCTACTACCGGCTAGCTATGACCAAAACAATGTCCTGAGAAGAAAAGTCTCGTCAGGAGACTTGAATCAGAAGAAAGTATTACCGCAATAAAGGGGACTCCCGGGAAGGAAGTTCAACAAACGTCACGAGACAACTGCGAGACCGTGCGAAAAGGGCCACTAGAGGATGCCATGGACAAGTTAAGGACCAATATCCAACGATTAGCAAAGGAAAGAGAAGAAGAATTAGGAGATGAAATTGACTCATCAGAGTTCTTGGATGAGGAGTATGCCGAGATCAACATGGTTAAGACACGAGCATCGTCAGCTTCATAAGGTGCTCCGACAGCTGCGGAAAGAGATGAACCAGAGGTATTGAGAGCGCAGATTCGGGAGAGAGATGACACAATTTCCCAGATGGCAAAGAGGATGGAAGAGATGGCTGCTGCCTTAGCCACTCTCCAGAGTCAGGCCCAGCCTCAGAAAGTGACACCCCCAGAGATTATCCATATTGCAGATGGAGGAAAGAGATCACATCCATCAACAGAGACGAACCACCAAAGAAAGATCCTACACATAGCATGATCCCTGAAAAGGATATTAAAAACATGGTAGAACAGCAGGTGCGAGAAGCCTTAGCACAATCCAAGAGTGGAGCATCTATTCAGACGGGTAGACCTTACCCGAAGAGTTCGATGCGATCCAATACCCGAAAGGCTTCGTACCACCTCTGTTTAAGACTTTTGATGCAACAGGAAACCCTTGGCAGCATGTCGCACATTTTCTTGCTAGTTGCTGCAATGCCGGTGGGAGCGACGCTTTACTCTTCCGCCAGTTCGTCAGCAGTTTGTCAGGGATTGCCTTCGACTGGTACGTAGAATTGCCGAACGGTTCAATAAAGACCTTTTAAGAAATAGAAAATCTCTTCGTGAAATGATTTGCTGGGGCTCAGCACCACATCACTATCGGTGATCTAGTGGTGGAGCAGTAAAAGCCGAACTAGACTTTAGTGGATTACATACTTCGATGGAGAAACTTAAGCATGAAGTGTGAACCACAGCTTCAAGAACAACATGTAGTCGGTATCCTGCTTAAAAGTATCCATGGCCCGATAGCACTTCTCCTTAAAGGATTTACAATTAAGACTTTCGAGAAGTTGCTTAGCAAGGCCGGGAGCTTGCAAGAAGTAGCAAAGCAGTTAAGTTTCGCGGACAAGAATGATAAGCAGAAACCTGTGAAAACATTCGAGAAGAAATCTGGAATTGTCGTGACAGTAGATAATGGCAAGCAGCCAATGCAGATACTGTCAGAGCGGCCACAGTCTAGTTACCAACAACCGCAACGAACATACCAATAGCCTCAGCAAGGATATCAGCAACCTCGTCCGAGCTATCAGTCGCCTCAGCATTATGAACAACCGCCTCATTCGTCACGTACTTTAAGAGAACTTCTAAATAAAGAATACCCATTCAAAACTGAAGCAGTAGCGAAGATGTTCCGCAGCTTAATGAAGACACCCGGATTTTCAGCTGCCAGAGCCCAAGAAGCCGGAGGAAGTCAATAAGAAAGATCATCCGAACTATTGCCCTTACCACCAGATGCTTGGACACAAGATAGAGGATTGCATCACTTTCAAGAGTTGGCTTGATGACAATCTCCGGAGGAGGAACATAACGATCCCAAAAGAATACATGAAGGAACCCCATAAAGGAGGTTCCGTCAATGTTATTTCAACTGATCCCATTGTTCCAATAGACCCTTACGCGACTGATGATGGATGGAGTACCGTATGGACAAAATCATCAAAGAAAATTTTGGATCACATCCAGGCCGCTTCGGTACGCGCTTCAACTCAGAGTTTGAAACCTGTTAAGCCGGCACTATCACTTGCGATTGAAGAACCGCCCCAGAAGGAGGAAAAGATCGTGGAAGAAAAGAAGACCAAGACTCCGGAGGGTGGACTGAGGCCGCTTATCCTAGGATGGTTATTTCCGATTCGGGGAGAAATCCCTCGAACTCCCGACTACGTATGATTATCTGCTCACTCCGGCGGGATCTTATAATGATAAGGGTTATGGCGTTGGCTACGTTTTGACTGTTTCTAACGATTACGTAACTAACGACAACCGGCTTAATCCGGATCTCGATTCCAATACAAATAACGATTCTCAAATCATACACAACCTCGATGACCACAACGAAGAAGATGTTCACAAAGGAGGCTACGAAAGCTCGACAAGCAATGAGTCCATTTATGAATTCCGAGGGGCTCCGATCACGATAGAATTAGAACCATCAAACACCGAAGCAACTTCAGAAGAGCCAGTTGTTCCAATTCAGGAGGATAGACTGATAGATTCAACACCAAATTGAGAAGAAATAACGCAATTAAATTTAAGAAGTGGAAAAGTTCTACCCCCGAGAATGGGTCCAAAGGATAAAGGAAAGCAGGTGGTTGCTCAGGAAGAGCCAGCCCCGGTAGAGGAATTGCTCATTCGGGAAGAAACCGAGGAACATGGTAATAAAGCGTACTACAATGTGCTAGCCCATCTTAGGAAGCTACCAGCCAAACTAAGCTAATACGACGATCTGATCCTGTCAAAGGAAATGAGAGAAGCTCTGATCAAGGCTTTACTTGATCCAGAGATTTGTCTAGCTCAAATGGCCGGTGATTCCTTCGACAAGGTTTGCTCGTTGAAAGAAAAGCGAGGTGTTACTTTCACGGACAATGATCTATTACTGGGAACAGCTGATCACAACCGACCGTTGTACATTTCAGTAACTATTGGAAAGTTTACGCTCTCCAGAGTGTTGGTTGATCCGGGAGCATCAATCAACATAATGAATCTTCGGACGCTAGCATATTTGGAAATTGATGCTTGCGAACTTGAAGCAGACAAGATGCTATTAAGTGGCTTCAATCAAAAAGGAGAAAGAGCTCTTGGATCGATAACACTACTTAAGAAGACCGGTGATTTAGCAAAGACAACTGTAAAATTCCACATAATTGATTCTGAGACATCGTTCAACGCTCTACTGGGTCGACCGTGGATCCATGAAAATCGGATGGTACCGTCGTCTCTGCACCAGTGCATAAAGTATTACGAAGGAGGGGAACAGTGTATCAAAGGTGACTTGCAACCATTCTACGTACACGAGATTGGAATTCATGAAGATGCGGTCTACTACGCGCCCCCGAAGAAAATAATCGTTTCCAGAAATACCATACCAAATGAAGCAAAAGAAATACGAGACGATGAAGAACCTGAAGTTCTAGTTCAACAGTTACTCACCACTCCCTTAAGATGAGATGGTGAAGATTTCTCCAGAACTCGCACCCAAGGTCGAGGCCAGGGACGAGGACGTGGAAGAAATGTTGGAACATTTGGACAGAAGAAACCGGTCATCGACGTTGATTGGAAGAACACTTTCGAAGAAGGAGAAGAAATCAAGAAAGAAGCAGCGACAATAAGTCAAAAGAAACCACAGTTCAAAGTCTCTCTCGAAGATGAAAATAATGAAGAATATAAATTAATGTACGAGAAGATTAATCAGCATGTTCATACTATGACCCTGACCCCGATCCATTCTAATAAGATCGAGGGTATGGTGTTCAAGGAAGTGCATGGTGGTGGTACTAAGCCAATCAAGTTTTACCGTGGTGCTTCTTCTTCCAATACTGAAAAAGATGTACAATTTGAAGATGTTACTTCTTCTGAATTAATGGAATTACCTTTTAAGTGGTACTCTCCCTGTGTTCAAAACTTAATTCAAGGTGGTGTCTTACCTCGACAATGGACAAAAAGCCGGTCACAACACTTTGAAAAATTATGGAATAATGTCGGTCGACCTCCCAATTCAAAACATGGTCTCGGATTCGGCACAGTAGGATCAGTGGATGATACGGGATTTTACTTGGTTGTCACTTGCAAACCTAATAAAGACTGCTTGGAAGCTTCAGAAGATCTCGAAGATCTACCAATCGGAGATGCTCCACCAGAATTCGAGGAAGAAATCAAATCTACAATAGACGAGTTAATGGAAGTTAACTTAGGTACTAGCGAAAAGCCCAGGCCCACCTTTGTTAGCTCCTTACTCAATAAAGAAGATTCTGAAAATATAATCAAGCTACTAATGGAATTCAAAGACTGTTTTGCTTGGAGTTATGACGAAATGCCAGGATTAGCTCCAGAAGTCGTAGTTCACAAGTTAGGAGTAGTTCCTACTTCTGTTCCAGTCAGATAAGCTCCCAGAAGAATGCATTTAGAAATTGAGCAACAAGTAATAGCTGAAGCTAAGAAGCTAATAGACGCTAAATTTGTCCGTGAAGAACAATACCCTACTTGGTTAGCCAACGTGGTACCGATCGAGAAGAAGAATGGTCGGATCGGAATGCGCGTGGATTTTAGAGATTTAAATAAAGCATGTCCAAAGGATGAATTTCCACTACCAATCCCAGAACTGATGATTTACATTGCTTCAACACATGAAATATTTTCATTCATGGATGGATCATCAGGATACGACCAGATAAAGATGACACCAGAAGACGAAAAGCTCACGACATTCAGAACGCCGATCGGAGTATATTGCTACACAGTAATGCCATTCAGACTAAAGAACGCAGGAGCAACATACCAAAGAGCGATGACGAAGATTTTTGATGATCTCATTCACAACCAAGTTGAGTGCTACGTGGATGATATGGTCATCAAAAGCAAACTGAAAGAAGATTACCTATATGATTTGAGAATTGTTTTCAAATGACTAAGACAATACAACCTTAAGATGAATCCCTTAAAATGCGCCTTCAAAGTCACCTCCGGGAAATTCTTAGGATTTGTTGTCCGACATCGCGGGATTGAAATTGATCCGGAAAAGATTAAAGCTATCATAGAAATGCCACCTGTCGGCATATTTTTAGGTTGTGTGTTTTATTTTTGAAAAGAGGTCGCCTACAGAAATTGTCGGCGAATTTTTAATTTAATTTAAATAAATAATTTTGAAAAGTAGTATTTGATTTTGAAAATAATTTTAAATTTGAAGGTTTTAAGACATGAGATTAAACCGATCTCACATCCCAAATAGTTTATATAAACGAGCACCGCACCACAAACCGTGTATCTATCCCTAAGGATAGTACACACCGCTCGATGGTGGGGCTCGATTAAATAAACTAGAAGATTTGTGACATCCGTTTGGTCCGCGAACCAATTTTATAAGCCGACAAATTGCCCCGCTTAATATGAAAGCATTAAACAGTGTTTATATTACTCAGGTTCTTTAAAATTCCCTATAAGGGAAAGCCCCTATAGTTAATTACATCTTAAGTGATGGGAATCACCTAAGAAAACTCTCGATAATAATCAATAATTCTCGCTCTCAAGGATTTCAAAGTTTAAGTTTTCAAGGGATTGAATTTTGGAATTTTAATAGGGAATGGATCAAGTTTGGAACATTTTGTTTTGAGAATTCAAAGGAAGAAAGTTAGGAGAAATTACGGATTCGAAGTGAACTTCGGTAATTTCCCGACTATCCTATTGTTTGGCTTGGATTTAGGAAAGTCCTAATGTTTACTTAGTATTTCAATCTCGCCAATTTTAATTAATTAGGGCTTATATTTATATGACAAAATCATACAAATAGACTTCGAAGATGTGATGGTTTATTGTCGTATCGGACGACTACCTCGGAATCCTAAGACCGGTTAGGGCTTAATTTGCAATGCAAACGCCTAACGAAGAGTTGAGGATTTATGTTGCACTGAGCAAACTACCTCGAAGTCCTATGGCTTTGTTATTTAATTCTAGGAAAGTTTTGCTGAAGTAGACTCGGGTTTTCGTCGATGACGATGGTCGTGCTGCCAACCATGCTCCGAGCTCCTTGTTGTTGCAGAGTTTTAGTTTTAGAAGTCATAAATCAGGGGATGAGAAAAGTGTTTAGGTTTAGAGAAAATCTTAATTTCCAAGTGTTTTCAATATTTTAATTAAAACAAATCTTAAAGTTGATTATAACGACCCCGGTTAAGATCCCACGGTTCCATCCTTCCGGCATCATTATTTTTATCGGATTCACTTAGTCCGTATGAATTTGCTAAACTCAACCGAATGAGTTCCACACTTTCATTTAGACCGTGGGAATTCCCGTTAGCAACACGTAGGTTACATCATCCGAGGTATTCCCGATCATCCAACATGACGTTTTAATTTAATTGTAATTGTAGTTTTGTGTTCCGTTTGTGATTAAATTTTCGAGTTGTTTTATATTTTGAAATGTTGTGGCGGTGATTTTTATCTTGCAATAACTTTTAACTTAGTTTTGGTTTCGGTTTTAGGGACTATCCTAAAGGTGTGGGTTTTCATGCAACGAGTTGTTTATCATGCAAGAAAAGTAAGTGCGATGCGATTAATGAAATTGCAATAATGTAAATTGCAATAAAATAAAAGCGTACCTGGAGGGTCTTCCCGTCATCCCAAGCTGCACTTAAAACACAATTAGAATATTTAAGCAAGTTCCTAGGTAAAACTAAGGTAAGGGTTATGGTTTTCTACCAAATTCCTAATCCTATAGCTAGTCATTTCCTATGACGTCTAGGTTCCTTGTGTTTTTGGTTTGAAGACGATTTTCTTCATCAAAGAACAATTAAATTCAATTGTTCTTATAAACATCCTATCATATTGAGAAAGTGTTTAAGAAGAATCTTAAACATCTTTTCAATATTGCTAGAATTGTTTTAAGTCCAAATGAATTTAATTATACAAATGAATTAATCGTCCGAGAATTTCAAGTTTTGTTATCTTGCTTCAAGTGAACTAGGACATTTGAATATCCCATAGGTGAAGTAACATTTCATTTAATATTCGTTTAGGAGTTATGATAACTAAAGCTTTTGAGGGTAAATTGGTGTTCAAATGGTTTTGTGATTTAGTTTAATTTCCATTAATGGGTTTAAATTTGGAATAGTGTTCAAGTTATTTTAGATTTATTTTGAATTCTTTATGTCTTTGGTGATGTTATATTTAATTCAACTTAATTTAATTTAATTTAATTTAATTGAGTTTTAATTTAATTTAATTGAGTTTTAATTTAATTTAATTCAATTTAGTTTGATTTGATGTTACATTAAATTAATTTGATTTGATTTAATTTTAATTTAATTTAATTTAATTTAATTTAATTTAATTTAATTTAATTTAATTTTAATTCATTTAATCTAATTTAATTTTTAATTTGGTTTAACTTAATTTAATTTGATTTTATTTATTTAATTTAATTTAATTTAATTAATTTAATTTAATTTAATTTGTTTATTTAATTTAATTTAATTTAAGTTAATTCAATTCAATTTACTTAATTTAATTTAATTTTTAATTTAATTTTATTTTTTTTAATTTTAATTAAAATTTTAAAAGAGTTTAATAATTTAATTTTAGTTTAATGATTAAGTCTTTTAATGTTTTGAATTTGAGTTATCATTTTAATTAAGAATTGAATATTAATGAGATGATTAATTTAGGGAATTTTAAATTAAAGAATAAATCTCTTGCTAATAATATCCCTATTTTAATAATTCCAATTTTATTATTCTTCCTAATAAATCTCTTCCTAATAATATCCCTACTTGTTAATTTTTTTATTAAACCTAAAGTTTTAATTAAGGATTAAAAATTTTAATTACCACTTTACCCTTTAAGCTTAATAATTTCATGACTCACTAAATTGAACTCAAATGAACTTGAAATTTTTATGTGACTTCACTCATATGTCAATAAAGACATGAGAGGAGAAAATGTGATTTTTCTGTATTTAATTTATTTATATAATTATTTTTGGTAGAAAATAGAGATTTCCAAGGAAAATTTAATAACATGACCAAGGGAAAGTTTCTGTCCTTAAGAAAATTAGGGGACATTCCTAATGACCAGAGGACCACTTGGACAAATTTTGGTGATTTTTGAATTATATTATTTTTATTATAATTATTTTAAGTTTTGGAGTGTTAATTAATTTAAAAAATAAAATAAATGTTGAAAAATGAATTTTATATTTTTCAAAAATCTCTCTGATATCAAGGAAATCAGAGAATCAAATTTTACAATTTTTTGATTTTTCTATGATTTATTATAATTATTTTAGTGAAAATGCTAGAAAATACATTTTTTTAATTTTAAAATTACCGTAGAGCTTTAAAATTTAATATCTCACTAAATAGACCTAATAAAAATATGGGGTTTATTCCTAAGTGATTAAAATTCAAAATGTGACATTTTGGTGAATTTTATTATTTTTGTGATTTTTATTATTTTTTAATTATTAAAATATTAAAATAATATTAAAAAATCAACTTTTTTAGAAAATTGAAATTTTAATTTTCTTAAATTCCCCTAATATCAGAGAGACTCCAAAACCAATTTGGTGAATTTTTGAAAGATATTTTGAAAGTTATGAATTTTTAAAGTTTAAAATGACTAAGTGGCTTAATCAACCCATTTAGTAGGGCTAACCATGTCCAATTGACCTCAAATTTTTATGGTGGGTTCCTCTGATCCTAAAGGTCAGTGGAGAATTGATTTTAAGTTAATTTGATGTATGGTTAGCTCTAATTAATTAGAGATCCATTTTGGGTGTTTAAGCCAATTAGGGTTGTTTTAAATGAACTAACTCAAAACCTATTTTCCCTAGGATCCTCTGGTCATAAGGAACATCACCAAATTTTCCTAGAATTTATTTCACAACATGCTATTTATTGAAATTAAAATACTCAAAACAGTAACATGAATTTGAAAAATCAATAACTTTTCATAGGGATGGCCTCCGACTTTGGAAAATTCAGGGAATGTTCCCAAATTCAGAGGCTTCAAAAGCTCCTATAGTCTAATGCCATGGTGAATTGTATACATGCATGGAGAATTAAAAATATGCAGAGAGTAAATAAATTATTAAAAATAAAATGCTTGATGAAATTAAATAATTTCTTTTCCACATTATTCTCCTCTGTTCACTGAGCAAGAAGGTATTTTTATTTTATTTTTATGATTTTCCTACACAAAGTTATGAATTTTTGAAGTTTAGGGAATTAAATAAATAGAAAA
Organism: Papilionanthe hookeriana x Papilionanthe teres; assembly: GCA_022702705.1. Lineage (NCBI taxonomy): Eukaryota > Viridiplantae > Streptophyta > Magnoliopsida > Asparagales > Orchidaceae > Papilionanthe > Papilionanthe hookeriana x Papilionanthe teres. Next base: position 275,441 of record JAKZJZ010000035.1, on the reverse strand, counting down.
TACCCCTAATTTTCTATTTATCCACACGGCGCCGCGTCATCCTCGGCATCTCCAAACGCACACGCGTCGCGCTCCCATTCGACGCCGCCGCTTGAGTCAGCAGCCCGGGCCCCGCGGTTCTCGTACCGTCTCCTAGTCCGACGCCATCTGAGCCGTCCTTCCGCGCGTGTATTGAATGGACGGCATCCGTTCATCGTCCCCGAGCGTCCTCACCCGAGAGCCGTCCACACTAAATCCCTAAGATCTCACTCGATACTCAATGGATTTTCATGTTCTTATGCTCTACGGATTCATCTTCGAGAAGACGAACACATCCATACGGTTTATGTGGGATGAAATTTACGCAATAGAAATGGAGAATGTTCGAAGCTCGGTGAAGAAGAGTGAGGCCATACCTTTGCTCGCAGAAGTGCGGCTTCGATCCGAGGGTTGTTGCACCATCGATTGGATCCCGCAAGCTCCGGATGAAGTCTCTCGGTCTGGTGAATTGCCTAGGTAGGATTTCGACCACAGCCGATCACAAAGCTTGGAGGCTGGAGCAATTGGGTGGCCTGGAGATGGGGCTTTTGCTGGTGGACACCTTCGCTTGGTCTGGTGAAGGTGTAGAACCAATCAATTTGGGGATTGGCTCACTGTGGAGAAGTGTCCTGGTTTTGAGCTTGGATTTTACCTATGAAATTGAGCTCACAGAGAAGAAATGGCAGAGGATTTCAGTGGGGATCAAGTGCTCTGTGTATGGGGAGTAGTCTGGAACAATTTTGGCAGAGTTTACTTAAGGTTTGTTTCAGCACCTCTCTTGGCCGAGAGGGGTGGTGTTTAAATAGGAGAGGGTGGAGGGCCTCCCGGGGAGAGTTAGGGCTTGGGATCAGCTGCTCTTGGCAAGAGAAGAACAGCTACAATGGCCACTGGGGATGGGGCAGCTCAGCAAGGGAGAATTCCAAAGTTGGCTCACATGTGAGCTCTCGGCCATGGTGTTTTCCGGCGGCCTGGTGGCCGGCCGGCCAGGCATGGGTCACCCTCAAGGTCAGGTGGGTCAGTGCTGGGACTTGGTGCAAGCAATTGGCAAATGCCATGTGTAAAGGCTTTGATCCAAAGTGGAATGGGGCATGGCTAGTTTTTAGTCTAAATGGGTCAACCCACCCATTTGGGCTTGGTGCACCCCTCAAGGTGGCTTTAGATGCTGTGGGGAATCAAAGGGATCAGCTGGTTTGGCATGGAGAAGTCTCCATCCAAATATATTTGGATTAAATTTAAGTTTAGGTGAAACATGATTAAGGCTAATGAGCTTTAGGGTTTAAGGAAAGCCCTCCCTCTTCTTACCCAATATGGCATGGTGGAGTGTCCAAGGCTCTCATGGCTCACATGTGGCTCATGCATGGCTTCATGGCTCACCTTTGGCTTGGCAAAAAGTTTGGTCAATTTCATGAAAATGGATTTTAGGAATTTTTTGGTAATTTGATGTAAATTTGTATGAAACTTGATTTGGAATGATTTGATGATGAATTTAGGACTTAGGGAATGGCTTTTATTAAGTGGATGGCAAGTGGAGATGTCATGTAGGCTTTAGGGTAGATTTTGAGCTTTTTGAAATGGTTTTAGATGGGCTTTTAAGATGGTTTAGGAAAGTGGGCTTTTGAATTTTAAAATGGATTTTGGGATGAAATTTTGGTAAAGGCTTGGGCTAAATAATTGTTGGGTTTAGCTCATGGATGTGTCATGAGTGACTTGAAGCAAATTCGGGGTTATTTGGGTTCGAATTGGGTTGAATTTGGGTTCTTTTGGTGAATGGGCCAATATAGGTCCAAGTGGGCCAAGTTGGGCCAATGTTGGGCTAGGGTTGAAATTGATGTAAAATTAATGTTGAGAAATGTTTATGGGAGTGTTTCAAAGAAGTTTTGACTTTGATTGGGCTTTGATTTTGGGGTTTGGGCTCATTTGGGTTAGGTTTGGGTTTAGGTCAACATTAGGCCTTTTAGCTTTGGGTTGAATTTGAGTGGGGTTTGGGTCCAAATTTTGGGAAAATCATGTTTGTGTTTTTCTTGTGGGGATTCTAAGGAAGATTTAGAAAAGATTTGGGGTTAATTGGAGTTAAATTGGGTGAGTTTGGGTTAGGTTTGGGTCATGGGTCCAAATTGGGCTTTATGGCCAAAAGTGAAATTGGATCCAAATGTCAATCAAATTGGACTTGGATTTGGTCTAGATTGGTGTTGAGAATGTTGAATTGAAGTTTAGAATTGAATTGGACCAGAATTTGGGTCAATTGCATAGGTTTGGTTTGACATTGGGTTCACTTAGGGTTAAAATGGGTCAAATTGGGGGTTTTGACAAAAGTAGGGTAAATTGACAAAATTGGCCCATGGTGTAGTTGAACAAAATGAAATTGGGAATATTTGGGAGTTTTTGAAATTTTCTGGGAATTTTCTGAATTTTTGGATTTTTGGGTCAAGAGGGGTATTTTGGGTATTCGGAGGGTATTGGGAGGTATTTTTGGAATTTTTGGTATTTTTGGGTATGGATGATCAATTTGAGTGATGTGGGAATGCTTTGGATTGATTTTGAGGAATTTTGGGTAATTTAGATGATTTTTGGAGGATTTCCAGGGTTTTGGATAAGTTAGGCGGGTGTAGGGTCCCGTGGGGTCAAAAATTGAAAATTTGGAAAATTGAAGATTGGGTAAATTTGAGTGGAATGAAATCGTTTTGGTTGAGCCATGAAGCCACATCAAGCCCACATGAGCCATGAAGGGACTCATTTGAGGCATTCACTATGCTGTTCCTAACCCTCTTCGCAAGGGCTTAGTGGTTAAGGACCATCCATGTGAATCACCTACATGAGTCGGAGGTCGAGTTAGGTATGGGTGTGGTTTTAGGAGGTGTGTGAAAGTAGTGTATGAGTGTAGTGTGTGTGTAAGTCAGCCCCTTCACCGGACCAGGCCACCGCAGGGCATCCTGAGCCCAAAGAGTCCTATAGGAACTCATCCTTTAAACTTCCACATTCGATTTCAACCCTCTAGGTGATTAGGGGTCTACGCTCAAGTTTGTGGAGTTTGCGGGGAGTTAAGAAGTGGTTTGAAATTCTAGATGGTGGATCCCAATTCTAGTCCTCTAAGATAGTCAAAGGAAAAGCCTAAGGCTAGATCCTAAGTACTAAAAAGAAGAAGAGAAGACCTCATCAAAAATGAGGTCAACACCACCTCCTAAAACCTTGAAACAGCTACGATCCTTTCAAGGAAAGTTGGCATATCTTCGACGCTTTATATCGAATTTGTCAGGAAGGTTTCAGCCTGTTTCTGCTTTGGTTAAGAAGTATGCCAAGTTTACTTAGGACTCCAAATGTCAACATGCCTTCGATGTCATTAAACAATACTTAATGACACCTCCTGTCTAAGCAGCCTCAGTCTCAGGTAGACCGTTGATACTTTATACCGCGGCTTTAGACGACTCCCTTGGAGCCCTGTTAGCCCAGGTCAATGATGAGGGAAAAGAGAATGCTCTCTACTACTTAAGCTGTCGTCTAATCCCGATGGAAGTAAAGTACCATCTTATCGAGAAGCAGTACTTGGCCCTGATCTTCGCCGCACAAAAGCTTAGGCACTACATGCTTTCTCATAAGGTCAACCTTATTTCGAGGGTTAATCCGTTGCAATACTTGATGACCCGACCGACGCTTTCTGGCAGACTTGTCAGGTGTTCAATGATACTATTGTAATTTGACATAAATTTCGTTCCTCTTCGCACCGTAAAGGGACAAGTCCTAGCTGACTTCCTTGCAGCACACCCTTTACCGGCAGATTCGCCTCTCGATGACGATTTGCCTGACGAGTAGATTGTTGACCTCATTTTTGATGAGGTCTTCTCTTCTCTCTTTAGTACTTAGGATTTAGCCTTAGGCTTTTCCTTTGACTATCCTAGAGGACTAGAAATGGGACCCACCACTTAGAAATTCAAACCACTTCTTAACTCCCTATAAACTCCACAAACTTGATTGTAGACCCCTAATCACCTAGAGGGTTGAGATCAAATGTGGAAGTTTAAAGGATGAGTTCCTATAGGACTCTTTGGCCTTAGGACCGCCTCGGGTGGCTCGGTCCGGTGAGGGCTGACTTACACACACACTACACTTATACACTACACTTTCACACACCTCCTAAAACCACACCCATACCCAACTTGACCTCCCGACTCATGGAGGTGATTCACATGGATGGTCCTTAACCCCTAAGCCCTCAGGCTAAGAGGGTTAGGAACAACATAGCTGAATGCCACAAATGAGTCCCTTCATGGCTCATGTGGCTTGATATGGCTTCATGGCTCAACCAAAATGATTTCATTCCACTTACATTTACCCTATCTTCAATTTTCTAAATTTTCAATTTTCGACCCCGAGACCCTGCACCCACCAAACCTACCAAATGCCCTTGAAACTACCCAAAATTTGCAAAATCACCTAAATTACCCAAAATTCCCCAAAATCATTCCTAAACATTTCCCTCCTCTCAAATTGATCATCCATAACCAAAAATACCAAAAATTGCAAAAATATCCCCCAATACTCTCCAAATACCCAAAAAGCCCCTCTTATCCAAAATATCCAAAAAATTCAAAAAATTCCCAGAAAATTCCAAAAAATCCCAAATATTCCCAATTTCATTTTCTCCAAGTACACCATGGGCCAAGTTTGTCAATTTACCCCACTTTTGTTAAAATCCCCAATTTGACCCATTTTAACCCAAAGTGAACCCAATGTCAAACCAAACCTACCCAATTGACCCCAAATTCTGGTCCAATTCAATTCTAAACTTCAATTTAACATCCACAATATCAATCTAGACCAAATCCAAGTCCAATTTTATTGACATTTGAATCCAATTTCACTTTTGACCTTAAAGCCTAATTTGGACCCATGACCCAAACTTAGCCCAAACTAACCCAATTCAACTCCAATTAACCCCAAACCTTTTCTAAACCTTCCCTAACATCCCCACAAACAAAACACTAACATAATTTGCCCAAAATTTGGACCCAAACTCCACTCAAATTCAACCCAAAACTAAAAGGCCCAATTTTGACCTAAACCCAAACCTAACCCAAATAAGCCCAAACCCTAAAATCAAAACCCAACCAAAGTCAAAACATATTTGAAACACTCCCATAAATATTTCCCAATATTAATTTTACATCAATTTCAACCCTAGCCCAACATTGGCCCAAGTTAGCCCAATTTGACCTACATTGGCCCATTTACCAAAGAGGCCCAAATCCAACCCAATTCAAACCCAAATCACTCCAAACTCATTTTAAATCACTCATGACATATCCCTAAACCAAACCCAACAATTATTTGGCCCAAAATTCTACAAAATTCCCATCCATGAATTCATTCTTAAACCTAAAGGCTCATCCCCTTTAGCCTTCCTAAAAGCCCATCAAAAATGACTTCAAAAGGCCCAAAATTCATCCAAAGCCCACATGACACATCCCCTCATCATCCATTTAATCAAAATCACCCCTAAGTTTCAAGATCATCATTAAACCATTCCAAATAAAGCTTCATGAAAATTCTCCACCAAAGTACCAAAATTTCTAAATTCTACTTCCATGAAATCAAGCCAAGCCATCCTAAGCCATAGAGCAAGCCATGAAGCCATGCATGAGCCACATGGAAGCCATGAGAGCCTCTTTACATGTCACCATGCCATTTTGGGCAAAAGGAGGAGACTCTTTCCTTAATCTCCTAAAGTCATTATCCTTAACCATGATTCCCCTTAACCCAAATTTAATCTAAATATTCTTAGAAAGAGACCTCACCACCTTTGACCAAGTCGACCTAACTTATTCTCTCAGCCTAAAACCAGGTCATGGGGAGGTGAACCCAACCCAAACACATGGGTTGACCCAAACCAAGCCAAAATGGCCTCTTCCCCATTCCATTCCAAGCCACCCCCTTTACACATGGCAAGGCCTAATTGACTGCAAAAACCTCTAGCCCTGACCCACCTGGACCTGAGGGTGACCCATGCCTGCCGGCCAGCCACCTGAATCGCCGGAAAACACCACACCTGAGAGCTCACATGTGAGCCAACATTGAAATTCTCCCTTGCAGAGTTGCACCATGCCCGGCGGCCATTGCGGTCGTTCTTCCCTTGCTAAGAGCAGCTCGATCCCGAGTCCCTAAGTCCCCCGGGAGGCTCTCCAGCCTCTCCTATTTAAACACCACCTCTCTTGGCCATGGAAGAGGTGCTTGAACCAACCTTAAGGAAACTCGCCAAAATCATTCCGGACTACTCCCCACACATGAGAACTTGATCCCCACCGAAATCCCTTTGTCATTTCCTCTCCGCGAGCTCAATTTCGCAGTTGAAATCCAAGCCCAAAACCGGGACACTTCTCCACAGGTGAGCCAATCCCCAAATTGATTGGTCCTACACCTTCACTGAGACCAAGAGAAAAAGTTTACCGAAGAAAAGCCCCTTCTCCAGAGCCACCCATCCGTTCTGCACTCCAAGCTTTGTAATCTACTGTGGTCGAAATCATACCTGGACAATTCACCGGGCCGAGGACTTCATCCGGAGCTCTGCTCGGACCCAATCGAAGGTGACACAACTCTCAGATCGAAGCTTCACTTCTCTGAGCAAAGGTATGGACTCAATCTTCTTTCCGAGCTTACAAAGATTCTCCATTTAATTTGAATCAATTTCAATGCATGTTTGCCGTATGGATGTGTTCGTCTCTTCAAGATGAATCCATAGAGCATAAGAAAACAAAAATACGTTGAGAATCGAGTGAGAAGTTAGGGTTAGAAGGTTGACGGTCACGGGTGCACACCAGTCGTAGACGATGACTGGGAGCCGTCGGATCGAGCCTGTATCGAGCGGACGGTCTGGATTGAGCCGGACAGCGCGATGGTACATGAACCGCGGGGCCCTGGAACGCTGAGTCGGATGGCGGCGCCGAATCAGGAGACGACGCGTGTGCGTTCGGAGCTGTCGAGGTTGAGCTGGTGCCGCGTCACTTAAGTAGAAAAATAGTATTTTTCTTATTTATTTAATTAGCAGAACTTAGAAAATTCATAACTTTGTGTAAGAAAATCCTAAAAATAAAATAAAAATACCCTCTTGCTCAGTGAAGAGAGGAGAATAATGTGGAAAAGAAATCATTTAGATTCATTAAGTATTTGATTTTTAATGATTTATTTACTCTCTGCACATTTTCAATTCTCCATGCATGTATACAATTCACCATGGCATGAGACCATAAGGCTTTTGAAGCCTCTGAATTTGGGGACATTCCCTGAATTTTCCAAAGTCAGAGGCCATCCCTATGAAGAGTTATTGATTTTTCAATTCTAGGTCATTATTCTGAGTATTTTAATTCCAATAATTAGTATGTTGTGAAATAAATTCTATGAAAATTTGGAGAGGTTTCTTATGACCAGAGGAACCTAGGAAAAATAGGTTTTGAGTTAACTCACTTGGAATAACCCTAATTGGCTTAAACACCCAAAATGGAACTTTAATTAATTAGAGCTAATCATACATCAAATTGACTTGAAATCAATTCTCCATTGACCTTTAGGATCGAGGAACCGACCATAAAAGTTCGAAGTCAATTGGACTTGGTTAGCCCTATCAAATGGGTTGATTAAGCCATTTAGCCAAACTTAAACTTCAAAAATTCATAACTTTCAAAATACTTTTCAAAAATTCACCAAATTGGTTTTGGAGCCTCTCCGATATCGGGGGAATTTAAGAAAATTAAAATTGCAATTTTCTAAAAAAGTTGATTTTTTACATTATTTTAATATTTTAATAATTAAAAAATAATAAAAATCACAAAAATAATAAAATTCACCAAAATGTCATATTTTGAATTTTAGTCATTTAAGAACAAACCCCATATTTTTCTTAAGTCTCTATGATGAGATATCAAATTTTAAAGCCCTAAAGTAATTTTAAAATAAAAAAAATATATTTTCTAGCATTTCCACTAAAATAATTCTAATAAATCAAAGAAAGATCAGAAAATTATAAAAATTGGATCGCTGGTTTCCTTGATTCAGAGAGATTTTTGAAAAATATAGAATTCATTTTTCAACATTTATTTTATTTTTAAATTAATTAATACTCCAAAACTAAAAATAATTATAATAAAAATAATATAATTCAAAAAATCACCAAAATTGGTCCCAGTGGTCCTCTGGTCATTAGGAAGGTCCCATAATTTTCTTAAGGGCAGAAACTTTCCCTTGGTCATATTATTAAATTTTCCTTGAAAATCCATATTTTCCACAAAAAATAATTACATAAATAAATTAAGTACAGAAAAATCACATTTTCTCCTCTAATGTCTTGATTGACATATGAGTGAAGTCACATAAAAATTTCAAATTCATTTAAGTTCAATTTAGTGAGTTATGAAATTAGTAAGTTTAAAGGGCAAAATAGTAATTAAAATTTTAACCTATAATTAAAAATTTTAGGTTTAATTAAAAGGGTGGGTAAAATATTTGATACTAAGTTGATTTTGGATGTTTGAAACTTAGGTAGTTAAAGGGTGAAAACCTACCTAACAATTTGAAAATAATTAAAATAAACCTTAATTAAATAATTGTTTAAACTTGGAAGAATAATAAAAAAAATTGGAATTATTAAAATAGGGATATTATTAGAAAGAGATTTATTCTTTAATCTAAAAATCCCTAAATTAATCACCTCAATAACATTTAGTTCCTAATTAAAATGATAATCCAAATTCAAGATTTAAAATGTTAAAAGACTTAATCTTTAAATTAAATTAAAGATTAAAACATTTAAATTAAATCCTTCCAAAATTTCAATTAAATTAATACTTTAACAATTAAATTAAATCATCTTTAAAATATAAAAAATAGATATAAAATATTAAATTAAAGTTAAAAATTTAAATTAAATTAAAACATATTAAACTAAATTAAAATTAAATTAAAACATATTAAGCTAAATTAAATTAAATTAAATTGAAACATGTTAAACTAAATCAAATTAAATTAAATTAAATTAAATTAAAACATATTAAATTAAATTAAATTAAAATATATTAAACTAAAATAAATTAAATAAAATTAAATTGAAAGTAAAACTAAACCAAATTAAATTAAACTAAAATTAAATTAAATTAAATTAAATTAAATATAACATAACCAAAGACAAAGAATTCAAAATAAATCTAAAACAACTTGAACACTATTCCAAACTTAAACCTATTAATTGAAATTAAATTAAATCACAAATCACTTGAACATTAATTTGCCCTCAAAAGCTCATGTTGTCATAATTCCTAAATGGAGTGTTAAGTGAAGTATTACCTCACTCATAGGATATTCAAATGTCCTAGTTCACTGAGCAAGATAATAAAACTTGAACTCCTGGATGATTAATTCATTTTGTATAATTAAATTCTCTTGGACTTAAGACAATCCTAGAGGTATTGAAAAGATGTTTAAGATTCGTCTTAAGCACTTCCTCAATATGATAGGATATTTATAAGAACAATTGGACTTAATTGTTCTTTGATGAAGAAAATCATCCTCAAACCAAAACACAAGAACCTAGACGTCATAGGGGATGACTAGCTATAGGAGTAGGACCTTGGTAGAAAACCATAACCCTTCCCTTAGCTTTTACCTAGAACTTGCTTTAAATGATTAAATATCCTAAATTGTGTTTAAGTGTAGCTTGGGATGACGGGAAGACCCTCCAGGTACGCTTTTATTTTATCGCAATTTACCTCCTCGCAATTTACTTTATTGCAAATGCACTTTACTTTTCTCGCATGATAAATAACTCGTTGCATGAAAACCCACACCTTTAGGATAGTCCCTAAAACCGAAAACCAAAACTAAATTAAAAGTCATTACAAGATAAAATTCACCGTCACAATATTTCAAAATATAAAACAACTCAAAATTTAATCACAAACGAACACAAAACTACAATTACAACTAAATTAAAACTTCTTGTTGGATGATCGGGAATACCTCTGATGATGTAACCTACGTGTTGCTAACGAGATTTCCCACGGTCTAAATGAAAGTGTGGAACTCATTTAGTTGAGTTTAGCAAATTCATCTAGACTAAGTGAATCCGATAAAAATAACGATGCCGGAAGGATGGAACCGTGGGATCTTAATCGGTGTTGTTATAATCAACTTATGATTTATTTTAATTAAAACATAAAAAAAACTTGGACTTTAAGATTTCTAAAACCAAACTCTTCTCTTCTCTTTTGATTACAATCTTCTAAAACTAACCCTCTGCAACAACAAGGAGCTCGGAGCATGGTGGGCAGGACGGCCATCGTCATCAGCAAAACCTGAGTTTACTTCAGCAAAACTTTCTTAGAATTAAATAACTAAACCATAGGACTTCGAGGTAGTTTGCATAGTGCAACATAAATCCTCAACCTTTTGTTAGGCATTTTCATTGCAAATTAAGCCCTAACCGGTCTTATGACTTCGAGGTAGTCGTTCGATACGACATAAACCCTCACATCTTCGAGGCTATTTGTATGATCATGTCATACGAATATAAGTCCTAATTAATTAAAATTGGCAAGATTAAAACATTAAATAAACATTAGGACTTTCCTAAATTCAAGCCAAACAATAGGATAGTCGGGAAATTACCGAAGTTCGCTTCGAATCTATAATTTCTCCTACCTTTCTTCCTTTGAATTCCCAAAACAAAATGTTCCAAACTCGATCCATTCCCTATCGAAATTCTAAAATTCAATCCTTGAAAAATTAAACTTTGAGATTCTTGAGAGCAGAATTATCGATTATTATCGAGAGTTTTCTTAAGTGATTCCCGTCATTTAAGATGTAATTAACTATAGGGGCTTGCCCTTATATGGAACTTTAAGAACCTGTGTAATATAAACCCCGCTTAATTCATTTATATTAAGCAGTGGAATTTGTCGGCTTATAAAATCGGTTCACTGCACCAAACATATATCTCAAATCTCCTAGTTTATTTAACCGAGCCCCATCATCAAGCAAGCGTGTCTATTCTTCGGGATAGTATACACGGTTTGTGATGCGGTGCTCGTTTATATAAACTATCCGGGATGTGAGATCGGTTTGATTTCATATCTTAAAATTATTTTCAAAATCAAATATTACTTTCTAAACCATATATATATATATATATTTAAATTAAATTTAAAATCTAAAGTTCGCCGACATAGATAATGAGCCTAGAAGACACTGATGATCGAGGTTGGGAACTATAATTATACGGTGCGTCCTCGGCACAGAAGAACAAAGAATTGCAAACGATAGTGCCCGGTAAGGCAGGAATCGGACTAATCTTTATAACACCGGAGCGGGGGATGTTAAGATACTCCCACCACCTAACAGAACCATGCACAAACAATGAGGCAGAATACGAAGCCCTCATAACAGGACTAGAACTAACCGGAAATGTTCAAGGTTAATTTTGGGGAATTTTGGGTGATTTGAAATTTTGAAAAAATTCCGTAATTTCAAGGGCTTTGGGTAAAGTAGCGAACCGGGTCCCGGGGTCAAAAAATTGAAAATTTGCAAAAATGAAGATCGAGTAATTTAAGTTAAATGAAATCATTTTGGTTGTGCCATGAAACCATATCAAGCCCACATGAGCGATGAAGGGACTCATTTCGGCATTCACTATGTTGTTCCTAACCCTCTTATCCAAGGGCTTAGGGTTAAGCACCATCCATGTGAATCAACTCTATGAGTCGTAAAGTCAAGTTGGGTATGGGTGTGGTTTTAGGAGGTGTGTGAAAGTGTGCGGTAGGTGTAGGGTGTGTGTAAGCCGCCCTTCACTGCACTGCCACCTGTAGCGCCTCCCAAGGCCAAAAGACATAGGAACTCATCCTTTAAACTTCCACATTCGATTTCAACCCCTCTAGGTGATTAAGGGTCTACAGTGAAGTTTGTGGAGTTTGTGGAGTTAAGAAGTGGTTTTGAATTTCTAGGTGGTGGGTCCCAATTCTAATCCTCTAAGACAAGCCAAAGGAAAGCTTCAAGGCTGCATCCTAAGTACTAAAGAGAGAAAAGAAGACCTCATTAAAAATGAGGTCAACAAATTGACCCCTGCTAGGTGGTGAGCCGACGGAGCCTCCAAACCACGCGTATTGGCGTTGACCGAAAAGATCAACAAAACCAACACAGATGTCCAAGCGACAAACTTAGACGAAGAAGAATCCTCCGCCGGGAGTGTCAAGTATATCTCCGAGACCTAGATTCCCGAACTCGCCTGGGGAAAGGAAAGGAGTGTGAATCCCAAATCACATGACTAGGGAATTTCAATTTAGATTTTATTTTGTTTCGCTTAAGTTTTGCATATGTAAGTTTAGATTTTAAATTTCGAGTTTTAATTTTAATCAAGTTTTGTCAAAATTAATTTAAGGATTCGAATTTGAAATGAAAATTGGAATTTTGTGGTTTTAGATGTAACATCTTCAACCTCAAAAGAAAATTGAATTGATAATTGGATTGAACCACTACAATGAGAAGAGATCTCGTAGCAATGCGTACGGATGTAAAATCCTTAACTTCAAGAGTTTGATTTTTGTGATGTATTTCATTGCAATAAAGAAAAGAATCAAAGCATGGGCCCGGATGTAAAATCCTTAACCCCAAAAATTTGATTTTGATGTATTTCATTGCGATAGGGAAAGAATCCTAAAGCAATGCAAATTTCGGATGTAAAATCCTCAACCCCAAGAATTCCGAGTTTTGATGTATTTCATTGCGATAGGAAAAAAAAATCCTAAAGTAATGCAATGATGTAAAATCCTCAACCCTAAGAATTTGAGTTTTGATGTATTTCATTGCGATAGGAAAACTTAAAGCAATGCAAAATTTCGGATGTAAAATCTTCAACCTTAAGAATTTGAGTTTTGATGTATTTCATTGCGATAGGAAAACTTGGGCATAAATTTCGATGTAAAATCCTCAACCCTAAGAATTTTGAGTTTTCATGTATTTCATTATGACAGGAAAAAATCCTAAAGCAATGCGCCCTGGACAAATCCTTGACCCCAAAAGTTTGATTTTTGATGTATTTCATTGTGATAATGGAAAGAATCCTAAAGTATCACGTGGGGCCTTCGATGTAAAATCCTCGACCCCAAAAGTTTGATTTCGATGTATTTCATTGCGATAGGAAAGAATCCTAAAGCAATGCAGTCTCGGATGTAAAATCCTCGACCCCAAAAAGTTTGATTTCATGCATTTCATCGTGGATAGGAAGGAATCCTAAAGCAATGCAACCTCTTGGATGAGTGATCTCAACCCCAAAAATTTGATTTTGATGTATTTCATTGCTATATGTGAAAGAATCCTAAAGCAATGCAGTCTCTGATGTAAAATCCTCAACCCCAAGAATTTGAATTTGAGTGGTAATTGATTTTGTAAAGATTTTTAGTGTTGATTTGAAAAGTGTGGAAATTTGGTGTTTCGAGAGTTTCATGAAAGTTGTAAAAAATTTGTGGAAAGAAACCGTATTAGGAGGAATATATGTATGCTACATATCCCATTCAAAAGAGTTGATCGAAAGTTGCCGGTTTGGATTGGATATAATTCTCGCCACTAGATTCGAATCGAAAACCTCGTGGCTTCCATCCCGTACAAAGGAGAGAGTAGAACGGATTTGATTTTTGCATTTGGAAGGTTGGAGTTTGAATTTTTGATTGAGATTTGATTTGGGATTCGTAAGGTTGAATTTAATTTTGATTGAGATTTGATTTGGAATCTCGGAAAGTTGAATTTGAATTTTTGATTGAGATTTGATTTGAAATTGAAAGTCAATTTGAATTTGATTTAAAATTTGTGTTCATTTTGTTTATTTTTTAACGATTTATCGTTCATTTAATGTCATGCTAATTTGAATGATTATTTTTTTAGATTTTGCTATGTTTTTTTATTCTTTTTATTTCTTTTCCGTTCTTCGTTCGAAGTTCATTTAAATTTTAATGGCGTTTCCTACAATTTCTCTTCAACACAAAAGAGGTGAAGGCCAAAAATGTGACATGGTCACTTTCATTCCAATCATAAGCCAAGATACATCATACAACTCGATCTGGAATACATCTCATACAATCCATATACGTACTCAAAACGCACTATGTATGATTCGCTCGATCCATCCGTAAAGGTATCCGTCAAAAATCCATGTTCGAATAGTGAGGTACATGGTTAATAACATCACCTCTGCCACCCTTGGCAGTGAATGCCGCATGGGTGTGCCTTGGAGGTGTGATATCTTCCATGTAACTCACAGCTCGTAAAGCGGCCGGAGGCTCTCTAGCTCCGGTCTGGCCGGAAGTGGTAAGGTGCTTTCCTATCATCCATCCTTCAAAGTAACTAAGATCTACTTCATTGGTACTCCCGTATGCAATGTTTAGCGACATCTCGTCCGTTGCCCCGCATCATGACGGAACCTACCTAAGAGAATGGTATCTTTACCGGCCCCCTTGAACTCACTCGGGGCTCGCTATCCGGGAGGTCAGATCCGAACATGATATTACATTGGTTCGAAAAGAAATTGTGCAGAAAGGTCTGACAAAGTCATGGTGATCTATGTGTGGGGGTATGTACTACCCTTCTTGTACATGTTAATGATGCAACCGTTGGGTATGCAATCTAATGCGTACCCTCCATGTTATCATTCTTTTTACCATCCTTCGATGACTAATGGCATTGGATCCACCCGGCCAGACGGAGTATTCCCGGCGGGTTTCCTTTCGTCTTCGCAAAGTTGTAGCAAAAAGATCCACATTGTATTGTAATTCTCCCATTCCCCGGCATCCATCTGGGTTCCTGTGTGTTTTCTCTGTGCGGCCTCGCTCGACCCATTCTTTTAAATCCCGATGTAGTCCATGATTTGTTGCTGTTCGTATTCCGAGAACACGTCTCGTATGTAGCTCGAGGCCTTCTAGTATATTGGATCTCCCGCTCTGATTCTCTCGTTATCTAAAGTTTTCTTCTCGACATTCTGCATTCTTTCTAGCTCGTATTCCTCGAATAATCTACAAATGGCGAGGCTCGGTGACGCATTGCGGGATATATGGCTCAATCCCTTCACATTCTCCCGCATACCTCGGCTCCTCTGGGGATGGTCTCCGTCTCGACATCCTCCGGGTTGCTCCCGCAAAAAGGTTATGCACACGGTGACTTTATCTCTAAGTGGCGAGAAATTCCCTTCCTTCTTTCCGATCTTTTGAGATTTCGGTCTCTTCGTTATCCTCGGAGCCGCTTCCTTCCTTCAGGTTCCCTGCGAACCGACGTCCCGAAGTATATGCACCGGCAAAGTGAGCAACCGCCCGGCCGCGCCGGGTCCGCCGCGCTTAGTTAACATCTTGCGGATACGGCAATTTTTATTTCTTCGCCGGGCCGGGCTGCGAGAGTAGCCTCTATTCGTACTTCCCGAATTTCTCGTAAAGGCGCCGACAAGCTCGCCGCCGTAGCGACTACAGACTTGATCCTCTTGTCTTCTTCGTTGCTTGTCTTTCTTCTTATCGCTGGATTGGTGGCTTCGGGGCTGGGCCACCCACTTTCATTACCGTCCGACCGGCGTTCCTGGCCAACCGACCCGCCTCACCTTCCTCGCATTGCAGCCCGCTGCGAAGTCCGAGTCAATCTCGATTATCGCTCCATCTTTCACCCTCTTTCGTCGAGTGCAAGGCTTACTTCATTTCTAAAGTTCATGACCCCCCCGCCCGTTCGACATTTCCCGCAAAAAAGACAAGGAAAAGGATCAAAATGCATAAAGAACAAGAACATTAAGAAAATGTTTATTAAAGACAGCTTTTTTTATTACTTTTTTGTATTTTTAAATTTAACAGGAATGAAGTTGGATAAGATCAGAAAGAGATTTTGATTTTGAAGAGAGAACAAGGAAAACATATTATCATGTTTTTATTTATTTTAGCACATTTTATCATTTTCGTGTTCGACTCCGCCATAAGTAACTATTTACCGTGCTTCTAGGGATGAAGAATTCATTCCTTCGAAACATCGTGTAGCGTAATACTTCTTCAAGTATCTTCCGTTGATCTACATACGTCTTCTCCCCGCAATTCACTAGCCGGTATGAGCCTCCCGGAGCGTACCGCTTCAACCACAAACGACCCTTCCTAAGTGAGTTCAAATTTTCCTCCTATCTTGCGAGTGCAAGGATAGGTTCTTTGAGAACGAGAACTAAGTCACCAACTTTCAAGGTTCTTGGGCGGACCAGTTTTGTCATGGGCTTCAACCATCTTAGCATGGTATAATTTAAATCTCTCAAGCTGCTGGGCCGCAAGTCTTTCCCTTCAAAAGCTTCTTAATTCCTCTAGTCGTAATTTGGCATTCTCTCCTCGTCGGATTTTGTTTCTGTAAATCGCAATTTCGAGTGAAGGAAGCTCGGACTTAAGGGTAACATCGCCGGACCCATACACCGAGCGTAAGGTGTAGCTTCGAGTAGGAGTTCGAAGGTTGTCCGTAGGCCCATAAGGCTTCTAATAACTTCTCGTGCCAATTTCTCTTATTATCGTCCAAAGTTTTCTTTTAAAATTTAAACGAGGTTTTATTAAAAGCTCTCGATGTGCCGTTTGCCTTGGGTAGTAAATTGCTGAATATCGCCAGCCGATTCTCAGGTCTCCCCGACAAAATTGTTGATTTGTGTGCTTCCGAATGCTGACCCACATATCCGAGATGATCCCGCGCGGCACTCCGAAATCCAGACAACTCTGGTTCTTGAAAACCGTAGCACGTGGTGTGCTTTCTCACTTCTAAGTGGAACCGCCCGCCCACTTGGAAAAGTAACTGAGCCGCAAGAATGAAGCGATGTCCTTTTGAAGATGGTGGTTCTATTGGACCTACTATATCTGTGCCCCAACATTCAAATGGCCACGATGCAATTGCTCCGATGTAACACATTCGGAGGTTGGTGTAGAACCACTCCGTGCACTTGGCATTGGTGACGCCGCCTGCGATTTTCATGCAAGCCGGTCATCATCGAGGGCCGCACAATTCTCTAATCTTTTAATTTTCATTTTCATCTTCTCGGACCCGACCGGTGAGCGCCACAAAGTCCCGAATGCACCTCTTCTTTAACAATTTCAAGGGCCTCGGACCCGCTTAGGCACCTTAGCCACATTTGATCGAAAGACCTTCCGTATAACGTTATTTATTAATGCGTAGGATGCAGCTCTTTTCGATTCGATGGGCTAACGACCTATCGTCCGGTAGTTTTCTTGTTCTGTGTAGTCTATTAATGGATGTCGCCAATCTTCTCGTTTTCGTCATCGTTGCAACTTATTCTTTTTTTCTTTTCTAATTTGTATTGTGTCTATGTCGAGCCGTGATGTGACCCGACGTCCGCGAACCGACACTTCCACCGATTCATCTTGCAAGTGTGCAAATTCTTTTTTTGCGAGGCGGGCTAATGCATCCGCTAAAGCATTTTCTTTTTCGGGGGAATTTTGTAAATTGTCACATTCGGAATCTCGGCCCTAACAACTGCGTTTATCCGTTGAATGATTAACCGCGAATCCCCATATATGCCGATGTCTCGTTATCCCCATTTCCTAATAGTTAATTCTGCCCCGTTATGAGGGCTTTCGTATTCGCTTCATTTCGTACACGGCTCATTAAGTGGTAGGAGTATCTTATCATCCCCCCGCTTCCGGTGTTATAAAGATTAGTCCGATTCCCGCTTTACCGGCACCTTATCACTTGCGATTCTTCGTCTTTGTGTGTCAAGATGCTCCATCGAAATATAATTCCCAACGTCGATCATCGGTGGTCTTCTAGGCTCATTATTTGTTCATCCTGGGCAAGTCGTCATCGAGAGGAGATTTGCCTACAAAGGGTGTGCCGCGAGGAAGTTCCCGAGACTTGTCCCTTACTAGGACAAGAGGCACGAAAGAGACGGGCCCCACAATATCATCGATCATCTGGCAAGTCGGCTCGAAAGCGTCGGACGAGTCATCGTTACTGCGCAATGGATTAAATTTCGGTGATTGTGCTGACCTTATGAGAAAGCATGTAGTGCTCGAGCGCGGAGCGGCGAAGATCAGGGCCAAACAATGCTTTTCAATTGCGGGATACCTCGCTTCCGCTCTGGCAACTACGGCTTAGGTAGTAAAGAGCATTTTCTTTACTCCTCATCATCGACCCTGCCACCGTGCTCCGAGAGTCGTCTAAAGCCGCGTATAAAGTATCACCCGCCTACTCCGAGACTCGGGGCCGCTAAGACAAAGAGGTGTCATTAACATTAATAATGTCCTCGAAGGCCCTCTAGCATTTCTCTCCTAAATAAATTTGGCGTCCTTTTGACCACGTTTAGAAAGGCCGACACCTACCCGACAAGCTCAGATAAAGCGCTCAAGATATGCCAACTTCCATTCGAAAAGATCGTAGTTGTTTTAAGGTTTTCGGGAGGCGTCATTTCTAAGACAAACTTTTAATCTTTTCCGGTCGATTTCAATTCCATGATGCCTGACAACGAATCCTAAGAATTTCCCCGAGGCGACGCTCAAGGCGCATTTTAAGGGATTCATCTTAAGGTTAAATTGTCTTAATCATTCGAAAACAATTCCTCAAATCATATGGGTGGTTGTCCTTTACTTTGCTTTTGATGACCACATCGTCCACGTAGCATTCGACTTGGATTTTCAGGGATAAGATCATAAAAAATTCTTGTCATCGCTCTCTCGTATGTCGTCTCCCGCGTTCTTCAGTCCGAATGGCACGCCTGTGTAGCAATATACTCTAATTCCGCGTTCGAACGCCGTAAGTTTTTCATCTTCCGTAGCCATTTTTATCTCGGTTGTATCCGAAGATCCATCCATGAATGAGAATATTTCATGTGTCGGAAGAATGTCGATCATTACCCCGGATCTGCAGGGAATTCATCCTTTGACATGCCTTGTTTAAATCTCTCGAAATCCACACAAATTCTAATCACCATTCTTCTTCCTAACTCGGTACCACATTGGCTAACCAAGTTGGGTATTGTTCTTCGCGGACAAATTTAGCGTCGTCAGCCTTTTTAACTTCGCCATGACTTGTTGTTCGATTTCTAGACGCATTCTTCGGGACCTTGTCCGACCGGGGATAGAAGTAGGATCCACTCCTAGCTATGGATCACAATTCGAGCTAATCCCGGCATCTCATCGTAGCTCCATAAACAAATTTTTAAATCTACCCATTAATAACTCGATTATTTCTTCGAGTCTTCTTTATCGAGTAAGGAGCTAACAAAGGTAGGTCTAGGCTCTTCGCTAGTACCTAAGTTAACTTCCGTTAACTCATCTATCAGATTTAATCTCTTCTTCAATTCTCGGTGGAGCGTTTCCAATTTGTAAATCTTCAAATTCTTCTCGTAGTTTCCATGCTTACTGGGGACTCGCAAGTGACAACTACAAAGTTCGCATCGTCAACCGATCCTACCGTGCCGAATCCGAGACCATGCTTTGAATTGGGTGGACGACCGGAGTTATTCCATAATTTTTTCAAAATGTTGTGATTGACTCCGTCCACGAAGCCGAGGTAAGAAACCACGCCGAATTAAATTTTGAACACAGGAGAGTACCACTCAAAAGGTAATTCCATTTAATTTCGATGAAGTGACATCTTCAACTTGTGCATTATTTTCGCTTCGTGAGGAAGAAGCACCACGGTAGAATTTGATGGGCTTTCGCACCGCCGCTACGTACCTCTTCACCACCATACCCTCAATCTTATTAATGGATCTAGGTCGTGGTCATAGTATGTACATGCGGGTTAATCTTTTCGTACATCGATTTATATTCTTCATTCTTTTCATCTTCGAGAGATCCGAATTGCGGCTTCTTCCGACTTATCATTACGTTCTCTCTTTCGATCTTTTTCTTCTTCGAACTATCTTCCAATCAACATTCGATGGCCGGTTTCCGTCCAACTCGTCCCAACGTCTTCGCCACGACCTCGTCCTCGGCCTCGACCTCGAATGCGAGTTGTGGAGAAACCTTCACCATCTCGCCGTAAGGGAGTGGTGAGTGACCGTTGACTAGAACTTCAAAGTTCTTCGTCATCCCGACTCTT
Organism: Papilionanthe hookeriana x Papilionanthe teres; assembly: GCA_022702705.1. NCBI lineage: Eukaryota > Viridiplantae > Streptophyta > Magnoliopsida > Asparagales > Orchidaceae > Papilionanthe > Papilionanthe hookeriana x Papilionanthe teres. The sequence goes on along the minus strand of JAKZJZ010000035.1, from coordinate 255,350 downwards.
TGCTTCATTCGTTATGGCATCTCCGGAGAAAATTGTTTTCTTCGAGGTGCATAATAGGGCCGCATCTTCAATGATTCCAATTTCATGTATGGAGAATGGCTAAAGTCACCATGCACCGTTCCCCTCCAACGTAGTATTCGATGCACCGGTGTAGGGATGATAATACCATCCCGTTTTCATGTATCCATGGTCGGCCCAAGAGAGCGTTGAACTACGTTTCGAATCAATTATGTGAAATTTTGCGGTCGTCTTGCCAAGTCACCTAAGGCGGCATAAAGGTTATTGATCCGAGGGCTCTTTCTCCTCTTTTGGTTGAACCCTCTTAATAACATTTTGTCCGCTCCCGAGCACGCGAGCATCAATTTCCAAGTATGCTAGCGTCCGAAGATTCATTATATTGATTGATGCTCCCGGATCCACCAATACTCGAGAGTGTAAACTTCCCAATTATAATCGAATGTACAATGTTTGGCCAGGTCTCGGCCGTCCCAAGAAGTAGGTCATTCTCCGTGAAGGTAACACCTCGCCGTTCCTTTAACAACAAACTCTCATCTAAGGAATCTCCAACATCGAGCTAAGCAAATTTCCTGATCAAGGCCTCGATCGAGCTTCTCTCATCTCCTTTCGATGAAATGAGAGCGTCATAGATGCTTAGTTTGGCCGGTAGTTTCCTAAGATAAGGCTAGCACGTTGTAGTCCACTTTATTTCATGTGTCTCGATTTCTTCCGTAATGGGTATTTCTTCTACTCTGGGGTTGGTTCTTCCCGAACAACCACTCCGTTCGTCCTTCGACCCATTCTCTGAGGTGAATCCTTCCACTTCTCAAGTTGACTTCGTGATTTCTTCGAATCTAGTATCGAGTTTGCTAGTGTCTCCTCTAGAATCGGAATGACAGTTCTTCTAGATTAGCTTTGAGTCCGAAGGCTCTAACTCTATTTCGAGACTCGGAGCTCCTCGAAACCTAGCCGCATTCATTGCTGAACTCTTTGTAGCCTCCTTGGTGGATGTCTTCTTTGTCATTGTGACCATCGAGATTGTGCATGATTCGAGAATTGTCATTTGTATCGAATCGATGTCCGGATTGTCGCTAGTTACATAATCATTAAACAATTAAAACGTAGCCAACGCCGTAAGCCTTATCATTATAAGATCCGACCGAGTGAGCAAATAATCATACGAGTCGAGATTCGAGAGATTTCTCCCCGACCGGAAACAACTATCCTAGGATAAGCAGCCCCTAGTCTAGCCTTAAGAGCCTCTATCTCTCTTCGTCGATTTTCTTCTTCTTCAACTGCCTCCCCGTTGAGGTTTTTCATCGCAAGTGATAAGTGCGTACTCGATAAAATTTCGAACTCGAATCGAGGCTCGCACCAAAGCGGTTTGGATGCGATCCAAAATCTTCTTCGAAGACTTTGTCCAAGCGGTATCTATCCATCATTAGTCGCATAAAGGGATCTATCGCAACAACGAGATCGGGCTGAGATAACATCGACGGAACCTCCTTTCGGGGGTTCCTTCATGTACTCCTTCGGATCGTTATATTTCCTTTCCGAAGATCAAGCCGTTTCGAGCCAACTTTTCAAGGTAATACAATCTTCTATCTTATGCCCAAGCATCCGTGCGGGTGTCAGATCACCTTTCTTGCCGACTTCTTCGGTCTCTAGCTCGGCGCTGGAAATCCGGAGTCTTCATCGGGACGGCGGAACATTTTTAAGATCGCTCATTCTTGAACTAGAGCAAGGATATTCCTCGTCGAAGCTCCCTTAACGTACGTTGTGGACGAGGCGGCTCGTTCACGTCGAGAGATGACCGATAGCCGGCCGGGGCCGTCGGCACTCGCTTCGAGGTTGCCGCGCCGTTCGACGAGCATTCGTATCGACGCTCGCCTTTATCGACCGCCGCAACGATCCTAATTTTTTTCAAAAGTTTTCACGGGCTTCGTTTGTCGGCTTGGCCGGTGAAACTTAATCGGCTTCACCTCCTCAGCTCCCGCCTTGCTTAACAACTTCTCGAAAGTCTTAATAATAAACTCGAGGAGAAGTAAGCACGGCCATGAATGCTCTTAAGTAAAATGCCGACGCATGCCGTTCTTGTAGTTGTAGCTCACACTTCATACTCTCAGTTCCTCCATCGAAGCATGTAGTTCACCAAGGTTTCGGGGTTTCGCTTCTCTACCACTAAATCACCTATACCGAGTGCGGTGCCGAGCCCGACAAATCGCTCGATGAAGAGGTTCTCAGTTCCGAAAATGTCTTCACCGAACCGTTCGTACCCCGCATACCGCCAAAGGCGATCCTCGATAGGCTGCCGACAAATTGTCTGAAGAGTAAGGCATCACTTCCGCCGCATTACAACAACCGACACGAAATGTGCAACATGCCGCCGAGGGTTTCGGCTCCATCAAAGGTCTTGAACGGAGGTGGTACAAAGCCTTTCGGATATTGGACAAGCCGTCGAATTTCTTCGTGTAAGGTCTACCCGTCCGAATGGATGTCCCGTTCTTTGATTGTGCCAAGGCTTCTCGCACCCGCCGGCTCCACCCATGCTCTTAATATCCTTTTTCCGAATCATGCCAGGTTGCATCCTTCTTTAATCGATCATCCCCGTTGACGGACGAATCTCCTTTCCTCCGTCAACAATGTGAATGACTTCGGGGGTGTTTCTCTTGGGGTTGAATCCGACTCGAGATTGGCTAGGCTGGCCACCATCTCTTCCATCCTTTCGCCATTCGGGGTGATCGTATCCTTCTCCCGAAGCCGCCTCCTCATTACTTCGGCTCCTCTCTTCCGCGTCGGCAGGGGCACCCGTGAAGCCGACGAAGCTCGTGTTTCAACTATGTTAATTTCGCATATTCATCATCCATGAACTCCCGCCGAGTCAACTTCATCTCCGAATTTCTCTTCTCTTCCCTTGCTATTCTCCGAATATCGCCTCTAAATTTTTCCATAGCATCTTCTAGTGGTCTTTTCAGACATCCTCAAGTAGCTGTATGTGATAACCGTCGCATTCATTCTCATGAGTCCCCTTTTGTCGGTAGCATCTTCGCACTTAAGTCTCCCCGATGAGACTTTTCTTCAAAGTTGTCGTTTTAATCTTAATCATTCGCATTGACGCCATACCATCCTTCTAGCACAGTAAGGTCCGGGGACCTGATGGTCCGCCGCAAAATGCCGGAAGGTGGTATCCTCCCTAATTTGTAGTCCTGAAACAACGATGCGGGCTAGCTTTCATTCTCTCTTATTCAGCTTTTCCGCAAAGGATGCCAGGTGTTCTACTCGCTACTTCAAGACGGACTCGTCGGCACCCGCCCTATCCTTCTTAAAATCTCCGACAATGGCATTTTTGCTAACTTCTCTATCAAGGTTTGCGCCGGCTAAATGGCGTAATTCTACCCCTTTTCTTACGGCTATCGTTGTAATATACGGCCGAGGTAATGCGGCAACAACCTTGTGAACATTTTCTTCATCCTTCCGGCAATGGAGAGGGGATGGAACTCGCTTCCTCCCAAAAGTGGTATGGTATCTGGGGCAAATGTGTATACTGCGCTTCGGATTTCTTCTAGAAAGCAACTTCGCGAGCTCGTTTCTTCTAGCAACTTTTCTACTTCTATTCCTTCTCTCGAGTCCATGTCGACGATGGAATTCTCGAGCCGGACCCGATTTCAAAAACAAGGTTTCACAGAAGATCCGTATTCTCTCCACGGTAACAAGCACCATCGTAGCTCCAATTTCTTCCCTTGGGTCCGGCGTGTCGGGTAGGTGCGTAAACGACTATCTGCAAGAATAAATAGCCTTTTTCTACGAACAAATGCGTACTCCTCTCGCCTGGAATCTTTGCGCAGGAGGGAATTCATGAGTTGACTCGAGGTTAAACTCAATCAACTAGCTTCGCCTCCGGTACTTTGCTTGTGAGTGAAAAGAGAGACGTCGGGGATTTTGATGCTCAGAACCCCGAATCCTCGTCCGAATCGAATAATTCCATTATCGGGGGCAGTCGATCCTTGAATACGGCCAAGCCGAGTCCGTCGACGAAGGAGAAGATCAAGCTGGGGCTTCCATTTCTCATAGGCGATTCCAAGTGTTAGTCTCCGAATCGCGCTTCTTCTCGTCGTAAAACTTATGACGAAAAAGAAAGAGTCCGAACACATTTCGTTTTATCTTAGTGTATTTGTGGTATTAAAAGAAAATTGTTTTTTCGAAAAGATTTGTTTGTTAGGAAGGAGAATTATTAAAAAGAAGGAGAGTTGTAGAAGGGTAAAAGTAATTGATTAGTAGTCCTGAAAAGAAGACAAAGTTCAGTTGGGTCCACCCACCTCGTAAATGAGGTAAAAGGATCTCGTAACCTCTGTTTAGGGGTGTCTAAACAAAGGGCTCCTAAATCCGAGAGAATGTTGGATATACTTGTTCAAGGTGAAATGAACATAGTATTCCAACCGAAAGAATGGCAGCTTGATCCACAGATCATGGATACACTACCGATTTTCGAAAAGTATCTGCTCGATTAAAATGGAGAGAGGAATCTATCCCCCAATGAGTCGCCGTAAATTGTCGGCATATTTTTAGGTTGGTGTGTTTTTTATTTTGAAAAGGGGGTCGCCTAACGTAAAATTGTCAAGCAATTTTATATTTTAAATTTAATTTAAATATATATATATATAATTTAGAAAGTAGCATTCGATTTCGAAATAATTTTAAGTTCGAAAATCTTAAGATATGAAATCAAACTGATCTCACATCCCGAATAGTTTACATAAACGATCACCGCACCACAAACCATGTATCACTCCCGAAGAATACACACCTCGCGTGTACGTGTACCGATTAAATAAACTAAAGGCTTCATGGGACGTCCGTTCGTCCGCCGCGAACCAATTTTATAAGCCGACAAGCTCCCCGCTAATATAAATGAATTAAGTAGGGTTTATATTACATGGGTTCTTAAAATTCCCTATAAGGGCAAGCCCCTATGTTAATTACATCTTAAGTGACGCGGAATCACTTAAGAAACTCGATAATAATCGTTAGGTTCGCTCTCAAGAATTTCAAAGTTTAAGTTTTCAAAGGATTGAATTTGGAATTTCAATAGGGAATGGATCAAATTTGGAACATTTTGTTTTGGGAATTCAAAGGAAGAAGGGTAGGAGAAACACAGATTCGAAGCAACCGTAATTTCTCAACTATCCTATTGTTTGGTTTGATTTAGGAAAGCCCTAATATTTATTCAGTATTTTGATCTTGCCAATTTTAATTAGTTAGGACTTATATTCGTATGATAAAATCATACAAATAGCCTCAAAGATGTGAGGGTTTATGTCGTATCTGACGACTACCTCTGAAGTCCTAAGACCTAAGCAGGCTTAATTTGCAATGCAAATGCCTAACAAAAGGTTTGAGATTTATGTTGCACTAGGCAAACTAATTTAAGTCCTATGGCTTAGTTATTTAATTCTAAGAAAAGTTTTGTCAAGTAGACTCAGTTTCATTTCTGGATGACGACGCCGTGCCGCCCACCATGCTCCGAGCTCCGTTGTCATAGAGGCTTAGTTTGTAGTCATAAATCGTGAGATGAGAAAGTTTTTTTGGGTTTAGAGAAATTCTAATTCCCAAGTGGTTTTTATGTTTTAATTAAAACAAATCTTAGAAACATTATAACAACACCGTTAAGATCCCACGTCCATCCTTCCTCGCATCGTTATTTTTATCTGGATTCACTTAAATTCCGATGAATTTGCTAAACTCAACTAAATGTAGCCCACACTTTCATTTAATCGCCAAATCCCGGCTAGCAACACGTAGGTTACATCATCCGAGGTGATTCCCGATCATCCAACAAGACGTTTTAATTTAAGCTTGTAATATAGCCAGGTTCGTTTCGTGATTAAATTTTAAGTTGTTTTATATTTCGTTAAATGTTTGGGTGGCTATGAATTTCATCTTGTAATGACTTTTAATTTAGTTTTGGCTCAGCTTTTAGGGACTATCCTAAAAGTGTGGGTTTTCTATGCAAATAGCTTGTTTATCATAAGAAAAGTGAAGGGATGCGATTAAGTAAATTGCAATAAAGTAAATCGCAACAAAATAAAAGCATACCCGGAGGGTCTTCCCGTCATCCTGCTTCCCTTAAACACAATTTAGAATATTATACATTTAGGAACAAGTTCCTAGGTAAAACTAAGGGAAGGGTTATATTTTCTACCAAGTTCCTAATCCTATAACAATATCTCCTATGACGTCTAGTTTCAGAGCCACTGAGACGATTTTCTTCATCAAAGAACAATTAAGTTCATGAAATTTGCAACATCCTATCATATTGAGAAAGTGTTTAAGAAGAATCTTAAACATCTTTTCAATATTGCTAGAATCGTTTTAAGTCCAAATGAATTTAATCATACAAATGAATTAATCGTCCGGAATTCAAGTTTTTGTTGTTACCTTACTCGTTGAACTAGGACATTTGAATATCCTATGAGGGAAATAACATTTCACTTAACGTTCTATTTAGGAGTTATGACAACAGTGCTTTCGAGGGCAAATTTGATGTTCAAATGGTTTGTGATTTAATTTAATTTGGCGAACGAGTTTAAATTGGGAATAGTGTTCAAGTCGTTTTATATTTATTTTTGAATTTCTTTATGTCTTAGGTGATGTTATTTTTAATTCAATTTAATTTAACTTTAATCTAATTTAATTTGGTTAAATTTTAATTTTAATTTAATTTAATTTGATTTTAATTTTAACTTGATTTTATTATTTAATTTAATTTAATTTAATTTGATTTAATATGATTTAATTTAATTTGATTTGATTTAATTTAATTTAATTTAATTTTATTTTATTTTTATTTTTAATTTTAATTTAATTTTATTTTTAATTATTTTAATTTTATTTTTGATTTTAATTTAATATTTTATATATTTTTTTATATTTTTAAGATGATTTAATTCTTAATTATTAAAGTATTAATTTAATTGAAATTTCAAAAGGATTTAAGTTAAATAATTTAACTTTAATTTGACTTAACGATTAAGTCTTTTAGCATTTTAAATCTTAAATTTGATTATCATTTTAATTAGAATTAAATATTATTGAGATGATTAATTTAGGGATTCTTAAATTAAAGAACAAATCTCTCCCTAATAAAATCCCTATTTTAATAATTCCAATTTTATTATTCTTCCAAATTTAATCAATTATTTAATTAAGGTTTATTTCAATTATTTTTGAATTGTTTAGTAGGTTTTTACCCTTTAATTATTTAAATTAATCATCTAAATCGTATTAAGATCAAATATTTTACTTTTTCATTTTATTAAGCCTAAGTTTTAATTAAAGGTTAAAATTTTAATTACCATTTTGCCCTTCAAGCTTAATAATTTCATAACTCACTAAATTGGAGCTTAAATGAACTTGAAATTTTTATGTGACTTCACTCATATGTCAATAAAGGCATGAGAGGAGAAAATGTGGATTTTTCGTATTTAATTTATTTATGTAATTATTTTTATGGAAAATAGGAATTTCTAAGGAAAATTTAATAATATGACCAAGGGAAAGTTTCTGTCCTTAAGAAAATTATGGGATACTTCTAATGACTGTAGGACTACTTCGAATTCAATTTTGGTGATTTTTTAAATTATATTCTTTTTATTATAATTATTTTGTGTTTTGGAGAATTAATTAATTTAAAATAAAATAAAGGTTGAAAAATAAATTATATTTTTCAAAAATCTCTCTGATATCAAGGAAATCAGAGAATCAATTTTTATAATTTTCTGATTTCTCTTTGATTTGTAAGAATTATTTAATGGAAATACTAAAAATATACATTTTTTAATTTTAAAATTACCTTTAAAGTTTTTAAAATTTAATATTTTATTATAGAGACTTAAGAAAAATATGGAATTTGTTCCCAAGTGATTAAAATTCAAAATGTGACATTTTGGTGAATTTTATTATTTTTGTGATTTTTATTTTTTTTTTAATTATTAAAATATTAAAATAATGTAAGAAAATCAACTTTTTCAAAATTGCAATTTTATTTTTCTTAAATTCCCCTGATATCAGAGAGGCTCCAAACCAATTTAGTGAATTTTTGAAGAGTATTTTGAAAGTTATGAATTTTTAAAGTTTAAATCAAGCAAATGGCTTAGTCAACCCATTTAAGCAGGCTAACCAAGTCCAATCACTTCAAATTTTTTATTGTGGGATCTCTAATCCTAAAGGTCATCAGAATCGATTTCAAGTCAATTGATGTATGATTAGCTCTAATTAATTAAGAACCTATTTTGGGTGTTTAAACCAATTAGGCTATTCCAAGTGGATTAATTCAAAACTTATTTTCCTAGGTTTCTCTGATCATAATAAACATCACCAAATTTTCCTAGAATTTATTTCACAACATGTTAATTATTTGAATTAAAATACTCAAAAATGAAGAACATGAATTTGAAAAATCAATAACTTCTCATAGGATGGTTCTCCGACCTTGGAAAATTCAAATGGAATATTCCTAAGTTCGAGGTTTAAAAGCCCCTATGGTCTCATGCCATGGTGAATTTCCTATATGCATGGAGAATTGAAAATGTGCAGAGCGTAATAAATTATTAAAAATAAAATACTTGATAAAATTAAATGATTTTTTTTCCACATTATTCTCCCTCTATTCACCGAGCAAGAGGGTATTTTTATTTTATTTTTCTCGATTTTCCTACACAAAGTTATGCATTTTTTAAGTTTAGAGAATTAAATAAATAGAAAAATAACCTATTTTTCTACTTATCCACGCGCCGACTCAACCTCGGCGTCTCTCCGAAAGGCCACGCGGCGATTCCGATTCGCGCCGCCATCCGACTCGCTCCGTGGGCCCGCCGTATCGTTCCGTCTCCTCATCCGGCGGCGCATCCGCGTCCGTCTGCTACAAGTGGGGATGAAATGAACGGCATCCGTTCCGATCGTCCCCAAGCCTCCTGCAAATTTCGAGAACCGTCCACACTAAATCCTTAATATCTCACTCAATACTTAACGGATTTTCATGTTCTTAGAAGCCATGATTCTGCTCTCAAGAGACGAATACATCTATACTAAGTGATCATGCATCGAAATTAAGGCATTTGAAATGACACCGTAAGCTCGGGATAAAAGAGTTACCATACCTTTGCTCCTCAGAAGTGTGGCATCAATCCGAGGGTTGTGTCACCTTCGATTGCGTCCCGCAAGCTCCGTATGAAGTCTCCTCGGTCCGGTGAATTGTTCGGTAGGATTTCGACTACACTCGATTACAAGCTTGGAGTCCTAATCGATGGGTGGCCTGGAGAGGGGGCTTGTAGACTTCTTCCCTTAGTCCGGTGAAGGTGTAGGATCAATCAATTAGGATTGGTCCAATCGCGGAGAAGTGTCCCTGCTTTAGTTGAAGTTTGAACTCAAAATCGAGCTCACCGGAGGGAATTGGGCCGGAATCCAGCCAAAGGAATCAAATGCTCTATGTGTGGAGAGTGGTCCGGAATGATTTTGGCAGAGTTTCCTTTAAGGTTCGTTCAGCACCTCACCCATGGCCGAGAGAGGGGTGTTGGGGTCAGAGAGGGCCGAGGGCCTCAGTGGGCTTAAGGCTCGGGATCGCCCTCGCTTGTGTCAAGGGAAGAACAAGACATGGTGGCCATTGGGCATGGGGTGCGCCTTAGCAAGATGGAATTTCAATTCTTGGCTCCTGCCCATGTCTCGCCATGGTGTTTTCCGGCGGCCTGTGTGGGTCACGGCTAGGCAAGGGTCACCCTCAAGGTCGTGGAGGTCAAGGGTCAAGTTGGTGAATTCAATTGAAGCCTTACATGTGTAAAGTGGTTGGATCAAAATGGCATGAGGAGGTGGCTTCTTTTCACTTGGTTTGGTCAACCCATGGACATGGGTTGGTTTACCTCCCCATGATCGATTTCAATGAATCACGAGATGGTAGAAGTCACCATCCATGAATATTTTCGATTAATCATGGATTAAGGTGAAGCATTAAAAGGGTTAAAACCTTTTAAGGGGGGGCTTAAAAGAGGCTCCTCCTTTTGCCATTAATGGCTTGGTCACATGTCAAACCTTCCATGGCTTCATGTGGCTTGTCCATGGCTTGCATGTGGCTTCATTTGGCTCATCCTCGACTCTCTAGAAAAGTGGATCCATTTATATGAAAAGCAGAATTTGGAGATTTTGGGTAATTTAGTGAAAAATTTAGATGGTGCTTGATTTAGGTTGGATTTGATGATTGATTTGGGACTTAGAATTGATCCCAATTAAAGGGATGATGAGAAGGAATTGTCATGTGGGCTTGGGCTTTTGGATTTCACTGATGGGCTTAAGATGGTTTAGAGAGTGGGCTTTTAGATTTCAAAACAAATTTTAGGATGAGAATTTTGCAAAGGATTGGATCCAATAAGTGTTTAATTTAATTTAGGAATGTTTCATGAATGATTTGGAATAAATTTGAAGTACTGTCAATCAAGTTGGATTTGATTCTCGGCATTAAGGGCCAATGTAGGTCAAATTGGGCTAACTTGGGCCAATGTTGGGCTAGGGTTGAAATTGATGTAAAATAAATGTTGGGAAATGTTTATGGGAGTGTTTCAAATAAATTTTGGCATTACTGGGTTTTGATTTTTGGGGTTCGGGCTTATTCCAAGCTAGGCCTGGGTTTAGGTCAAAACTGGGCCTTTTAGCTTGGGGTTGAATTTGGAGTGGGGTTTAGTCTAAATTTTGGGCAACTATGTTAGTGTTTTGCTTGTGTGGATGTTAGGGAAGGTTTAGAAAAGGTCGGGGTTAATTGGAGTTGAATCAAGTTAGTCTTTCCTTGGGCTAGGTCTGGGTCATGGGTCCAAATTGGGCTTTAAGGCCAAAAGTGAAATTGGATTCAAATGTCAATCAAATTGGACTTGGATCTGGCCTAGATTGGTGTTGGGAATGATAAATTGAAGCTTTAGAATTGAATTGGACTAGAATTTGGGTCAATTGGGTAGGTTTGGCTCTCGACATTCGGTTCACTTTGGGTTAAAATGGGTCAAATTGGGGGTTTTGGACAAACGTAGGTAAATTGACTAAATTGGCCTATGTTGTAGTTAAACAAAATGAAATTTCGAATATTTGGGATTTTCTGGAATTTTTTGGGAATTTTCTGAATTTTTGGATTTTTGGTCAAGAGGGGTATTTCGGGGGTATTCGATGGCATTGGGAGGTTTTTTTTGGAATCTTTGGTGTTTTTTGGCTATGGATGATAACCTTGATTAGTGAGGAAATGTTCAAGGTTAATTTTGGGAAAATTTTGGGGGATTTGGAAATTTTGAAAATTTTGGGTGTTTCAAGGGCTTTCTCAGGGGTAAAGCTAGGCGGGTCCCGGTCCCGGGGTCAAAAATTGAAAATTTGCAAAAATGAAGATTGAGTAATTGTAAGTGCATGAAATCATTTTGGTTGAGCCATGAAACCATATCAGTTCCACATGAGCCATGAAACCATATCAAGCCCACATGAGCCATGAAGGGACTCATCTGAGGAATTCACTATGTTGTTCCTAACCCTCTTATCCAAGGGCTTAGTGGGTTAAGGACAATCCATGTGAATCAACTCTATGAGTCGTGAAGTCAAGTTCGGTATGGGTGTGGTTTTAGGAGGTGTGTGAAAGTGTAGTGTATAAGTGTAGTGTGTGTGCCGCTCACCGTACCCTCAAAGCCACTCAGTAAGGCTCCTGGTGCCAAAGAGTTCCATAGAACTCATCTCTAAAACTTCCACACTTCGATTTCAACCCCCAGGTGATTAGGGTCTACAGTCAAGTTTGTGGAGTTTGCAGGGAGTTAAGAAGTGGTTTGAATTTCAGGTGGTGGGTCCCAATTCTAATCCTCTAAGACAAATAAAATAAAGCCTAAGGCTAGATCCTAAGTATCAAAGAGAAAGAAGACTCATTAAAAATGAGGTCAACATAATTATAACAACACCTAAGATCCTGTTCTTGTTCCATCATTCCGCACCGTTATTTTATCGCATTCACTTAGCTCCATGAATTTACTAAACTCAACCGAATGAGTTCCACACTTTCTATGCCATTTAATTTAACTTATACAGTACGTAGTTACATCATCCGAGGTATTCTCGACTGTCCAACAAGATGTTTTAATTTAGTTGAGAAGGTTTTTGTGTTCTCGTTTGTGATTAAATTTTGAGTTGTTTTAAATTTTGAAATATTGTGGCCGGTGAATTTTTATCTTGTTGTGACTTTTAATTTAGCTTTGGGGTTTCAGCTTTTGTGGCTATCCTAAAGGTTTCTGCCATGGTGTCAATCTTGTTTAACATGCAAGAAAAGTAAAGTACGTTGCAGGTAAGTAAATCGCAATGTAAAATAAAGCGTACATGGAGGGTCTTCCCGTCATTCCAAGCTACACTTAAAACACATGTTAAGGCATTTATATATTTGCAAGAAAACACCTAGGTAAAGCAGGGTGGTTTTCATGTCTACCAAAGTCCTAATCCTATTGCTAGTCAACTTATTAAGGACGTCTAGGTTCTTGTGTTTTCGTTAAGGATGATTTTTCTCATCAAAGAAAAATTAGGTTTAGTTGTTCTTCTAAAACATCTCATTATATTGAGAAAGGCTTAGGACTGAGTCCTAAACATATTTTCAATACTTCGTATTATTTGAGTCCAAATTAATTATATTGTATCATGAATTAATCATCTAAGAATTTAGTTAAATTTTGCTTTCCTTTGCCTCACCGAATAAGGATGTTTGATTATCTTATGAGTAAAATGAAATTTCATTTAATGCTCTATTTAAGAGTTATGATAACGAAAGTCTTTAAGGGCAAATTAATTTATTAAAGATTTTAGTTATTTAAAATTGGAATTGGTGATTTAAAGTGATTTAATTTAGTTATTAAATTTTAATAATTTTAAGCTTGGAATAGTGTTCAATTTGGTTTATTTAATTAAATTACATTTTAAATGATCTTAATGTATTAGATTAATTTGGGTTGAAAGAGGTATTTAGATTATTCTGGATTTAGATTTTAATGATTTAATTTTAATTTAATATTTAAATTTAATTGAAATATTTTAGGTTAATTTTTAATTGGTTTGATTTCCTTTTAATTATGAATTATTTTGAGGGTGATTTTGATGTTCCAAGTTTGATTTAGATTTGTTTTTTTAAGTGATTTTAAATTAATTTAATGTTTTAAATTTATTTCAATTGATTATCAAGTTATTCAATGTTTTAAGTTTTAATTTAATAAGGGTTACTCTTTTTTTAATTATTTTATTTTTTAATTTCAATTATCATTTTAAATTTAATTAAAAGCTAAATATTATTAAAGTGATTCATTTATGGATTTTAACTTAAGTGATTATAGTCTCCCTAAATTATATCCCCATTTTAATAATTTAAACTTCAATTACTTTCCAAAATTTAAATTATTTAATTAATTAAGATTTATTTTTTTTGGATTATCGGAAATGATTAATGGGTTCCTACCCTTTTATTTCCTAAAGTTTCAATCATCTAAGAGAAAATTAAGATTAAATATTTTACCCTCCATTTTGATTAAACCTAAAGCTCTTAATTAAAGGGGTTAAAATTCTTAATTACTATTATGCCCTTTTAAGCCTAATTATTTCATAACTCATCAAACTGTTCTCAAATGGTTCTCAAATTTTTATTACTTCACTCACATGTCAATTAAGACACTGGGGAGGAGAAAATGTGATTTTTTTGATTTTAATTTAATTTATATAATTATCTTAATGAAAAATAGGAATTTTCAATGAAAATTCAACAAATACGACCAAGACAAGGTTTCGTCCTAAGAAAATTATGAGATGTTTCTATTGACTAGAGGACCACTTGGACCAATTTTGTGATTTTTCAAAGTATATGTTATTTATTATGATTATTTTAAATTTTGAAGTGCTAATTAATTATTAAATAAAATTAATGTTGAAAAATGGATTTTATATTTTTCGTAAATCTCTCTGACTCAAGGAGTTCAAAGAAACTAAATTTATATTTTTTTGTTTTTTCTTTCATTTATTAGAATTAATTTGGTTGAAAATGTAAGGAAATTCATTTTTTAATATTAAAAATAGTTTGAAGCCTTTAAAATTCAATATCTTAACCTATCGACTTAAAGAAAAATATTCGTCGTTTCTAAGTGATTAAAAAGGAACAAAATGTGACATTTTTGTGATTTTTAATATTTTTTTTATTTTTTTAATTTTAATTATTAAAATATTAAAATATGATTAAAAATGAAAATTTTTAGAAAATTTTAATTTTAATTTCTTAGACTCCCTCTACTATCAAAATAAGCCCCAAACCATTTTGGTGAATTTTTCAAATGTATTTTGGGTTTTATGAATTTTTAAAGTTAAATTTTGGTCCGTAACTTAATTAGTCCATTTAATGGAGCTAATCACCTCCAATTGATTTCAAATTTTTATGTGGGACTCCTCCCACTCTAAAGATCGCGGGAGAATTGTTTCAAGTTATTTTGATGTGTGGTTACTCTTAATTAATTAGGTTCACAGTATTTAAGCAATTAGTGGTTATTCTCAAATGAATTAACTCAAGATACATTTTCCCTGGGCCTCTGGGTCATAAGATACCTCCCTAAATTTTTCTAGAATTTTCTGAAGCAACATGCTAATTATTGGAATTAAAATGCCAAACAGACACAAAAATTTGGAAATCAATAACTCGTCATGGAGATGGCCTCTCCCCGACCTTGGAAAATTCAGTGGAATGTTCAAAGATCGAGGCTACAAAAGCCCTATGGTCTCACGGCATGGTGAATTGCTCCAGAAATGGAGAATTAAAACCTTAAAATGATTAAATAATTAATTAAAATAAAAACATTACCATCAAATTAACCTAAATTCTTTTTTCACATTATCTTCCTCTATTCACCGAGCAAGAGGGTATTTTTAGTTTATTTTTATGATTTTTCATATGCAAAGATATGGGTTTTTGAATTTCTCGGGTAATTAAATAAATCAAAAATACCCTATTTATCTACTTATTCACGCTGGGCGCCGACCGCCATAGCCTAGAAAGCCCACGCGGCGTGCTCCCATTCGACGCCGCCACCCGAGCCGGCCAGCCCCCACGCGTCCCCCGGCGGCCCGGGGGGCCTCCGTCTTCCGATCCGACGCGGACCGTTCCGTCCATTCGATACACGCCGTCCAACGCGCCGCCGATCATCATTCGACCGGTGTGTCCCGAGCCGTCTCCACACTCAAACTCTAAGATCTCTCTATTTTCTCAACGGATTTTTGTGTTCTTTTATGCTCTATAGATCTGTGATTGAGGAGACGAACACATCCATACAGCTTTTACATGCTATGAAATTGATTCAAATGAAATGGAGACCACGGTGTAGTTTCTCTGAGGAGAAGTGATCCATACTCGTTTTGAAGTGAAGCTTTAATCGTAGAGTTAGACACCTTCGACGCACTCCAAGGAAGCTCCGCATGAAGTCTCTAGGCCGGGGAATTGCCTAGGCATAAATGTGACCAAGGCGTATTTCAAACCTCGGGACTCGGGAAGCAACGCGCCGGCCTCGTGAGGGGCTTTTGTCAAATTCTTCTAACTCCGGTGAAGGTGCGGGAGAAGTAATTTGGATTTAGTGGAGCTCAAGGATGTCCCGTTCGTTCGAGAATTGAGCTCCAAAATTGAGCTCAATCAATGGAAATTAGGCGGTGAAGATAGTGGGGATGAATTGCTCTAAGCTAGGGGAATTCCCGAGGAGTTTGGTGAAGTTCTGTGGGTTGATTTCTAAACATAACATTTTGCCGAGAGGAATGGCCGGTTTAAATAGCCATGGTTAGGGCTTCCCGGGGCACCGAGGGCCGGGACCACGTCTGTGAGGAGAAGAAGAGTGGTGGCCATTCGAGTTGGGGCAAGCCAAACAATTCAAGTCAATTAATCAAATTAGGCTCGAGCTTCGTGGTTTTAGATCGTGGTGGTGGTCCTGCTAGGGTCGTGGAGGTCGTGGCTTGATGTTTGTGAACTCACTCACAATGCCATGTGTAAAGGGGTTGATTTATAAAGAAATGCAGAAGGGTTCATTTTGGGCTCAATTTGTTCAAGTCATGGTTTAGGCTAGGTGCACCCCCTCCCGAGGCTTAACTTTTGGCCGAGGGAGAATCATTTGGGCCGTTTAGAAGGGGTAGTGAAGTCCCCATCCAAGGTGATGTGGCTAAGCTTGGTTTAGAGTGTGACATGAATGTGGGTTAAAAAGCTTAATGAGCGATTAAGAAAGAGGGCTCCTCCATTTGCCATAAATAACATGGTGAGGTGTAAAGTAACTCCCATGGCTTGCATATGGCTTATGATGGCTTCATTTGGCTTGGGAAAAGGTTTATCAATTTTATGAAGAGGGTTTATGAATTTTGGCATTTTGGTGCAAATTTAAATGAAGATCGATTTGGAATGGTTTAATGATGATTTTGAAACTTAGGTGATTTTGATTAAAGGGATGATAGAAAGAAATGTCATGTGGGCTTTGGGTTGGATTTTGGGCCTTTTGAATCATTTTGGATGGGCTTTTTAAAATGGTTTAAGGAAGTGGGTTTTTAGGGTTTTCAAATAAATTGATGGATGAAAAATTGCGAGGGGTTGTGTCAAATAAATGTCAGGATTGTTTTAGGAATGTACCATGAATAATTTGGAACAATTTTGGGGTGATTTTGAATTGAAATGGGTTAAATTTAGGCTTTGGTAATGAGGCCAAAGCAAGTATCAAATTGGGCTAAATTGGTTAAGGTTGACCAATGTTGGGTTTGATGTAAAATTAATGTTGAAAAATGTTTACGTGGGTGTGTGACAGTGAGTTTTCAACTTTGGTTGGGCTTTGATTGGATTTGGGCCTATTTGGGTTCATGATTGGTTTAGGCCCAAATAGGGATTTTTTATTTCCGTTAGGTTTCAGAAGCTTGGGTTCAAATTTGGGGCAAATCAAGTTAGTTTTTTGTTTTTTCTGAAATTAATAAGGTTTAGGAAAAGATTTGGCGTTAATTGGAGTTGAGTTGGGTTGGTTTGGTGGGACACTGGGTCCACTTAAAGTTAAAAATATAAAGCAATTGGGGGGTTTTGGTAAAAGTGAGGCAACTGGATAACTTTAGCTTATGGTGTATTGAACAAAATGAAATTTGGAATATTTGGGATTTTTTAAAATTTTTTTAGAATTTTTTTTTAATTTTTGGAATTTTTGGGTTAAAAGGGTATTTTGGGTACTGAGGGTATTGGGGGTATTTTGGAAATTTTGGTGTATTTGGTCATGGATTATCAATTTGAGTGGGCGAAATGTTTAGGATTGATTTTGAGGAGTTTTGGGTAATTCTAGGCAATTTTGCAAAATTTAATTTTACGGCATTTGGTAGTTTGCGGGTTTAGGTTCGGGTCAAAAATTTTGAAATTTGAAAACAGATTGATCAAGTGTGAGTGAAATGAAATCATTTTGGTTGAGCCAAGAAGCCATATTAAACTCACAAAAGGTATGAGAGGACTCATTTTAGGCACTCAATATGTTGTTCCTAACCCTCTTAGCTGTGGGCCTAAAGGGGTCGAGGTTCATCCATATGAATTACCTACACGAGTCGTGAATTAAATTGGGTAAGGATGATTTTAGGTTAATGTGGTGTGGGGAGTGAGGTAAGCCAACCCTCACCAGACCAAGCCACCCAGGGTAATCCTAAGGCCAGTCCTATAAGAAATCCTGTCCTTTAAACCTCCACATTTCGATTATAACCCTCCAAGTGGCTTATGGGTTTACAATCAACTTGTGGGGTTTGAAGGGAGGTAAGAAGTGTTTGAATTTCTAAGTGATGGGTCCCATTTATAGTCCTCTAAGATAGTCAAGGAGAAAGCCTAAGGCTAGATTCTAAGTACTAAGGGAGAAAGAGAGAAAATGCCTCTATCAAAATGAGGTCAACTCATATCAATTTAAAAATCAAAACAAGGAGAAAGATAGAACAACTACTTAGAATTCATGGAGATGATCTAATAAAACATGGATTTCATATATAAAAGTAAAGTATTACAGACTAAAGTAAATAAACACAATCATTCTAAATTCCTCCCCAAGAAAACTCCTTGAAGTTCCTCTCGAATCTCTTCCTTCTTTATACTGGAATTCTCATTCTAATGGCAATGCAGTAAGAGATCTCATTTCCCTTCCAATCGTTACTATTCTTCAAAGAATCTCTCACAATCTCTACTTGAACTCACTAATTAACACTCACTAATAACAATGGACACTAGTGAACTCTATAACACTAAGTAACTATGCCAAATCTCTAATAAAGACTTTTACGTACCTACGACTTTTTAGAGACTCCAAAATGAACAAATTCTGGTTTAAAATAGTTTTTTTTAATGTTACTCAAGAGACTCGAAGGTTTTCCTGTGCATCCCTTCGAAAAATCATCCATATTCGATGAATATTGCAAAGAACCCGCCGATCCCCCGCCGTCTAAGTGGCCCCGAGCCGCGCCGTCGGTCTTCTGGGGAAACGTAACTTTTGGGCCGTACCCCGCCTTCGGTGGCCTCGATGCCTCGCCGTCGGCAACCCTCTTGGAATTAATTCTTAACTCTCGGGAAAATCACGATGTCGCGCGCCTCGACCTCGCCGTCGCTGCTCAATCTAAAATTTGTAAATTTTAAGCCTTTTGCTCCAATTTCACTACTTTTGCATATTTTCGCTCCTTTGTCCTTAAATCTTCATACCCGCGTAAAAACACCAAAAATACCCTTCTTTAAAGTGCAATATCATCAAAATCAGGCGAGAAATGTATTACATGAAAATCTTAACTTTTTTTTCTTTCGGGTCAATGACCCATAAGTCACTTTTCTAATCAAATTGGGATTACTAGCAACCTAAGAGTGATGCTAGCAGAGAACTTTTAAGGATGGGTGAATAGTACCGTGAATTCCTTCGTTCACCCTCTCTGTGGTCTCCCGAGTCGTGAGAGTTACTATTCAAGAAATCTCTTATATCACTCTTTTACCGTGATGTCATCGTCGTCTCTCCCCTTCCACTCTACTTATTGTTCTGCTTCGATGGCCCCACATATGTATTGCAGTTGGGTACTGCACTCGTGTGTCCTACATAAACACAAACTTTTAGGCCAAGAAGTAAGAAGAAACAAAGGAGAAGTGGTCAAGAAAGAGAAATAAGAGATGACAATCCACCTGCACGCATCGTAAAAGGGTGGATAGCTCTCAAAGCCACACAAAGTAATAGGTACCTAACTAGCGTAAAGGCTAAAGTAAACTCCATATGTGGTGCGTAAGAGCCAAATTACGAGCGAGAAAAACATGTAAGGTAAATCCTTACGAATGAGCGTAGGGAAGAGGATGACTATAAAGCATCCAAAGATAAGTGAACCGACCCTCCCAACATGGTGCAGAGGTGGTCACAAGATATAAAAGAAGTGCGGGAGAGAAACCCCTCCAACATGGTGCGAGGGGAGGATTATCAAGCATGTAAAGTAGAGAAGACTAAATCCCTTCAACATGGTGCAAGGGTAGTGACTTATCAAACATATAAAGTAGGAAGGATTAAACCCTTAAACACGGTGTAAGGAGTAATTTATGAAACATATAATGGAGAAGATCAAATCCCATAAAACATATAAAGTAGAGAAGGTTAATCCCTTCAACATGGTGCAAGGGGAGCAATTTATCGAGGTAGAAAACCAAGCAAAAGGGGGAGGACTCAAAAATCACTATGTAAAATACCTTTCCTAGCAACTAGATTCATTTCGTACCAAAGACAAGCTTTCCATATATAACATGACAAAGAGACTAAGCAATTGGGCATATTAAGACAATATGTTATAACGAATAAGAGAATTCATATAAATAACAAATACGCAAGTGAGATAATTAACTCCTTAGCATTGGTATGCATAATGAGAACAAGCTAAACATGAGTAGCATTTTTAAAATTTTCAATACTAGCATGTAGACAATGAGAGCAAGCCTAAATATGAATTACATTCCCAAATTTCCTCCTTTGAAGTGGTAGGTATACCACCTCCTTTCTTACTCATTCTTGCAAGCAACATAAATGTTTGTCTATAATTTTAAGATACAGCAATGCTATACTTAAAATCAACTTAAAACATGCTAAGCAATAGAATTTCCCATATGAGATCACATAGGAATGGTCTAAACCCATCCCGAGCAAATAAAATATTACTTATTTTCACAAAAAGATAAGATAGGAATGATTTAAAACAACTCCAAGCAAGTGTATAGGTGCAAATTATTACTTTGAAGTAGCATAAATGTGATATAAGCCAAATCCAAATGATCAAACCAATGCAGATTTTACTTTAGCATAGCATAGGATAACTCCAAACTTATTCCAAATAAGTTAACACATGCAGATTTTCATTTAGCATGGCATAGGATCACTCCAAACTTGTTCCAAACAAGTTAGCACATGCATATTTTCAATTTAACATGGCATAGGATCACTCCAAACTTGTTCCAAACAAGTTAACACATGCAGATTTTCAATTTAACATAGCATAGCATCACTCCAAACAATTCCCAAATGAGTTAACACATGCAGATTTTCAATTAACATGGCATAGGATCACTCCAAACTTTTCCCAAACGAGTTAACACATGCAGATTTTCAATTTCACATGGTATATAAATGATAAGATCCCTTCCAAATGAACATAAAGGTGCCAATTTTTACTTTGGCATAGCATGGGCACATAGCCTCTTTCCAAATGAACATAAAAACAACCGAGAGAAGTATATTAAGCATACATGTGAAGATGAATAAATTTCATAGGATAAGCATGTGAAAACGTAATCACCATAGGTTAATTTATATAAGGGGAGCTTCAAAATCATATGAGAAAAACACCATTTTCATGCATAATATGTAGAAACATGTAAAATCAAAGCTTAGATGTTATACATGTGAAAACTTAGTAAAATTGATGAAAAACAAGCACATATAGCCTCATTTGGAAGTGTTTCCAAAGTGATAAATTTCAAACTGGAAAATTGCATATAAGTTTACCAAAACATGCTTCCATATCAACTAGTGATTTCAAATACTCTAAGTGTAGAATGAGGTGTAAGATATGTGAAATTGGCTTAAGTGATGTATACATGAAAGCTTAAGCCTGAATAGATGGAAAAAAGCCCTCATGACTTCATTTGAAAGTGTTTCAAAGTAGCAAAATCTAATCAAAATTACACATAAGTTTACTAAAAAATACTTCCATGTGAAATAACCATCTTCAAACAATTAAAGTGTAGAATAAGGTGTGAGATGTGTGAAACCGAAGCTTAAGTGATGTTAACATGAAAAGGTTAGTGAAATAGATAAAAACAAACACATATGGCCTCATTTGGAAGAGTTTCCAAAGTGGCAAAATTCCAATCCGAAAATTGCACATAAGGTTACCAAATCGTTCTATGTGAAATAACCATCTTCAAACAAATTTAAAGTGTAGAATAAGGTGTAAGATGTGTGAAATTGATGCTTAAGTGGCATACACATGAAAGCTAGTGAAATAGACGAAAACAAGCACATATGGCCTTATTTGGATGTTTCTCCAAGTGGTGAAATTCCAATGCGAAATTGCTCATATAAGCTACCAAAACATGCTAGATATCATAAATCGACATGACATTCTTTCCAAATGATCACATAGATGCAAGCCTTCATTTTATGACAACATAAGATTGGTTTAAACCAATCCTAAACAAAGAGGTAAGTGTATTTTCATCTTTGTAAGCATTAAGTTGATACAAAACAATTCCAAAAGACCATTATATTTAGGTAAGCATGAAGTTCATATAAACCCATTTCAAAGATTGTATAAGTGCAGTTTTTCATTTTTGATAGCATAAAGTTGTTGGAGAGGCTCAAAACTATCACATGAAACCATTAAATTTTAAGTACCTATAAGCATGCATTTTGACTATCCATAAAGAGAGCCAAAGAGGCCTTCAAATACCATATAGAGCTATCCAAATTCTTAATTATAAGGATGAAACATTAGCCTTTCATAAAAGAGGGAAAAAATGGCCTCTAGATATCTCATGAAGCTAATGGACACGCCTAAAATATACGATTTTTGCAATATAATTTTACTCATTTTTCATGACATTATACTTTAAAGGAAGCTATTTTGTATGTTTTTTGGTTTTAGGTATAAGAAATGGTTATCGGAGCAAAAAGAAGCAAAAAATGGTGCAATTGAGCAAAAACGAGCAAGAAATGAAATTTTGCCCCGACACCTTCAAGTATTTCATTAATCTCTTTACACTTCTTGCATATTATTGTGAATGAGATTGCATTTAAAGAAAGGTTATTTTTCATGTTTATTTTGTAGATATCCGAAGTTACGAAATGCAACGTAACCGAAACGAGGCGAAACGGAGCTAAAATGGAGCGAACCAGAGCGGAACGGTGGAGCTATGTAGCCTGCTCGCCGATGGTGCTCGAATTGCCGCCGACAACAAGATTTACTCCGAGAAGACCAAAAAATGATACAAAAAACTCGCCGACGCACCCGAGACAATTTAGACGCATTTTGGTGGTTATGACCGAAATTCATTGTATTTCCGATGCTTTTTCGAAGGGGCGCTTTTAGTGAACTTTTAGAAATTAGTCCAAACTCTTAAATTAGTGATTTTAGGTTAAAAAGAGAGGAGATGATATGGAAAACGTGGAGAATGATTAGAGATCTTGTATCAGGAGTAGAAATGTAGATTTCTACCCTTTTCGAGAGATCGGAGAGAAGATTTTGAGAGAATCTATAAGGAGATATTCTAATGTTGCATGGATCCATGGGACTCTCAGGAGAGAGATTTTCATCTTTCTTTCAAGGGGAAAGCTAAGTATTGTGTTCTTCATTATCTTATGATTTTGTAAACACTTATTTGTGGATTGCTTTCAAATGAAGCTTTTCGTTGTATTTTCTTCGTTTTGTGACATTTTTCTCTTACACTTTCTTCTTGTTTGGAATAGTGGCATAAGAAGTTTATGACATTGTTTCCATTCTACTTTTCTTTGCAATGAGTAAGACTCATGTTTAGGATATTGGGATGCTCGCTAAAAGATGTTTTAATTATAAATGTGATGGTTTTTACTTCGAACTTCATTTACATTACAAAAGGGCCCGTTGTATTGTTAAAATTTGTTGTAATTGACTCGAAAGGCGTTGTAATTCTAAACAAAGTGAAACCACATTCAATGTCCATGAATTAATTGTTTAATTCATGGGATTGAAAATAAATAAGGAAATATGGTTTCATGGGCGCTCTAATCAACGTTTCAAAGGTGACAAGCCGAGATCCCCTAATTTGGTCCTAAATTTTGGTAACTAAAGCTAGGGTTAGCCTTCAGGTGAAGGAAGTGGGAGCTCTGAAGTGAGAGCCATTATCCTCCCATACTTCAATACGTCGTATTCCCATTGATGAGGTCTTCTTCCCTTGGGCTGCTAGGATCACTCTCAGTTTTTTCTTTTCTACTCATCTTGTAGGACTAGAATTGGGACCCATCCCTGGAAATTTGAACCACTTCTGCCTCCCTTCAAACCCCACAAGCTTGATTGTAGACTTCAATCACCTAGAGGGTTGAGATCAAAGGTGAAGGTTTAAAAGATGAGTTCCCTTATAGATTCCTCGCCTTAAATGACCACCCCCGGGGCGGCTTCGTCCGGTGAGGGTTGACTTACACACTCACACCACACTCACACACACAATCCAAATCCTAAAACCACACCCATACCCAACTTGACTTTGACTCATGTAGGTAATTCATATGGATGGACCTTAACCCCTAAGCCCCCGGCGAAGAGGGTTGTGAACAACATGTTGAATGCCTCAAATGAGTCCTCTCATGGCTCATATAGGCTTAACATGGATTCATGCCTTAATCAAAGTGATTTCATTTCACTCATATTTGATCAATCTTCATTCTACCAAATTTCACTTTTTGACCCTGGGACCCTACACCTATAAAGCCTACCAAAGTCTTAAAATCAGCTCTAAATCCTCCAAAATTTTCAAATCACCCAAAATTCCAAAAAATTAACCTTGAACATTTCCTCACCAATAAAATTGATCATCCATAGCCAAAAATACCAAAAATTCCAAAAATACCCCCCAATACCCTCCAAATACCCAAAATGCCCCTCTTAGCCTAAAAAATCCAAAAATTCAGAAATTCTTAAAATCTTAAAATCCTAAATATTCCTAATTTCATTTTGTTCAGCTACACCATGAGCCAATTTTGTCACCTCTACTCACACTTTTATGAAAACCCCTACTTAGCCCATTCTTAACCCAAGTGAACCCAATGTCAAACCAAATCTACTCAATTAACCCCAATTTTAGTCCAATTCAATTTATACTTCAAATTGATATCCAATATCAATTCCAGACCAAATCCAAGTCCACTTGATTGATATTTGAATCCAATTTCAATTCTTTTGACCTAAAGCCCAATTTGGACCCATGACCCAAACTTAGCCCAAACCAAACCAATTCAACTCAAATTGAACCCAAACCTTTTCTAAACCTTCCTAACATCCCCAAAAATAAAAACTAACATAATTTGCCCAAAATTTGGACCCAAACCCTACTCAAATTCAACCCAAAACCAAAAAAGCCCAATTTGACCTAAAACCCAAACCTAACCTAAATAAGCCCAAGTCCCAAAACCAAAACCCAACCCAAAGTTGAACCTCTTGAAACACTCCCATAAACATTTCCCAACATTAATTTTACATCAATTTCTACCTTAGCCCAACATTGGCCCATATTAGCCCAATTTGACCTACATTGGCCCATTTACCAAATGAACCCAACTAACCCAATTCAATTCCAAACCACCTCAAATTTGCTTCAAATCATTCAAAACACATCCTTAAACTAGATTCAACATTTATTTGGCATGGTCCTTTGCAAAAAATTTTTTTATCTAAAAGCCCATTGCTAAACATAAAGGCTCACTTTCTTAAACGTTCCTAAAAGCCCATTTCCACCAAATTCAAAAGCCCAAATCAATCTAAAGCCCACATGACACTTTCCTCATCACACATTCAATTTAAAATCATTCCTAAAGTCCTAATTTATCAATTAAACAATTCCAAATCAAGCCTCATAACAATCCTCATAAAATGCCTAAATTCACAAAATCCTTTTTTATGAAATTGACCAAGCTCTTGCCAAGTCATAGTGAGCCAAAGACAAGCTATGTACAAGCCATAATGGCCACGGGATGCTCGACATGCGACCATACCTGCAGAGTACCAGAGAGGCCCCCTTTCTTAAACCTTCATTAAGACACTTTCCATGTTACACACTAAACCATGATTAGCCACATCACTTTAGATGGGGACTTCACCACCCCTTTCTAGCTGATGCAAATGACCTCCCCACTCCCCAAATCACCATGGGGAGGTGAACCTAACCCAAAGTCAGCGGCTTAGACCAAATCAAGCCAAAATGGCCTCTCCCCATGCCATTTTAATCCAAGCCCTTTACACATGGCAAAGCTCAATTGCCTGCACAAACCTCCAGCTTTGACCCACCTGAACCTGAGGGGTGACCCATGCCGCGCCGCCCACTGATCGCCGGAAAACACCAAGGCCGAGACTCGGGGAGGAGCCAAATTTTGGAATTCCACCGCCGAGCCGCCTCACTCCAAATGGCCATCAGAAGTTGTTCTTCTCCTCACCGCAGCACTCGATCCCAACACTTAAACCCCCGGGGAGGCTCTCCATCCTCTCCGCGCACCCCCTCCTCTCGGCCAAGAGAGGTGCCGAACAAAAACTTACCGAAACTCGCCAAAATCATCCCGTACCACTCTACACATAGAGTGAACTTGATCCCCACTTAAATCCCCCGCCATTTCCTCTCCGTGAGCTCAATTTCGTAGCTAACCAAGCCCAAAACTGTGACACTTCACTACGTGAGTCAATCTTCAAATCGATTGACTCACACCTTCACCCTCGTACCAAGAGGAGAAGTTTCCAAACAAAATCCCCCTCATCACCTGTGCCAGCCATTGTGCTTCCAGCCTCCAAGCCAGGATTGGCCAGTTGGAATCGTACTTAGACAATTCACTGCACTGCGGGACTTCATCTCGGAGCTTGCTCGACCCAATCGAAGGTGACACAACCCTCGATTGAAGCCACACTTCTCTCGAGCGAAGGTATGAAGTAACTCTTTATCCCGAGCTTCTAGAGATTCTATACTTCAAATGCCTTAATTTCAATGCATGATCACCATAAAGATGTACTGGCTTCAAGACGAATCCATAAGAGGCACAAGAACACAAAAAATCGTTAAGCATTGAGAGATATTAAGGATTTAGTGTGGACGGCTCCTGCCAGGGAGGCTTGGGGACGATGAACGGATGTCGTTCATTTAATACACGCGGATCTGACGGCCAGGATCGCGCCGATGAGGAGACGGAACGATGCCAGGCTCCCCGCAGCGCTGAGTCGGATGGTGGCGCCGAATCGTAGCGCGCCGCGCGGGCGGCCAGACGCCGAGGTCAGCCCGCGCCGCTTTGACATAAGTAGGAAAATAGGTTATTTTTCTATTTATTTAATTACCGTAACTTAAAAAATTCATAACTTTGTAGAAAGATCCTAAAAATAAAATAAAATACCCTCTTGCAGGAATTGCAGGAGAAGAATGTGAAAAGAAATCAAGTAATTTCATTAAGTATTTTATTTTTAATGATTTATTTACTCTCTGACTATTTTAATTCTCCATGCATGTAAACAATTCACCATAATATGAGACCATAAAATTTTCAAGCCCCGAACTGGGGACATTCCCTGAATTTTCCAAGATCGCAGGCCATCCCTACGAGAAGTTATTGATTTTTCAAGTTCATGCTAATGGGTTAAAAGATTTTAATTCCAATAATTAGCATATCGAGAAATAAATTTAGGAAAATTTGGTGATGTTTCTTGTGACGAGGGAATTTTAAAATGAAAAATAAGTTTCTGGAAGTTAATTCAATTTCAACAACCCTAATCGGCCTAAATACCCAAAATTAAACTTTAATTAATTAGAGTTAACTATTCATCAAATTAACTTAAAAACAATTCTCCACTGTCCTCCTAGTGATGTGAGAACAACACATAAAAATTTGATACCAATTGAACTCGATTAAACCCACCAAATGGGCTTGAGCTGTTTCCTCTTAAGCAAAAATGGATAAAATTAAACATCAAAATTCATAACTCACAAAATACTTTTCAAAAATTCACAAAAATGGTTTTGGAGCTTCTCTGAGCATCGTGGAAATTTAAGAAAAATTAAAATTTTAATTTTCTAAAAAAAGTTGATTTTTATCATTACTTTAATATTTTTAATAATTAAAAAAATAATAAAAATCATAAAAATATCAAAAATCACCAAAATGTCATATTTTGAATTCTAAACATTTAGAAACAAACCAAATATTTTTCCTAAGTTTCTAGGATAAGATATTGAATTTTAAAGGCCTAAATTAATTTTTTGAATTAAAAAAAATGAATTTTTCTTAACATTCCCTAAAATAATTCTAATAAATCAAAGAAAAATAAGAAAATTATAAAAATCGGCTCGGTTTTCCCGATATCGAGATTTTTTGAAAAATATAAAGTTCATTTTTCAACCTTTACTTTATTTTTAAATTAATTAGTACTCCAAAACTCAAAATAATTATAATAAATAAAATAAAATTCAAAAAATCACCAAATTTAGTCCAAGAGGTCCACTGGCTTATTAGAATGTCCATATTTTCTTAAGGATTTAAAATTCTCGTCATCTTATTGAATTTTCCCTTTAAAATCCCTATTTTCCACAAAAATAATTATATAAATAAATTAAATACAAAAATCACATTTTCTCCTTAACGTTTTAATCACATGTGAGCGAAGTCACATAAAGATTTTCAAATCATTTAAGCTTAATGTAATGAGTTATGAATTTATCAAGCTAAGGGCAAAATGGTAATTAAAATTTTAACACTTAATTAAAACTTTAGGCTTAATAAAATGAGAGAGTAAAATATTTGATCCTAATCAGATTTGGATAATTGAAATTTAAATAATTAAAGGGTAGAGACTCATCAATCATTTTTAAGATTAATTAAAATAAACCTTAATCAATTAATTAATTAAATTTGGAAGATTAATAAAAATTGAAATTATTAAAATAATGGATATTATTAAGAAGACATTTATTCTTTAATTTAAGAGTCCCTAAATTAATCACTTCAAAAATATTTAATTCCCAATTAAAATGATAATCTAAACTCAAGATTTAAAATACTAAAAGACTTAATCATTAAATTAAACTAAAAATAAAACATTAAACTAAATTCAATCAAAATTTCAATTAATACTTTGCAATTAAATTAAACTTTAAAACATAAAAATAAAAAAATTAAATTAAAATTAAAATAAAATAAAATTAAATTAAATTAAATTAAAACATATTAAATTAAATTAAATTAAATTAAAAATAAAATCAAATTAAAATAAAAGTAAAATTAAATTAAAATTAAAATAAAATTAAATTAAATAATTAAATTAAATTAAATTAAATTAAATTAAATTAAATTAAATCAATTAAATATAACATCACTTAAGACATAAAGAATTCAAAATAAATCTAAAACAACTCAACATTATTCCAAACTTAAATCCATTAATTAAAATTAAATTAAATCACAAATCACTAAAACATCAATTCCGCCCTCAAAAGCTCTCGTTGTCATAACTCCTAAACGGAGTATTAAGTGAAGTGTCACTTCATTCATAGGATATTCAAATATCCTAGTTCACTCGAGCAAAAGAACAAAACTTAATTAAACCCCGAATGATTAATTCACCTGATTAATTAAATCCATTGACTGGGGACAATTCCCAAAGAATATTGAAAAGATGTTTAAGATTCGTCTTAAGCACTTCCTCAATATGACGGGTGTTTTATAAGAACAATCAACTTAATTATTCTTCGGTGCGTAAAATCATTCATAAACAAAATTGAAAACCTGGGGACACGTCATAGTAGAATGACTAGCTATAGACTAGATCTTGGTAGAAAACCAAACTCAGCTCTTTAGCTTTACCTGTAATTGCTATAAATACTTAAATGCTCTAACATGTATTTCAAGTGCACTGGGGATGACTAGAAGACCCTCCGTGCATGCTTTTTATTTTATCGTTAAATTTACCTTCTCACAATTCAATTAATCGCATCGCACTTTTTTCGCATGATAAACAAATGTTTCTGCATGAAAACCAAAACCTTTAGGATAGATTCCTAAACCGACACCAAAACTAAATTAAAAATCACTCGCAAGATAAAATTCACCGCCACAACATTTCAAAATATAAAACAACTCAAAATTTAATCACAAATCGTAACACAAAAGTACAATTGCAACTAAATTAAAACGTCTCAAAGAATGATCGGGAATACCTCGTGATTATGTAACCCACGTGTTGCTAACGGGATTTCCCAAGGTCTAAATGAAAGTGTGGAACTCATCTCGCTGAGTTTAGTAAATTCATCCGGACTAAGTGAATTCGATGAAAATAATGGTGCCGGGATGACTTAACCGCGGGATCTTAATCGGCTCCGTTTAATCAACTTTAAGATTTGTTTTAATTAAAATATTAAAAACACTGATTTTAAGATTTTCTCTAAACCAAAACACTTCTCTCATCTCCCCGATTTACGACTTCTAAAACTAAACCCGTACAACTACAAGGAGCTCGGAGCATGCATGGGCAAGACGACCTCATCGTCATCGAAAACCCGAGTCTACTTCAACTAAAACCATTCATAGAATTTAAACAACAAAGCCATAGGATTTCGAGGTAGTTTTCTTAGTGCAACATAAATCCTCAACCCTTTTGTTTCGGCATTTACACGATCATGTCATGTGAATTAAGCCCTAACCGGTCTTAGACTCGAGGTAGCCGTTCTAAGTACGACATATACCCTCACATCTTCGAGCCGATCAGAGGATTATGTCATACGAATATAAGTCCTAATTAACTAAAATTGGCAAGATTGAAATATCGTATAATATTAGGACTCTCCCTAAATCTAAGCCAAACAATAAAAAGGATAGCTCGGTGCTGCCA
This sequence comes from Papilionanthe hookeriana x Papilionanthe teres, assembly GCA_022702705.1. Lineage (NCBI taxonomy): Eukaryota > Viridiplantae > Streptophyta > Magnoliopsida > Asparagales > Orchidaceae > Papilionanthe > Papilionanthe hookeriana x Papilionanthe teres. The sequence continues at coordinate 225,188 of JAKZJZ010000035.1, read as the reverse complement.
AGGTTCTTCTCTGATCCTCGCCTTCTCCTACTTCTCTTCCTTTGTACCCCCGAAAATAAATGTTCCAAATTTGATCTATTCCCGATTGAAATTTCCAAACTCAAATTCTTTGAAAACCTTAAACTTTGAAATTCCTTGAGAGCAAAACCACTGATCATTATCGAGAGTTTTCTTAAATGATTCCCGTCATTTAAGATGTAATTAACTATAGGGGCTTGCCCTTACAGGGAACTTCTAAGAACCAGTAATATAAACCCTACTTAATTCATTTATATTAAGCAAGGGAACTTATTCGCTTATAAAATTGGTTCGCACCAAACGGATGTCACAAATCTTCTAAGCTTATATAATCGAGCCCTATCATCAAGCAAATGCTGTGTCTATTCTTCAGATGATACACGGTTTCGTTATGCGGTGCTCGTTTATATAAACTATTTGGGATGTGAGATCGGTTTGATTTTATATCTTAAAATTTTCAAACTTAAAATTATTTTCAAAATCAAATGCTACTTTCCAAACTATATATATATTTTTAAATTAAATTTAAAATATAAAAATTTGCCGACAATTTTTGTAGCGACCCCCTTTTCAAAACACACAACCTAAAAATATGCCGACAACTTCGGCGACTCCGTCGGGGAAAGTTCCTCTCTCCATTTTGGTCGATGGCTTTGCTTTCATAAATTGATAGTGAACTCATGCCCCTGCTGGACCAAACTACCATTCTTCCATTGTAATACCCCGTTCATTTCCGTCTTAAACGAGTATAGCCAACTCCTCTCGGATATAGGAGCCACTGCTTCGGACACCCCTAAATGGAGAGGTTCCGAGATCCTTTTACCTCTTTTTCCAGGTGGGTGACCCCCAATAGGTGTTAGTTTAGAGCGATCCTTCGAGTCGAGAAGTCTTGCATAAGACTTTCTTCCTTTCCAATTCTCAATAGGATTCCTTACCTTCTCTACACCTTTCAACATTTCGTTCCTAATAAACAAACCCTCAAAATGAATGATCTTTAACAAATAACTTTTTATAAATGCATGAACAAAAATGTGTTCTGACTCTTCGATTCCTTTCGTCCCGATGAGAAGAAGCATAACTGGGGAGTGACAATCGAATCTACCTTGCAGAAAATGTTCGCCCTAAAGCCATTTTCTCCTTCACCCCATAATCGGACTTCATTTGCTACAAGGATGAGCCGTTCACATGGGATCATCCATTTCAAAGGGTGATTCGAGAACACAAATGCCAAGATCACTCACGTTACCTTTCACACTTACGTACAAAGTGCCTGAAACCAAAAGATGTTCGATCGAGTTCAACCTCAAGTCAACTAAGAGTTCCTCCTCAGTGGTTCCTACCGAGAGGAAGACACGTCACAGGAGGACCGTTATCTCTACCCCCACCGGCCTAGTCGCTTCGCACCTACCCCGGCTTCCACCAAACCGAAGGAAAGGAAATTCAAATTTGTAACGAGCATGTACACATGAGGGCAATGATTCTGAGACCTTCTCTGCTAAATCGGGATCCAAATCCCGTTTAAAACCCCTAACACCGACTCTCAGAGAAGAAAAAGAGGCAGAAGACTTCACAAAAAGGCCGAGCTTCGAAGTGGGTTTATAAGAGATCCCCGAATACACACTATCAATCGAGTACATACCATTGCCTCAGAGCACCGTTTGGAAGGAAGTATTCCATCCCTTTCCAACGAAATTCGACAAGGAAATGTTCAAAAATTGCTTCCACATTACCAACCCGCATACTATTACTACAAATTCGAAAGAAAAGGGCTAGGATTACACCATTTGCCCGACTACGTGCATCAGATAGAGTAGTTAGCAAAGAAAGAGAAATATCCCGTATCAGATTTTATGAAGAATAGAGAGTTTTCACGCAAGTCTTTCTGGGCCGCGAGTAAAGAACTCCCAATGCGAAAAGCCGAATAAGAAGATGATTTCCAAGGTCTGAATTGCTACAGCCAGTTTACAGAAAGGTGGAGGATACCATTCTTCCAAAGATTCACCAATGCATCTCATTCTATTCTAAAGCCTTCTGCTACTAGAAGGATGGTAGACAAGGCCCTACTTCATCGTCAATTAAGACCAAACAACGACGAAAGAAAATCTCACAGGAGATCAGTCCGAAGAAAGCGCCACCGCAATGGAAGGGACTCCCAAGAAGAAATCCAACGGTCATCGCATGATAACCGCGAAACCGTACGAAAAAGACCATTGGAGGACGCTATGAAAAGCAAGAACCGACATTGAACTATTAGTAAGAGAAAGATAAGAAAGCGAGATGGGCCGACTGCCTGAGTTCATGGATGATGAGTATGTGGAGATCAACATGGCCGAGACACGAGCACGTCGCCTTCGGCAAGGTGCTCCGCGCAACAGAGAGATGAACTTAAGCATTAAGAGCACAAATTCGAGAAAAGATGATACAATCTCTCAATGGCAAAGGATGGAAGAGATGGTCGCAACCCTAGCCACTCTTCAAAGAGTCAGGTTCAACCCCTGGAGAAACGTCTAAGTTATTCATATTACGTACGAAGGAAAAGAGATTACATCCGTTAACGGAGACGATCACCAAAGAAAGACTCTACCAATATGATTCCAGAAGGACATCAAGAACATGGTAGAATAAACAGTGCGAGACGCTTAAATACGCTCTGTTTTTCAGCATCTATTCAAACACGGGTAGATCTTACCCCGAAGAATTTGATGCAAAAGAAATACCCAAAAGGCTTCGTACCACTGTTCGCACTTTGATGGCACGAAACCCTCTACACATGTGTTGCAAATTTTCGCGCTGAAGGCAATGCTGCAAAGGACGTTTACCTCTTCCGACAATTCGTTAGCAAACCTCATCGTGACGTCTTCGATTGGTACGCAGTTACCGAACGGTTCGTGAAGACATTTTCGGAATTAGAGAACTTCTTTGTGAAACGGTTTGCCGGAAGCTCAACACCATATCACCATCGGTGACTTAGGTGGCTGAGAAACGTAAACCAAACGAAACTTTAGTGTACTACATACTTCGATGGAGAAATCTAAGCATGAAGTGTGAGCCACAGCCTACAAGAGCAAAGATGTAGTCGCATCTTGTTTAAAGCATTCACGCTCCGATAACACTTATTCTTAAGGGATTTACAATTAAGATTTTCGAGAAGTTGTTAAGCAAGGCCGGAAGCTTTCAAGAGGAAGCGAAGCAACTAAGTTTCACAAACGACAAACAAGGCTTCCAAGTGAAGACATTTCCAAAGAAATCCGGGATTGTCGCAGCTAGCCGATAAGGGCAAACATCCAATGCAAATACAAATGAGCAAATCAAGAAATTTACCATCGACAACTCCAGAACTACCAACAACATCAACCCGGTTATCACCAACTCAACAATATGAGCAACCGCCGCCCACAGCCGCACGTTAAAGGAGCTTATACATAGAGAATATCCATTCAAGAATGAGTACAAAGATGTTCCGCAGTTTGATGAAGACTTCGGATTTTCGACCGACATAACCTGCCAGCCGAAGAAGCTAATAAGAAAGACCATCCACCACGCCCTTACCACCGCATCCTCGATTACAAGATAGAGGATTGCATTACCTTTAAGAGTCAAGTTTGACAACAATCTTCCGAAAGGGGAACATAACGATCCCAAAGGAATACATGAACCCGTAAAGGAGGTTCTCACAATGTTATTTCAATCTGGATCCCATTGTTCCGATAATTTACACAACCCATAATGGATTCGAGTACCGCTGACGAAGTCATCGAAGAAAATTTTAGATCGCATCCAAACCGCTTCGCGCGTGCTTCAACTCGAGTTCAAACTGCTGCTTCTGCCGCTATCGCTTGCAATTCGAAGAACCGCCCCCCAGAAGAAAAGATCATAGAAATGAAGGAGATCGTAGAAGAAGAAAAGACCGAGTCTCGTAAGGCTGGGACCAGGTCCGGCTTATCCTAGGATGGCTGTTTCCGATTCTGGGGAAAATTCCCTCAGTCCCTTGACTCGTATGATTATTTGCTCAAGCCCGCGGGATCTTATAATGATAAGAGTGTTATGGCGTTGGCTACGTTTTCGACCGTTTATAACGATTATGTAACTAAAGACAACCAATCTAACTGGATCTCGATTTCGATATCAATAACAATTCTCAAATCATACACAACCTCGACAATCATGACAAAGAAGACATTCACCAAGAAGGCTATGAAAGTTCAACAAGCAATGAATCTATATGTGAATTCCAAGGAACTCCAATCACAATAGAGTTAGAGCTTTCGCATTCCGAAGCAACTCCAAGAACCTATCAAAGCCGATTCAAAAGGAGACACCACAAGAAATCCCGCACTTCGTACCGAAGAGATCACGAAGTCAACTTAAGGAGCGGAAGGGTTCTACCTCCGAGAATGGGTCCAAAAGACAAGAGTGCTGTGTGGTTGCTCAAGAAGAATCAACACCAAAAGAGGAAGAATCGCCATTCGGGAAGAAACCGAGACACATGGTAACAAAGTGACTATAACGTGATAGCCCATCTTAGGAAAATCAACAAACTCCAGCATCTACGACGCTCTCATCTTATCAAAAGAGATGAGGGAAGCTCGATCAAGGCCTTACTGGGATCCAGGATTTGTTTAGCTCGATGGCTGGAGATTCTTGACGAGGCTTGCTCGTTAAAGGAACAACGATGTGTTACCTTAACGGATAGTGATCTACTACTCGGGGATAGCCGATCACAACGTACCGTTGTACATTTCAAGCATAATCGGAAAGTTTACGCTCTCCGCAGTATTGGTGGATCCAGAGTGCCAATCAATATAATGAATCTTCTGGACGCTAGCATACTTGGAAATCTGATGCTCACGAGCTTCAAGGCATAAGATGTTACTAAGAAGATTCAACCGTAAAGGAGAAAGAGCACTCGGATCAATAACACTCGTTAATGAAGACCGTGACTTAGCAAAGAAACCGCAAAATTCCACATAATTGACTCGAGACATCGTTCAACGCTCCCACGGCCTAAGCCGTGGATCCATGAAAACCCGATGGTACCATCGTCTCGCATCAGTGCATAAAACACACAAGGAGGAGAACGTTGCATTAAAGGTGATTTGCAACCTTTCTCCCGTACATGAGATTGGAATCCAAGAAGATGCAAATATTACTACTCCGAAGAAACAATCTTCCGGTAAACATCGTGCCAAATGAAGCAAAAGAAATTCGAGACGATGAAGAACCCGAAGTTCTAGTCCAACGCTCACTCACAACTCTCTTACAACAGATGGGTGAAGGTTTCTCCCGTAACTCGCATCCGAGGTCGAGGCCGGGGACGAGGTCGTGGAAGAGACACGGACGCTGGAGCCGAAAAAGCTCTTGATCAACGTTGGATTGGGAGAATGTACTTCCGAGGAAGAAGAGGGAAGTCAAGAAAGAAGCACACAATAAACTAGAAGAAACCACAATTCAAGATTTCTCTCGAAGATGAGAAGAACGAAGAATACAAATCGATGTACGAGAAGATTAACCACTATGTACACACTATGACCCCGACCCCCAACGGCCTAATAAGATCGAGGGTAAGGTGGTCAAAGAAGTACATAGCGGCGTGCAAAGCCAATCAAATTTTACCGTGGCACTTCTTCTTCCAATACGAAAACGATGTACACTTTGAAGATGTCACTTCTTCGAATTAATGGAGTTACCTTTCCCGAGTGGTACTCTCCTCGTGTTCAAAATTTAATTCAACAGTGGTGTCTTAATTTCTACAATGGACAAAAAGCCGATCACAACACTTCAAAAATTCATGGAATCAATGCCTAGCCGCCTCCCAATTCAAAACATGGTCTTGGATTCGGCACAAGAGGGTTCAAACTGGACGATACGAAATTTTGTTTGGCTGTCACTTGTAAACCTAATGAAAACCGACTGTGCCGTAGGACCTCGAGGATCTACCAATTGAGACTCTCCACCGAATTCGAAGAAGAAATCAAATCTACAATATGAGTTAATGGAAGTTAACTTAAAGTAATTAGCGAAAAGCCTAGCCAACCTTTGTTAGCTCCTTACTCAATAAAGAAGATTCCGAGGAAATGATCAGTTATTAATGGAATTCAAGGACCGTTTTCGAGTTACGTAGAAATGCCGTGATTGTCTTAAGTCACACTAATGTGCTAGGAGTGGATCCTACTTCCGTTCCGCCGACAAGCTCTGTGAAGAATGCGTTTGGAAATTGAACAACAAGTAATAGCTAAAATTAAGAAGCACTCGATCGCTAAATTTGTCCGTGAAGAACAATAATCTTACTTCGCTAGCCAATGTGGTACCGCCGTAAAGAAGAATAGTCGATTAGAATCATGTGGATTTCGTAGACTTGAACAAAGCATGCCTAAAGGGATGAATTTCCCACTACCAATCGCAGTTAATGATCGACATCGCTTCAACACATGAAATATTTTCATTCATGGATGGATCATCAGATACAACCAGATAAAGATGGCACCCGAAGACGAAAAGCTCACGACATTCAGAACACCAATCGGAGTGTATTGCTACCGCAATGCCATTCGGACTAAAGAACACAAGCAACATATCAAAGAGCAATGACAAGGATTTTTTATGATCTCATTCACAACCAAGTTGAGTGCTATGATGATGTGGTCATCAAAAGAAAACTCGAAGGAAGATCACCCGTATGATTCCGAGAATTGTCTTCGAGCGACTAAGGCAATACAACCTTAAGATGAATCCCTTAAAATGCCTTCTAAGGCTAAGCAATTCGAGAAATTTTAGGATTTGTTGTCCGACATCGCTGGATTGAAATTGATCCGCAAAGATTAAAGCTATCTTAGAAATGCCGCCTCCCAAAACCTTAAACAAACTTACGATCCTTTCAAGGGAAGTCAGTATACCTTCGACGCTTTATTTTCAACTTGTCGTGGTGTTAGCCCTTCTCGGCATTAGTTACAAAGGACGCCAAATCTCGTTCGGGAAGAGAAATGCCAACGGGCCTTCGAGGACATGTCACTAATGACACCTCCCGTCTTAGAAGCCCTGGCCTCAGTGTAGGATCAAGGATACTTTATACCACGGCTCTAGACGACTTTTGGCAGCCCCGCTAGCTCAGCCGACGATGAGGGAAAAGAAAATGCTCTCTACTACTAAGTCGTCGTTTCGATTCCGATGAAGTAAAGTATCCTCCACCGAGAAGATTTTTTGGCCCTAATCTTCGCCACACAAAAACTCGTGCATTACATGCTCTCTCATAAGGTCAACCTTATCTCGAAAGTTAATCCGTTGCAATATTTAATGACCCGTCCAACACTCTTCGGTAGACTTGCCGTGTGATCGATGATACTATCAGAATTCAACAGCACCTTGCTCCTCTCCGTGCCGTAAAGGGACAAGTGCTAGCCGACTTCCTTGCAAGACACCCTTTGCTGTGCAGATTCGCCCTCGTCGACGAAGATTTGCTCGACGAACCGTATAATGAGCCTAGAAGACACCGATGATCGACGTTGGGAACTATACTTCGACCTGAAAGTGTCCTCAAGACAAAAAGACAAAGAATTACAAACGATAGTGCCTGCAGAAGGCAGGAATCGCATTAATCTTTATAACACCGGAGCGGGGGATGTTAAGATACCCCTACCACCTACCGTACCGTGCACAAACAACGGCGAATATGAAGCCCTCATAACAAAAGACTAGAACTCGACCATTCAAATGGGAATAACCGTATATTAACATCTACGGAGATTCTTACTTGATCATTCAACAAAGTTGCAGGACAATACAGAATTTTAAAACCAAGACTAGAGCAATACTTTCAGTATGACATGAAACCGTTGGAACAAATTCCGAATGTAACAATTTACAAGATCCCTGCGTAAGAGAAATGCTCTCGCGGATGCGCTACCACCTCGTAAAAGAATTTCCCCGCTTACAAGATGAGCCGCCTTGAAGTGTTAGTTCTGTGACGATAGGTTCTATCAGCCAAAATGACATGGATATGATACGTAAATCAAAAAAGCGCAGGAATCAAGCAGTAAAGAAGAATAAAACATGGTAAGACTGGCGGCCAACCGCTAATAGACTACCCGCAAACAAAACAATTCGACGATAAGTCATTAGCCCATCAAATTAAGAAAAGAATCCGTCTTACGCATTAATAAATAATACGTTATACGAAGGACTTTGACCGATGTGGCTAAGATGCCCGAACGGGTTTCCGAGGCTCGTGAAATCACAAGAAGTGCATTCCGGTGACTTTGTGGCGCTCATCAGTCGGGTCCGAAAATGAAAATGAAAATTAAAAGACTAGGGCATTATTGGCCCTCAATGATGACCGACCGCATGAAAATCGCCAAGAGTTGTCACTAGTGCCAAGTGCACCTGAGTAGTTCTACACCAACCTCCAAATGTGCTACATCCGACAATTGTGTCGTGGCCGAGTGTTGGGGCACGTATATAGTGGGTCCGATAGAACCACCTTCTTCAAGAGGACATCTCTTCATCCTTGCCTACGTACTACTTTTCTAAATGGGTAGAAGCAAGCTCCACTCGTAGAAGTAAAGGCACACCACGTGCTACAAGCTTTTCAAAAATCAAGTCGTCTACCGTTTCGTAGTACCGCGTAATCATTTCGATAATGGGTCCGCATTCATAAGCTCAAAAATCAATAATTTTGTTAGAAGACATGGAATCGATTGGCAATACTCAACAATCTACTATCCAAGAGCAAACGGGCTTCGCTTCGAGGCTTTTAATAAAACTCTCGTTCAAATTCTAAAGAAACTTTGGACGACAACAAGAGAAATTGGCACGAGAAGTTGTTGGGAAGCCTTAACATGTGCCTACAGACGACTTTGTGACTTACCGAGTCTACGCCTTATGCTTTAGTATACGGGTCCGAGTGCGTTGTTACCATGGGAAGTCCACGATCACTCGCATCGCACTTGCAAATAAAATTACTACGTAAGAAAATGCCAGATTACGACCGGGAAGAACCGGAAAACTTGAAGGAAAAAGACTTGCAGCCATAAAATTTGGAACCGTACCAAGCTAAGATGATCCGCTCCCATGATAACCGAACCGCCCAAGAACTTTCAAAGTTGGTGACTTAGTTCTTGTTCTCGAAGACCTATTCTTGCACACGCAAGACAGAGGCAAATTAACCGACTTGGGAAGGGTCGTTTCGTGGTCGAGGCAAATTTACCGAGGAGGCTCCTACCAAATTTTGTGAATCGCCAAGGAGAATGACAAATGCTTCCAATCAACTGACGATATTCGAAGAAGTATTACGCAACCCGATGTTTCAAAGGGTGGCCTCTCAAATAGAGTCTTATCCTAGAAACACGGGTGAGGCAATCACTTTGTGATTGGGTCCGAACCTAAAAACATAAAAATTGATAAAATAAAATATGCTAAAAATAAAATATGTGAAAATCATAATAATAAAGTTTTACTCTTCCCTTCAAATCAAATCTTTTGTTTCGATCTTTCTTCATCTTTTCCTACTTTCCTTAAAAATTAAAATTGGAATAAATGAATAAGAATCTTCGTGTTAAATACTCTCTTAATGTCTGTTCTTAAGACAGCCCCCGATCCTTTCCTTATTTTCTTCGTTAGGAAATGTCGAACGGCGGTTAGTCCTAAACTTTAAAATGGCGTGAGTCTCTGTGACCTCGATGAAAAGAGGTGAAGGGCGGATCAAGATAGCCTGATTCCCGACTTCACACCACTGTACGACAAAGTGAAGAAATGGACGGGTCCTGGGCGTTGACCGAGAGGAGCTTCATAGCCGTACTTTGATGAAGATGGGTGGCCCAAGCCGCTAATCCAAGAACAAGAAAAGAAAGACAAATACCGAGGAAAGCAAGAAAACTAACCGCAGTTGCCACGCAGGGCAAGGGCTTGCCGCACCGCGTCCGTAGAAATTCAAGAAGTGAGGAGAGCTACGCTCACCGCTACTCAAAGAAGGAATAAGAATCGGCCAGATCCGCAAAAATGTCACTAAACTTATAGTAGATCAACATGAGGAAACAACCCACCTTCGCGTACACACTTTTCAAAGATACCGGTTCATCGTAACCAGAAAAGAAGAAAGTCAACGTCGAGAGAATCGTGTAATCGCATCAAAAAAGTGCTAAGAAGAACGAGATAGAATCAAGGCTCTCACGCCGGACAGATACTATATCCGAAGAACTCCATTGTGGAAGCAACCCCCAGGAGGATGTCCGGGACAGAGACAAATCTCGAGAAGCCAAGGTGTGCAGGAGAACGTGACGGACTGGTTTCATACATCCTACAATACGTTACTAGACCTCGTCACTTGCATCATCCTAATATGAACTAGAAAGAATGCAAAATGTTGAGAAGAAAACTTTCGAATACTTTGAAAGGATTAGAGGCAAAAGAATCAACATTTTGTAAGGCCTCGAGTTACACACTAGTGTATTCTCGTAGTACGAGCAACAACAGATTGTGGATTACATTTTAGAACTTCGTAAAATGGGTCGAAAGCCGTCTAAGAGAAAAGACTTATTCGGAACCCTCCCGTAAATGGATGTCGTGGAAAGGGAAGAGTCACAATACAATGCGTATGTCGATATAACTTCGTTGCAGACGTAAAAAGAAATCCAATTGTGTGATACTCTCGTCACGGTGAGGTGGATCCAATGCCGAGATAATTAAAAGAATGGTGAAAAGAATGATAACGTTGAGGGTACCGCGTAGATTGCATACCCAACGCTGCATCATCACATTTATCGAAGGGCGATCGCATTACCTCCACACATGCACCACCACGACTTTGTCGACCATTCCCGCATGGGGCCAAGCCACAACTAATGCACATCATGTTCGGATTCGACCTCCCGATGTTGTGCCCGGCAAGTTCCGAGGGCCGGTGGAGATATCACTTTCGGTAGTTCCGTCATGATATTACAAGGAAATGGAGCGTACATCGCAAAACATCGTATACCGGGAGTACCGTTGGAGCTGCATCTCCATCACTTTTAGAAGGATGGACGACAAAGGCAGCACCTTACCTCTTTCCAAATGCATCCGGTAACTGGAGAGTCTCCGGCCCTACGAGCCGTGAGTTACACGGGAAATAGCACACCTCCAATGCACATCCATGCGGCATTCCCGGCCAAGGATGGCTTCGGAAGGTGATGTTATTGACGTATATCTCATTATTCGTACATGGATTTAACAGACACTTTTTTGGATGGATCAACAAGAATCATACATAGTCCGTTTCGAGTCATGGATTGTATGAGAAATATTCTCGATCGAGTTGTATGATGTATCTTCAACAAGATTGGAATGAAAGTGACCATGTCACATTTTGCCTTTACCTCTTTTTGTGCAAGCTGACCGGGAAATGCCATTAAAGTTAAATGAACTTCGAACAAAGAGTAAAAGAAAAGGAAAAATAAATAAGAACTCTCTTCATAAAAATCCAAACATTTAAAAGAATTTTAAATCCACATGAACACCAAATAAACAAAAAAAATGGGATAGTTAAAGGACAAACAAAACAAATCTAAAGCTCAAATTGAATTCCAAGCTTTACGTCCATCTTTCGCATCCTCCAATCCTTCCTCAAATCAAGATCTATTCCAGATCTCCTTTTCACCCTCCTGGATGATTTCGAATCACGAAGAATTTTCAATTTGATTCGATGGTACGGGATCGCACCCTTCGCCAAGTAATCGACTTTGATCGATTCTGCTCGGATATGGAACACTTTCATGTCTCATTCCCATCTCGCCATTCGGGATAAAGCCCCGCCCTACTCCCATCTCGGACCCCAAGATTCGGACAGGGCTTCCGCCCTACTCCCATCTCGCCATCTGAAGATCGGTAGGGGCCGCCCCCACCCCATCTCACACCCGCACTGGACAGTTTTCGCCCTACTCCCATCTCACACCCGCATTCGAGATAGGCTTCCGCCCTACTCCCATCTCGCCTGATGCTTCCGCCCTACTCCCATCTCAAAGAATCTCGCATTTCGACAGCCCCGCCCTACTCCCATCTCGAAAGAATCTCAAAGAGCCCCGGGATGTGCTTCCGCCCCTACCCCATCTCAAGACCCGCATTCTGGATGCTTCCGCCCTATTCCCATCTCAAAGAATCTCGCACCGGGATAGGCTTCCGCCTCCCCTAGCTCCCCTTCTCACGAATCTCGCATTCGGGATAGGCATCCGCCCTACTCCCTCTCAAAGAATTCTCGCACTCGGATAAAGTACGTCCTACTCCTTTCGCACCCTAAAATTTGATCCTCTCAAGAAGAAATTGAAATTAAAGCACTCTACATTTTGAAGAGTTTCTCATTCTATTCTTCCTCAAGATTGGGATAGGCTCGATTCTAATCCTTCTCAAGATACACATTGGGATAGCTCCTGGCCCTAATCCTTTCTCAAGATACACATTTGGAATAGGTTCACCCATGCTTCCTTCGAAAGATACAAATGCATTCGGTGGGCCTTACTCTACTTTTCTCCGCATAAAACCATAATTTGAACTCAAATCAAAATTAAAATTCAAATTAAAATCAAATCGTAAAATGAAATGAATCTAAGATATGATCTCGAAATCTTATGATCCGAAATTCACCTCCTTTTCCCCAATGAAGCTCGAATCTTCTGGCCTGAGATTTACCCGATACTCCCGTTGAAATTTCTTACACTTCGTCCTAAGTTTGTCACTGACATCCGTTTTGGCTTTGTCGATCTCTTCTATTGACACTAATATGCGCGATGCTCGGGCAAGACACCACACATATTAAAGGGTCCATTTGCCGACCTCATTTTGATGAGTGTCTTCTCTTCCCTCTTTAGTGCTTAGGATCTAGCCTTAGGCTTTTCCTCACTCATCTTGAGGACCAGAATCGGGGACCCATCCCTTAGAAATTCCAACCACTTCGTCTCCCGCAAACCCCACAAGCTCGATCAGAGACCCCTAATCACCTGTGAGGGTTGAGATCAAAAGTAAAGGTTTAAAGGATGAGGTCCCGTTAGACTCTTTGGCCTTAGGACCACCCCGGGTGGCTCGTCCGGTGAGGGTTGACTACACACTCACTACACTCACACTCTACACTCTCATACACAAAATCCAAATCCTAAACCACACCCATACCCAACTCACTCCTTGACTCATGTAGGTAATTCATATGGATGGACCTTAACACCTAAGCCCCCGGCTAAGAGGGTTAGGAACAACACGTTGAATGCCTTAAATGAGTCCTCTTACGGCTCATATAGGCTTAACATGGCTTCTACCAAATAACTCAAAGTGATTCCATTTCACTCATATTTTGATCAATCTTCATTCTACCAAAATTTCAATTTCACCCTGGGGACCCTACACCTATCAAGCCTACCAAAAAGCCCTTAAAATCGCCCAAATCCTCCAAAATTTTCAAATCACCCAAAATTCCCAAAAATTAACCTTGAACATTTCCTCACCAATCAAATCGACCATCCATACCAAAATACCAAAAAATTCCAAAAATACCCCCAAATACCCTCCAAATACCCAAAATGCCCCTCTTAGCCAAAACATCCAAAAATCTTAAAATTCCCTTAAAATTTCAAAAAATCCCAAATATTCCCAATTTCATTTTGTTCGCCACACCATGGGCCAATTTTGTAAATTTACCTCACTTTTACCAAAACCCCAGTTTAGCCCATTCTTAACCCAAGTGAACCCAATGTCAAACCAAATCTACCCACCGACCCCAATTTTGGTCCAATTCAATTCTAAACTTCAAATTGATATCCACAATATCAATTCGTACCAAATCCAAGTCCAATTCTATTGACATTTGAATCCAATTTCACTTTTGACCTTAAAGCCCAATTTGGACCCATGACCCAAACTTAGCCTAAACCAAACCAATTCAACTCCAATTGACCCCAAACCTTTTCTAAACCTTCCCTAACATCCCCACAAATAAAAAAATAACATAATTTGCCCAAAATTTGGACCTAAACCCCACTCAAATTCAACCCAAAACCATAAAAGCCAAATTTCGACCTAAACCCAAACCTAACCCTAAATAAGCCCAAGTCCCAAAACCAAAACCCAACCAAAGTTGAAACCTCTTTGAAACACTCCCATAAACATTTCCCAACATTAATTTTACATCAATTTCAATCTTTAGCCCAACATTGGCCCATATTAGGCCCAATTTGACCTACATTGGCCCATTTTTCCAAATGAACCCAAATTCAACCCAATTCAATTCCAAACCACCTCAAATTTGCTTCAAATCATTCAAGACACATTCTTAAACTAGATTCAAAATTTATTTGGCATGGCCCTCGCAAAATTTTTTATCTAAAATCCCATTGCTAAACATAATGGCCTCTTAAACCTTCCTAAAAGCCCATTTCCACCAAATTCAAAAGCCCAAATCAATCTAAAGCCCACATGACACTTTCCCTCATCACACATTCAATTTAAAATCCTTCCTAAAGTCCTAATTTATCAATTAAACAATTCCAAATCAAGCCTCATAACAATCCCCATCAAAATGCCAAAATTCACAAAATCCTTTTTTATGAAATTAACCAAGCTCTCGCTAAGCCATGTGAGCCAAAGACAAGCCTTGTACAAGCCATATGAAGCCATGGGCTGTTTGACATGTGACCATACCCAAAGTAGCAAGAGGAGGGCCCCTTCTAAACCTTCATTAAGCTTTTTAACCCCTTCCATGTTACACAATAAACCATGATTAGCCACATCACTTTAGATGGGGACTTCACCACCCCTTTCTAGCTTATGCAAATGATCTTCCCTCGCCCCAAATCAGCCATGGGGAGGTGAACCCGAGGGTGATCCATGCCTGCAAGCCGCCACTCTGGCCTCTCCCCCATGCCATTTTAATCTGCCCTTTACACATGGCAAAGCTCACCTGCCTGAGAAACCTCCACCCCGACCCACCCGAACCCGAGGCGGACCCATGCCCTCGCAGTTCCGCCGCCTAGATCGCCTCGGAAAACACCATGGCCGAGACCTTTTGAGGAGCCAAATTTAGAATTCCACCTTGCCGAGCCGCCTCACTCCAACGTCATCGTGCTCGTTCTTCTCCTCACTCGTAGCAACATCCCAACACTTAAACCCCCCGGGAGGCCCTCCATCCTCTCCTTTTAAACACCTCATCCTCTTCGGCCAAGAGAGGCCAACAAAACTTACTAAAACTCGCCAAAATCATCCCGTACCACTCTCTACACATAGAGAACTTGATCCCCCACCGGAACTCGCCATTTCCTCTCCGCAGTCAATTTAGCCGAAATCCAAGCCTAAAACCGGACACTTCACCTCCTCACGGAGCTTCCACCCAACTGAATGACTCACACCTTCACCAGACCAAGAGGAGAGCCTCAAAGAAAAGCCCCCTCACTAGGCCACGCACGTTTCCACTTCTCCAAGCTTTGTGGGACGGTTTCGTCGGAATCATACCTAGACACCTCACTGTGCCAAGGACTTCATTCGGAGCTGCTGGGGACTCAATCGAAGGTGACACAACCTCAGATTGAAGCCACACTTCTCTGAGCTAAGGTATGAGCTAACTCTTTATCCCGAGCTTCAGAGATTCTGTTTCAAATGCCTTAATTTCAATGCATGATCACTATATAGATGTATTCCTTTCAAGATCATCCATGTAGCACAAGAACACTAAAATCCGTTAAGTATCGAGTGAGATATTAAGGATTTAGTGTGGATAGTTCTTGGGCTAGGAGGCTTGGGGACGATGAACGATGCCGTTCATTTAATATACGCGCGACCTGACGCGCCGGGATCGCGCCGGATGAGGAGACGGAACGCTACACCGGACCTCTGAGCGCCGAGTCGATGGTGGCGCCGACCGAGCGCAATGCGTGGCCTTCTGAGACGCCGAGGTTGAGCCGCCGCCGCGTGATAAGTAAGAAAATAGGCTATTTTTATATTTATTTAATTGCCGTAACTTCAAAATTCATAACTTTGTGTAGAAAAATCCTAAAAATAAAAAATACCCTCTCGCTTCGTTGAACAGAGAGAATAATGTGGAAAAAAAATCAAGTAATTTCATTAAGTATTTTATTTTTAATGATTAATTTACTCTGCACTATTTTACTTCTCCATGCATGTAAAACACCCACCATAACATGAGACCATAGCTATTGAAGCCTTGAATCCCGAGGACATTCCTTTGAATTTTCCAAGGTCGGCCATCCCTATGAGAAGTTAGTTGATTTTTCAAGTTCATGCTACTGTTTTGAGCATTTTAATTCCAATAATTAGCATGTCGAGAAATAAATTCTAGGAAAAACTTGCTTGTGACCAGAGGGACCTAGGAAAAATAGCTTTCGAGTTAATTCACTTTGAACAACCCTAATTGGCTCAAATACCAAAATTGAACTTTAATTAATTAGGGTTAACCATTCATCAAATTAACTTAAAAACAATTCTCCAATCGTCCTCTAGGATGGAGAACACTACATAAAAATTTGAAACCAATAAAACTCGACAACCTCACCAAATGGCCGATTAAGCCTCTTGGCAAAAATGGATAAAATTGCAACTCTTGAAAATTCATAACTCACAAAATACTTCTTCGTGTACCACAAAATAGTTTTGGAGCTTTTCGATATCGTGGAAATTTAAGAAAATTAAAATTGTAATTTTCTAAAAGTTGATTTTTTATCATTATTTTAATATTTTTAATAATTAAAAAATAATAAAAATCATAAAAATATTAAAATCACCAAAATGTCAATATTTTGAATTCTAAACATTTAGAAACAAACCAAATATTTTTGCTAAGTTTCTATGGAGCAAGATATTGAATTTTAAAGGCCTAAATTAATTTTTGAATTAAAAAAAATGAATTTTCTTAACATTTCCTAAAATAATTCTAATAAATCAAAGAAACATCAAAAAATTATAAAATTGCTCCGTTTCGATATCGTAGAGATTTTGAAAAATATAAAATTCATTTTTCAACTTTTATTTTATTTTTAAATTAATTAGTACTCCAAAACTCAAAATAATTATAATAAATAAAATAAAATTCAAAATCACAAAAATTTAGTCCAAGTGGTCCACTCGGTCATTAGGAATGCCCACACAATTTTGCGACGTAAAAATTCCCTTGGTCATCTTTTTCAATTTTCCTCGAAAACTCATTTTCCACAAAAAATAATTATATAAATAAATTAAATACAGAAAAATCACATTTTCTCCTCTAATGTCTTAATTGACATGTGAGTGAAGTCACATAAAGATTTCAAATTCATTTAAGCTCAATTTAGTGAGTTATGGAATTATTAGTTTTGAAGGGCAAAATGATAATTAAAATTTAATCTCTTAATTAAAACTTGCTTAATAAAATGAGAGAGTAAAATATTTGATCCTAATCTGATTTGATAATTGAATTTAAATAATTAAAGGGTAGGGACTGCTATCAATCATTTTTAAGATTAATTAAATAACCTTAATCAATTAATTAATTTAATTTTGAAGATTAATAAAAATTGAAATTATTAAAATAAAGGATATTATTAAGAAGACATTTATTCTTTAATTTAAGAGTCCCTAAATTAATCACTTCAAAAATATTTAATTCCCAATTAAAATGATAATCCAAACTCAAGATTTAAAATACTAAAAGACTTAATCATTAAATTAAATTAAAATTAAAACATTTAAAACTAAATCTGAATTCAAAATTTCAATTAATACTTTAACAATTAATTTAAATCATCTTTAAAACATAAAAGTAAAAAAATTAAATTAAAATTAAAATAAAATAAAATTAGAATTAAATTAAATTAAATTTAATTAAATTAAATTTAATTAAATTAAAAAGAATCAAATTAAAATAAAAGTAAAATTAAATTAAATTAAATTAAAATTAAAATAAAATTAAATTAGAATTAAATTAAATTAAATAAATGAATTAAATATAACATCACTTAAGACATAAAGAATTCAAAATAAATCTAAAACAACTCAACACTATTCCAAACTTAAATCCATTAATTAAAATTAAATTAAATCACAAATCACCGAAACATCAATTTGCCCCTCAAAAGCTCTGTCGTCATAACTCCTAAACTGAGTATTAAGTGAAGTGTCACTTCATTCATAGGATATTCCAAATATCCTAGTCCACCGAGCAAAAAGAACAAACTTAATTAAATCTCGTATGATTAATTCAATTCGATACACTAAATCCATTCTCGACTTAAATAATACTCCCAAGAATATTGAAAAGATGTTTAAGATTCATCTTAAGCACTTCCTCAATATGACAAAGTGGGTGTTTTATAAGAACAATTGAACTTAATTATTCTTTGGTGCGTAAAAATCCATCCATAAACAAAATTGAAAACCTGTAGGCCATAGAATGAGCCAGCGATGTGACTAGATTCGGGTAGAAAAACCGTAAATCCCGCCCTTAGCATTACCTAGGTAATTGCTATAAATACTCTAATGCTCTAACATGTATTTCAAGTGCAGCCTTTTGGGATGACGGGAAGACCCTCCAGTACGCTTTTTATTTTTATTGCAATTTACCTTCGCAATTCAATTAATCACATTAAATTTCTTTTCGCATGATGAACAACAGCTGTATTGAAAACCAAAACCTTTAGGATAGTCCCTAAACCGAAACCAAAATTAAATTAAAAATCACTACAAGATAAAATTCACCACACAACATTTCAAAATATAAACAACTCAAAATTTAACTTTGACAAACGAACACGAAACTACAATTGCAACTAAATTAAAACGTCTCGTTGAATGAGATCAGAATACTCGCATGGATGTAAACTCCACGTGCTGCTAACGGATTTCAAGGTTCAATGAAAGGGGAACTCATCCACTTGTTTAGCAAATTCATATGGACTAAGTGAATTGGATATGCACAATGGGCCTCGTATTTATTCGAAATCCGGGATCTGACCGCCCGTTTAATCAACTTTAAGATTTCGTTGTTTTAATTAAAATATTAAAAACACTTAGATTTTAAGATTTCTCTAAACCAAAACACTTCTCTCATCTCCCGATTTATGACTTCTAAAACTAAACCTTCGCAACAATAAGGAGCTCTGGAGTATGTGGTAAAGACGGCATCGTCATCAAAGAAACCTGAGCTCACTTCAACTAAACTATTCTAGAATTTAAAACAATAAAAGCCATGTGATTTTAGATGCAACATAAATCCTCAACCCTTTGTTAGTATTTACATGATCATGTCATGTGAATTAAGCCCTAACCGGTCTCGTGACCCGAGGTAGTGTCGTTCTGCATGCGACATAAACCCTCACATTCGAGGGCCGATCGTATGATTGCGTCATAGCTAAATATAAGTCCTAATTAACTAAAATTTGGCAAGATTGAAATACGATATATTAGGATCTCCCTAAATCTAAGCCAAACAATAGGATAGTTCGTGGGTTACCAAGGTTCTTCTTGGATCCTCAAAATATTCTCTTCCTTTTGACTTTAAAATAAATGTTCGAAAATTGATCTTATTCCCTCGATTGAAATTTCCAAAACTCAAATCCTTTGAAAACCTTAAACTTTGAAATTCTCGAGAGCAAAACCACTGATCATTATCAGATTTTTCTTTAAATGATTCCCGTCATTTAAGATGTAATTAACTATGTGGGCTTGCCCTTATACAGGAACTTTAAGAACCTGTAATATAAACTCGTTTAATTCATTTATATTACAGGAAACTTGTCGGCTTATAAAATTATTCGTACTAAATAGATGTCATTAACTTTCTAAGCTATTTAATCTGTCTCCATCATCAAGCAAGCAGGGCTCATTCTTCTAGATAGATACACGGTTTGTGATGCGGTGCTCGCTATATAAACTATTTGGGATGTGAGATTCGCTTGATTTCATATCTTAAAATTTTCAAACTTAAATTACTTTCAAAATCAAATGCTACTTTCTAAAACAATATATATATTTTTAAATTAAATTAAAATTTGAAAATTCACCGACAATTTCGTAGGAGACCCCATTTTCAAAACACACAACCTAAAAATATGTCGACAACTAACTCGATTTGGTGGACTAAGTCTAGGATTTTTCAATGATTCTTTATAAGATCAAGAGGGGGTAATCGAAGAGGGTAAAGAATTTCCAGATTGCTCCTATTTGACACTTACAATATTTAAATGCATATCATTCATATACATTATCCAATATGTTACATGAGAATATAGCTATTATTCCCAAATTTATCAAACCAGTTTTCCCAAAAAGGGTTATCTTTAATATTAATATTCGCATCGTGAGTAGTTATTATTTTTACTTTATAATCATCTGCATTAATGAGTAGTTATTAGAAAAAGAACTTATATCACCCTTCCAAACTAAGGCTGTTAGTAGTAGACTAGAATTTCGAATGCCAACTTCTTACCTCGCTTCGTGGGATCGATAAACGGGACTCCATTTATACTGTATAACTTGATAACACACACACACACACACACACACACACACACACACACACACACACACACACACACACACACACACACACACACACACACACACACACACACACACACACACACACACACACACACATATATATATATATATACATACATACATACATAGATATTTATGTTTGTAAATAAATAAATAAATAAATAAACATATAAATATAAATATAAATAAACAAATATATATTTTTTATTTTAAATATTTTAAGTATATTATATTATTTATAAATATAATTTTATTAGAAAAATATTTAATAATTAAATAAATTATAAATAAGTAAATAAATAAATAAATATATATATATATATATATATATATATTATTTTTTAATTTTAAATGTTTTAAGTATAGTATATTATTTATAAAGATAATTTAATTATAAAAATATTTAATAATTAAATAAATTACATATAAATATATATATATATATATATAAGTATAAATAAATAAATATATATATATATATATATATATATAAATTTATTTAATATTATTTTTTATTTTAAATATTTTAATTATAGTATATTATTTATTAATTTAATTTAATTATAAAAATATTTAATAGTTAAATTAATGATAAATAAATTAATATATATGTTTATATATAAATATATATAATATTATTTTTTATTTTAATTATTTTAAGTATAATATATTTTTTTAAATATAATTTAACTATAAAAATATTTAATAGTTAAGAAAATTATAAATATATAAATATATATATATATATATATATATATATATATATAAATTTATATAATATTTATTTTTTATTTTAAATATTTTAAGTATAGTATATTATTTATAAATATAATTTAAATATAACAATATTTAATAGTTAAATAAATTATAAATAAAATATAAATATATGTATATATAAATAAACAAATTAATATATATATATATATATATAATAGTTTTTTTTTATTTTAAATGTTTTAAATATAGTATATTATTTATAAATATAATTTAATTATAAAAATATTTAATAATTTAATAAATTATAAATAAAAATATTGGGTAAAACGGTATATCATTGGGTCAACAATTGACCATTTTGACCAAAGTTCACTTTTTGATCAAAGATTAACTTTTTGGGTCAATAAATGGTCATTATTTCAAAAATTGACTATTTTGACCAAAATTGGCTTTTAGGTCAAAAGTTGACCTATTGGGTCAATGGGTTTATCATTAGATCAACGATTAACCATTTTGACCAAAATTAACTTTTTTGTCAGAGATTGACTTATTGGGTCATTAATTCAAAAATTATTTATTATGACCAAAATTGACTTTTTGGTCAAATGTTGACCTATTAGGCTAATGTGTTGGTCATTGAGTCAAGGATTGACCATTTTGACTAAAGTTGACTTTTTGGTCAAAAGATGACCTGTTGGGTCAATGGGTTAGGCATTTGGTCAAAGATTAACCATCCTGACCAAAGTTGACTTTTTGATCAGAGATTGGTTTATTCGGTCAAAAATTAATCATTAAGTCAAAAATTGACTATTTTAATAAAAATTGACTTTTTGGTCAAAAGTTGACCTATTGGGTCAATGAGTTGGTCATTGGGTTAAGGTTTGACTATTTTGACCAAAGTTGTATTTTGGTCAAAATTTGAACTATTTAGGTCAATGAGGCGGTCGGTAGGTCAAAAATTGACAATTTTTAGCAAAATTGACTTTTTGGTTAAAAGATGACCTATTGGGTCAATAGGTTAGTCATTTGGTCAAGGATTAACCATTTTGGCCAAAGTTGACTTTTTAGTCAAAAGTTAACAAATTGGGTCAATTGGTTGGTCATTGAATGAAGGATTGAACATTTCAAAGAAAGTTGACATTTAGGTCATTGTGTCGGAAATTGTCCATTTTGGCCAAATTTAACTTTTGGTCAAAAGTTGACCTTTTGGGTCAATGAGGTGGTTATTAGGTCGAAAATTGACAATTTTGACCAAAATTGACTTTTTGTTCAAAAGTTGACCTAATTGGTCTATAATTGGTAATTTTGTCAAAAATTTACTATTTTGACCAAAATTGACTTTTTAGTCAAAAGTCGATATATTGGGTCACTGGGTTGGTTATTGGGTCAAGGATTAACAATTATAACCAAACTTGACTTTTTGGTCAAAGATTTACTTATGCGGTTAATAATTGGTCATTAGGTCAAAATTTGTCTATTTTGACAAAAAAAGTTAACTTTTTGTCAAAATTTGACTAATTCGTCCAGCGCGTTGGTCATTAGGTCAAAAATTGACCATTTTGACCAAAGTTGACTTTTTTGTCAAAAGTTGACCAATTTGGTTAATGGGGGGTCATTAGGTCAAATTTTGACTATTTTGACCAAAATTGACTTTTTGATCAAAAGTTGACATATTGAGTCAATGGGTTGGTTGTTGGGTCAAGGTTTGACCAATTTGACCAAAGTTGACTTTTTGGTCAAAAGTTAACCTATTGGGTCAATGGGTTGGTCATTGGGTCGGAAATTGACCATTTTAACTAAAGTTGACGTTTTGGTCAAAATTTCACCTATTGGGTCAATGGGTTTGTCATTGGGTCAAAGATTGACCATTTTGACCAAAGTTGACTTTTTGGTGAGAGATTAGCTTACCGGGTTAATTATTGGTCATTTGGTCAAAAAATTGACTATTTTGACCAAAATTGAATTTTTTGTCAAAAGTTAACCCATTGGGTCAATGGGGTGGTCATTGGATCAGGAATTGACCTTTTTGACCAAAGATGACTTTTTGTCAAAAGTTGACCTATTGGGTCAATGGGTTTGTCATCGGGTCAAGGATAGACCATTTTGACCAAAGTTGACTTTTTGGTCAGAGATTGGCTTACTGGGGTAATACATGGTCATTAGGTCAAAAATTGGCTATTTTGACCAAAATTAATTTTTTTGTCAAACGTTGACCTACTGGGTCAATGTGTTGGTCGTTGGGTAAAAAATTGATCATTTTGACCAATGTTGACTTTTTAGTCAAAAGTTGACCTATTGGGTCATTGGGTTAGTAATTGGGTTAAGGATTGATCATTTTGACCATAGTTGACTTTTTGGTTAGATATTGACTTATTGGATCTAAAATTGGTCATTAGGTCAAAAATTGATTTTTTTGACCAAAATTAAATTTTTTGTCTAAAGTTTACCCATTGGGTCAACGGGTGGTCATTGGGTCAGAAATTGACCATTTTGACCAAAGTTGACTTTTTGGTCAAAAGTTGACCTATTTGGTCAATAAGTTGGTAATTGGGTCAAGATTTGACCATTTTGACCGAAGAAAACTTTTTGGTCAAAATTTGATATATTGGGTCAACGGGTAGGTCATTGGGTAAAAAATTGACCATTTTGACCAAAGTTGACTTTTTGGTCAAAAGTTAACATATTGGGTTAATGGGTGGTCATTAGGTCAAAAATTGACTATTTTGACCAAAATTGACTTTTTGGTCAAAAGTCGTCTCTGCTGGGTCAATGTGTTTATCATCGGGTGAAGGATTGATTATTTTGACAAAAATTAACTTTTTGGTCAGAGATTGAGTTATTTGGTCATTAATTGGTCATTAGGTTAAAAATAGACTATTTTGACCAAGATTGAATTTTTGGTCAAAAGTTAACTCATTGGGTCAACCGGGAGGTCATTGGGTCAGAAATTGACCATTTTGACCAAAGTTAACTTTTTGGTCAAAAGTTGACATATTTGGCCAATGTGTTGGTAATTGGATCAAGAAGTTGACCATTTTTACCAAAGATGACTTTTTAGTCAAAAGATGACCTATTGGGTCAATGGGTTGGTCATTGGGTCAAAATCGTCCATTTTGACCAAAGTTGGCTTTTTGGTCAAAAGTTGACCTATTGGGTCAATGTGTGGTCATTTGGTTAAAAATTGACTATTTTGACCAAAATCGGCTATTTGTCGAAAGTCGACTTATCGGGTATTTGGGTTTGTCATTGGATCAAGGATCGACCATTTCAACTAAAGTCGATTATTTGGTCGAGATTGACTTATCGGGTCAATAATCGGTCATTAATTCAAAAATTTTTATTTTGACCGAAATTAACTTTTTGGTCAAATATTGATCTATTAAAGCAACTGGCTGATCATTGGGTCAAGGATTGATCATTTTGACCAAAGTTGACTTTTTCGGTCAAAAGATGTCCTATTGGGTCAATGAGTTGGGCATTAGGTCAAAGATTAACCATCTTGACCAAAGTTTACTTTTTGGATAGAGATTGGTTTACTGGGTCAAAAATTGGTCAATAGGTCAAAAATTGACGATTTTAATCAAAATTGACTTTTTGGTCAAAGTTGACATATTTGGTCAATGGGTTGGTCATTGGGTTAAGGATTGACAATTTTGACCAAAGTTGTCTTTTAGTCGAAATTTGACTTATGTAGGTCAATGAGGCGGTCAATGAGATCAAAAATCGATAATTTTGAGAAAAATTGACTTTTTGGTCAAAAGTCGACCCATTGGGTCAATAGGTTGGTCATTAGGTCAAGGATTAACTATTTTGGCCAAAGTTGACTTTTTAGTCAAAAGTTAACAAATCGGGTCAATGAGTTGGTCATTGGATGAAGGATCGACCATTTTCACCAAAGTCGACATTTGGGTCATTGTGTCAAAAATCGACCATTTTGATCTAATTTGACTTTTTGGTCAAAGGTTGACCTTTTGGGTCAACGGATGGTCATTATGTCAAAAATGTCAATTTTGACCAAAATTGGCTTTTTTGTTCAAAAGTTGACCTATTGGGTCAATAATTGACAATTATGTAAAAAATTTACTATTTTGACCAAAATTAACTTTTGGGACAAAAGTCGATCTATTGGGTCGGTGGGTTGGTTATTGGTTTAAGGGTGTACCATTTTAACCAATGTTATCTTTTTGTTCAAAGGTTGACATGTTGGGTTAATGGGTTTGTCATTGGGACATTAATTAGTCATTATGTCAAAAATTATCTATTTTGACCTAAGAAGTTGACTTTTTGGTCAAAATTTGACCAATATAATCAATGGGTTGATCATTGGGTCAAAAATTGACCATTTTGACCAAAGTTGACTTTTTGGTCAAAAGTTGACCTATTTGGTCAATGGATGGTCATTAGGTCAAAAATTGACTATTTTGACTAAAATTGACTTTTCGGTCAAAATTTAACTTATTGGGCAATGGGTTTGTCATTGGGTCAATCATTGACCATTTTGTCCAGAGTTGACTTTTTAGTCAGAGATTGACTTATTGGATTAATAATTGCTCATTAATTCAAAAAATTGACTATTTTGGTCATTAGGTCAAAAATTAAATATTTTGACCAAAATTAAATTTTTGTTCAAAAGTTGAGCCATTGGGTCAATGGAGAGGTCATTATGTCTGAAGTTGACCATTTTGACTAAAATTAATTTTTTTGGTAAAAAGTTGACATATTTTGGTCGAAAGTTGACATATTGGTCAAAAGTTGACTTATCATTTGACCAAAGTTGACTTTTTGGTCAAAAGTTGACTTATTGGGTCAATTGGTGGTCATTCAGTCAAAAATCGACTATTTTGACCTAAATCGACTAATCGCTCAAAAGTCGATCTATTTGGTCAATGGGTTTATTATTTGGTTAAGGATTGAATATTTTGACCAAAGTCGATTTTTGGTCGGAGATTAACTTATGGAGTGAATAATTGGTGATTAGATAAAAAATTAACTATTTTGACCAAAATTTACTTTTTGGTAAAAAATCGACCTATTGGTCAATGGGTTGGTCTTTGGGTTAATGGGGTGGTCAATGAGTCAGAAATTGGCCATTTTGACCAAACATTACTTTTTGGTCAAAAGTTGACCTATTTTGACCAAAATTGAATTTTTGTTCAAAAGTTAACCTATCGGCCACTGGGGTGGTCATTGGGTCAGATATTGACTATTTTGACCAAAGTTGACTTTTGGTCAAAAGTTGATCTATTTGGTCAATGAGTTGGTTATTGGGTCAAGAATTGACCATTTTGATCAAAGATGACTTTTTAATCAAAAGTAGACCTATTGGGTCAATGAGTTGGTCATTGGGTTAAAAATTGACCATTTTAACGAAAGTTGGCTTTTGGTCAAAAGTTGACCTATTTGGTCAATGAGCTGGTAATTGGGTTAAGAATTAACCATTTTGACCGAAGATGGCTTTTTGGTTAAAAAGTTGATCTATTGGGTCAGTGGGTTGGACATTCTGTCAAAAATTGACTATTTTGACTAAAGTTGATTTTTTGTTCAAAAGTTGACCTATTGGGTCGAAGGGTGGTCATTAGGTCAAAAAATGACTATTTTGACAAAAGTTGACTTATTTGGTTAATGAGTTTGTCATTGGGTCAAAGATTGACCATTTTGACAAAAGTTGACTTTTTTGTCAGAGATTGAATATTGGGTCAATAATTGGTCATTAATTCCAAAATAGACTATTTTGACCAAAATTGAATTTTTGGTCAAAAGTTGACCTATTGTGCCAATGCTTTGCGCATTATGTTGGCGATTTATCATTTATATTTAATAGTTAAGTAAATTATAAATAAAAATATATATATAGGTATATATATATATATATATAAATAATATTATTTTTTATTTTGAATGTTTTAAGTAAAGTACATTATTTATAAATATAATTTAGTTATAAAAATAATTAATGATTAAATAAATTATAAATAAAAAATATATATAGCTATATACAAATATATATTTATATATAAATTTATATAAAATTATATTATATTATTTTTTATTTTAAATGTTTTATAATATGTTAGAATAATTTAATTATAAAAATATTTAATAATTAAATAAATTATAAATAAATATATATATATATATAATATTATTATTATTTTTTAAATGTTTAAAGTATAATATATTATTTATAAATATAATTTAATTATAAAAATATTTAATAATTAAATAAATTATAAATATATATATATATATATATATAGGTATATATTAATATAAATATATTTATATATAAATTTTTTTAATATTATTTTTTATTTTAAATATTTTAAGTATAATATATTATTTATAAATATAACTTAATTATAAAAATATTTAATAGTTAAATAAATTATAAATAAATAAATATAGGTACATTTAAAAAAATTAATTTAATACTTTTTTTTATTTTTAATATTTTAAAACTAGAATATTATTTATAAATATAATTTAATCACAAAAATATTTAATAATTAAATAAATTATAAATAATTTATATATATATATATATATATATATATATTTATTTAATCTTATTTTTTTATTTTAAATATTTTTAGTATAGGATATTATTTATAAATATAATTTTATAATAAAAAATTTTAATAGTTAAATAAATTATAAATAATTAAATATGTATGTGTGTGTGTGTATATATATATATATATATAAATATATATATATATATATATATATAATTTTATATAATATTATTTTTAATTTTAAATTTTTTAAGAATAGTATATTATTTATAAATTTAATTAAATTATAAAAATATTTAATAGTTAAATAAATTATAAATAAATAAATAAATATATGTATATATAAATATAAATATATATTTATTTATATACATATATATACATATATATGTATATATAAATTTTAATAATTTTATTTTTTTAATTTAAATATTTTATGTACAGATATAATTTAATTATAAAAATATTTAATATTTAAAAAAATTATAAATAACTATATATATATATATATATATATATATATAAATTTAATTTATATTATTTTTAATTTTAAATATTTTAAGTATAGTCTATGATTTATAAATATAATTTAATTATAAAATTATTTAATAGTTAAATAAATTATAAATAAAAATATATAAATAGGTATATATAAATATAAATATAAATATATATATATATATATATATATATATATATATATATATATATATATATATATATATATATATATATAATTTTTTATTTTAAATGTTTTAAGTATAGTATATTATATATAATTATAATTTAATTTAAAAAATAATTAATAATTAAATAAACTATAAATAAAAATATATATATATATAGTTATATATATATATATATATATATAATATTATTTTTTTATTTTAAATGTTTAAAGTATAGTATATTATCTAAAAATATAATTTAATTATAAAAATATTTAATTAGTAAATAAATTATAAATAAAAAAATGTTTATAGGTTTATATATATATATATATATATATATATATATAAATTTATTTAATATTATTTTTAATTTTAAATATTTTAAGTATAGTATATTATTTATAAATATAATTTAATTATAAAAATATTTAATTGTTAAATAAATTATAAATAAATAAATATAAATGTGTATTTATAAATATAGTATTTTTATTTAAGTATATATATATTATAATTTTTTATTTTAAATTTTTTACGTATAGTATTTTATTTATAAATATTATTTAATTATAAAACTATTTAATAGTTAAATAAATTATAAATAAATATACATAGGTATATATAAATATTTTGTGTCAAGGATTGAATATTTTAACCAAAGTTGACTTTTTGGTCAAAGATTAACTTATTGATGAATAATTGGTCATTAGATCAAAAATTAACTATTTTGACCAAAATTTACATTTTGGTAAATTGGGTCAATGGGTTGGTCTTTGGGTAAATGGGGTGGACATTGGGTCAGAAATTGGCCATTTTGACCAAAGATTACTTTTTGGTTAAAAGTTGACCTATTTTGACCAAAATTGAATTTTTGGTCAAAAGTTAACCTATTGGGTCAACGGGGTGGTCATTGGAATAAATATTGACTATTTTGACCAAAGTTAACTTTTGGTCAAAAGTTGACCTATTTAGTCAATGAGTTGGTAATTGTGTCAAAAATAGACCATTTTTTTACCAAAGATGACTTTTTAGTCAAAAGTAGACATATTGGGTCAATGGGTTAAAAATTGATCATTTTAACCACAGTTGACTTTTTGGTCAAAATTTGACCATTTGGTCAATGAGTTGGTAATTGAGTCGAGAATTAACAATTTTGACAGAAGATGACTTTTTGGTCGAAAAGTTGATCTATTGGGTCAGTGGGTTGGTCATTGGGTCAAAAATTGACCACTTTCACCAAAGTTGACTTTTTGTTCAAAAGTTGACCTATTGGGTCAAAGGGTGGTCATTAGGTCAAAAATGACAATTTTGACTAAAATTGACTTTTTGGTCAAAAGTTGACCTATTTGGTTAATGAGTTTGTCATTGGGTCAAGGATTGACCATTTTGACCAAAATTAACTTTTTGTCAGAGATTGACAATAGGGTCAATAATTGATCATTAATTCAAAATAGACTATTTTGACCAAACTGACTTTTTGGTCAAAAGTTGACCTATTGTGCCAAAGGTTTGGGCATTAGGTCAGGGATTGATCATTTATATTTAATGATTAAGTAAATTAAAAATATATATATATATATATATATATATACATAATATTATTTTTTATTTTAAATGTTTTAATTTAGTATATTATTTATAAATATAATTTAATTATAAAAATAATTAATAATTAAATAAATTATAAATAATATATATATATATAAATTTATATTATATTATTTTTTATTTTAAATTTTTTAGGAATAAGTATATTATTTATAAATATAATTCA
>JAKZJZ010000035.1:0-192500 GCA_022702705.1 Papilionanthe hookeriana x Papilionanthe teres | reverse complement strand
TATATATATATATAATCATGCAAAGAAACACCTTATTATTGCACCCACTGTAAGATGTTTGGGCATAATAGAGACATGTGCTTTAAACTTCATCCACCCTCCAGGAGAGCTCCAGCAAATGTCAGGATTGATTTTACTCAGGAAAAAGTTTTTGAGGTGGGAACTACACAGTTAGATCCTCATCCCCCTACAGAGATGCCCTCTCCACCAGAAGTGGCACCTCCTCCCACTCAAGTGCATATTCCTACTTATCTTAATCCCAATCCCCGCACCCCAAACCACTTTAATTTTACCTATCCAAAACCCCACCCCACCTGTCATTTTGTCTACCTCTCCCCCTCTGACCTTTCTTCCCCCTTCCCCCTCCAAACTGAGAGCTGTTTCTGATTCTATAGAGGAGGAATGGGAAATTTACTCCTCTAATAAGAAGATGAAAAATAGATCTGAACTCCAAAAACTTGCTGAAACTTCCAATTTCAAGCCTAGAGAGTTTTCACCCCCACCCCTCTCCTCACAAGAGGGAGAACTAGATCCAGCTCCCATAAATCACTTTCCCCTCCCCCTCGTCTAATCTCAAACGATAAACCTCCTTTGTTGGAACATTAGAGGGGTGGCTTGTCCACACTCTCTAAGAAGACTCAAAAATCTTAATACGAAACACACCCCTTGGTGTATTGTGCTTTTGGAACCTATGGTTCATATAAACTCTGCTAAAATCCTAAAAAATTTCCCTGGTTTCACTTTCTATGCTAACATTAGTAATAAAATCTAGATCCTATGCAGAGCTGAGGTCAAATGGTCTATTCTCATTGATCACCACCAATTTACTCACCTCTCATTACACTTTGCTGGACACAAAATCTGTGCTACTTTTATTTATGCAGGATTTAGAAAAAAAGATAGAATCAGTCTCTGGGATCACATACACCTTATCAGCAGTTCTATTGATCTCCCTTAGCTGGTGGGGGGAGATTTCAATTGCATTGTGATCCACTTTTCGATATTTATACTTACAATTGTGATTTAAAAAGTTAGCAACGACCCAAAAACTTGATTCGCACTGAATATATACTGATGATTCTGTTATGGATTTTATGATTTATATTGTAGATACTACGCAAGTATACGTATCATTATCAAGTAATATAAGGCTCTAATGGAGTCCTAGATATCGATCCCACAGGGAAGTTAGAAAATTTCAAAGACAAATTTAAGTAAACTTACTTACTAATCTAATATACGGAAATTAAGAATACTTAGACTAAAATAAACTAATGCTTAAAGGTTGAATATAAGATTTCAGAAAAGTATCTTTCTCCTTGTCTTAGAGAATTAAGTGAATGAAGAATTAAATAAGTTTTTATTTGTATTGTGCCAAATAGGAGCATTCCTATTCTTTACCCTTTGGTCCAGGTGCGAAGAACATTGACTAGCCTTATGTTTGATTACTGAATCTGTGGCTAGGCTGGGAGGATACCGATTGCCACTTCAGAGCTCCGACGTTCCCCTTGCCTGAGGGCTAGCATCTACACTTCAGCTCTAAAAAAATAAGACCGAATTGAATATTTTAGTCTGTCACACTAAAATGTCCAATTCTGCGCCCGATAGTTAATATTTCCCTAATTATTTGCACCCTCCTTCCAAGGCTTTTGACTTCCCTGAATCTTGGATGTAATCTTTACTATAGTTGATACTTCAACATATGTTAACAAATCAATTGGCTAGATTGAAAGTAAATTAAGATTTAAGTTAAAGATTAGCACAATTTCTTTTTTCATATTTTTTGGCACAACTACTTTAATTCATCATTTCACAAAATCTCGATAACAAGGATAAAGACTAAGGAAACTACTCAGAATGCATGGGAAAAAAAACACAAAGCATGGATTTCGATAAATTTAACAAACAAATAACAAATATACTTATCTCAATTCTTCTCCCCAAGCAGATTCTTGAAGTTCCTTTAACTCTTCCTTCCAGTACAGCACACCAAAACATTAAACACTTTATCTACTGACTCGACTCGCAATAATGCAGTAATATTAGCTTCCAAAAGATGGCCAAAAACTTGACTCAATTTATAAATAGCGGCTAGTGTATAAAATCAAAATGATGTAAATTTAGAAAATATTTTTACACACTAGGGGTACTACGCAAGTATACATATCGTTTCAAGTAATATAGGGCTTTGAAACAAAGACCCCAGTATCGATCCCACAAGGAAGAATTATAGTGATAAATTTTCTAAATAAAAAAAATATATATATATTTTTATCTTTTAATTTAATTATAAATTACTATTAATTTACTAGATGCAAATAAAGAAAACAATAATAAGAAAATGATTTATGAAAACTATATAAAATAAACAACTTTCTTTCCCTCAATTAATCTAAGATTTTTAAGATAATTTAATATTCGTTGGAGAATTTGATTTATGGTATTGTGCCAAATAGAAGCATTCTTAATCTTTACCCTTTGATCCAGGCGTAAATAACATTGGCTAATTTACAGATCAGCTCCGGATGTATTGTTAGTAGAATGGTTAATCTAGGCTCACACTTCTAGATGTCCAAGGGTGGCTATGGTCGGCCATACTAGTGACCCTTTCCTAATCTATAAATCAAATTATAAGAATTTAGTCTGTCACTCTAAAAACTTATCAATTCTACGCCCTTTAAATCTCGTCTTCCTATTTATTTGCACTTCACCTTGAATAGCCCGCACATGGCCTTCAACTACCCAAGGATTCATGTGACATTTACAAGTTAAGAGTTCTTCTCCTTCAAGGTCTCAAAACTCTTCAACAGGTTTTAACAATTTAAATAACCAATTTAAAAAGTAAAGTAAGATCAGGTATTAATGTCATCACAATTTTTTGAAAATATTTTGAATTTCAATTCTCCATCATAATTGAAGGAATAAAGTAAACTAACTACTCAGAACACATTGAAAATAAACAGCAAAACATAATAAATAAACTTTGAATCAAATATAAAAATACTTCTCTCAAATATTTCTTCTACAGATCTTCTGACTCCTACTGACTCCACAGTGTAATGAACTCCAGATGCAACAACTTGAAAATAAACTCACTAAACTAAACAAAAGTGGCCTAAATTTCTCTCTTTATTTCTCTCTCTAAGGATGAGAGATCCTAAAGTGGATAAGAGAAAGGGTTACAATGGGAGGGGCATGTTTTTTGAAGAAATGGACCACTATTTATAGGCTTCAAGGGTTGCCTTAAGGCACGTCTTCAAAACATGTCCACATTTAATGAATCTTCTAGAAGGTTGGTCTGGCACCTAGGCGTCAGACACCGCGTCCAGTTCTTCGCACCTCTTCACTTTGGCTCGCACCTCTTCACTTTGGCTCGCACCTCTTCGAGATTAAAACCGTTTTTGAGCGTCCAAATGCAATGTATCACATGTCCTATTATCAAGGAACAACTCCCAGTCTTCTAGTATGTCCAATAACCGCTCACTCCGTCAAAATAACCGATCAAACGTTGTCAAAAACTTGACAGTTTTTGTATCGAGTCTGGCGCTTAGGCTCCAACTTCTCGCGCCTAGGCGCCAGGCCATATTTTTTTATACTTTTTGTATTTTGCTCCATTTTTGCTTCTTTTTTGCTCATTTTTCCTTTTTAGACCTTTTTACATCACCTACATCCAAAAACAAAAAAAATACCTTTCATTAAAGCATAATATCCCTAGAAATTAATAAGAATTAAGACATAAATAAATAGGTTTTTTTATAGATCAAAATCCCCAAACTTAAATGTTACTTGTCCTCAAGTAACTCTTTCTACTATATAAAATATATAACCTTTGGAATAAAAGATAAATATTTAAGATTCCTTATAATTTTTTATTTTATAAAGTCTTTAGTAAATTATTAACCCAATTTCACTAACTAGGTTTAATTTTAAGAATTTAAAGAATAATTAACTACCAAATCATAAGATTTCAAACTTTCCATCCATTTTAAAAATAATAGAAGTCTATTATATTAAGCTTTCATAGATTATTTACAAGAAAAAATTCTTCTTGAAAAATCTTTTCTAAATAAATATTTATGTATAAAAATTAAGTAAAATATCTAACTAGTTTTCTTTCTATAAGATAATTCAAGTGAAGCCAATTTTTGATTAGGCATTTCCTCAAGCTTCTCCTCTCTTCTCTTTTTTTTCTTCTTTTTTTATTTTTCTTTTTTTGTTATAGAGAGGATTACTATATCTGGATAGCCTGTTAATGGTTTTGAACTTCACAATCTTTAACTTATATTTTCAAAACTTATACATTTCCACTTAATTTTTATAACATAAATAAGAATTCAAAAAGATTTCCAATCTTTTCTTTTTCAAGTGATAATTTTTTATTACTTAATATTTCTAAAATTCTATTATTTCTATCATGAATAGAAAATTTCTTTATCTTATTCTTCTTTAAGTTAAATAATTCTATTCTTAAAACCAATCAAAGTTAGTAAAATTTTTGGTTAATTTTCACTAAATTGTTTATAATTTCAAAAATAAAAGTGGTCTCAAACAAATTCTTCATTCCTTAAGTTATGTTAAAAAGTTTTTATTTTTATGAAAATATTAGCTCTTTAAGGACAAATAAAATTTAATTTTGAATAGATTTTCCCTTCCCCCAAACTTAAGTTTTTGTATACTATGATAATTTGAAAGTATGAGAGAAAGAAAATCATAAGAATTTTTAATAAGTATGTAAAAACAATCTAAAAAAGAAAAATTAACTTATATCATGTTTTTATGAATAATTAAGATAAAATTTAAGCATGTATAAAAAGTAAGCAGACTAATTTTATGATGATACTAAATTTGAAACAAAATTTAAACAGAGCAAAATTACTAATTACTAAACAGTAGACTGAAACAACATATAAATTAATTCTAACTTTAGTCTCAACACAATATACAAAGAATATTTAACAACAGAATCTTAACAATAATCAATCAACATACATCAAACACAAAACTAAACAAACAAAACAAACAAAATAAACTAACAGAGTAGCTCATCATAAAGATCAATAACTGCTAGTCACTAGCTGTAGCCTCATCATCATAATCATCACCAAAGGAAAATTCTACGTCCTTAGGATCAACAAATGGTGTGAATCTAGGAAAAGTAGGGAAACTAACATCATCTTTACCCTTCAGAAATCTGACTAAGGCTTCATCATACTCAGCACCATAACTACTCTTCCTTTGGGTATAATCAGATAAATGATCTAGTTTCCTATCAATAGTATCAATCCTGCAGTGAGTTTGAAATAACTCCTACTGCTGCTCTAAAAACTCATAATGCATTGATTCCCAGAAATCTGATGGTGGCTCAGCAGAAGTAGAGGGTCGAGAGGTAGAAGGTCTACCTGGAGTATGTGCAGAAGTAGAAGGAGCGGTCGATCTCTTCCCTCGAAGACGATCATAGATAC
The DNA here is from genome assembly GCA_022702705.1 of Papilionanthe hookeriana x Papilionanthe teres. Lineage (NCBI taxonomy): Eukaryota > Viridiplantae > Streptophyta > Magnoliopsida > Asparagales > Orchidaceae > Papilionanthe > Papilionanthe hookeriana x Papilionanthe teres. Next base: position 187,038 of record JAKZJZ010000035.1, on the reverse strand, counting down.
TAACACTTTCCTGCCCAATTGGCATGGTAGACTTTAACGTCTCCTCAGAAATATCAGCAGTGACTCCATTACTAACACATAGTCAATAGATCAGAGATGGGAATCCTAATCCAACAGAAGTGCTGGACCTCGCAGTAGAATCCACAGAATCATAAATAATACTCCCCACTTCGATAGGCTTCCTCTCCTGAATGCAGTAGTTTAAGATCGCTTGATCTCTAGTCACTTCACTCAGGTGGTTGGAAGGTAACAATCTTACAGAAATAAAATAGTGCCATGCTTTAGAAATACCATTTTGTTCGGAGAATTTGAAGTTTACCCTTTTTCCGTTCCTGATACCGTCAGTCAGATAAGCAATGATCATATCCAAATCTCCCTCAGATGGTGATAATCCAGAATAATAGCACTCAATAGTCGGTGGCAGGCCATAAAATATGTTGATTCTTTCTGGACTAAATCCTACTCCGATTCCTCTGACAAAGACTTCATAATCTTCGGCATCCAGAAAATTTGCATAAAATTCTCGAACAATCGGGATAACAACACCAGTAGTAAAATAACAAAATCGTTGCCAATTGTGTGCAACAATAGTGTTTTCGATCATTTCTACAGGATGATAGAAACTTCGTTCAAAAATGAACTTTCTCGATGTCGCAAATTCATGGAAGCGAAAATACGCAGCCGTAGTAGAAAATTTTCTGCTATCAAAGTTATCTCGTGCCTTCCCGCGTTTAGATTTTGGAGCCATCTAAACATGAAAGAAAATAAGACCAAATTTAGGAATCAAAGATTTAAACTCTTTCTAAGTTCATAAAACTTAAAATAAGTTTAACAATCCAAAGAAATCACTAAAAATAGAAAACATTTTTCAAAATTTTTGGTTCTTACGAAAACCTAGGGAAATCTATGGTGAAAATCTAAAATAAATGGTTTAAAGTGTAGATCTGACCTTGAGACGAAGAAATCGAGTAGTTTCGCGCTCAAATCCTTGATGTTTTGACCTCAAAATGGATCGAGAAGATGTATTTTCGTGAAAATGGGGAAGAAGATGAAGCTTAGGCGTCAAAAATGGCTTTTGGGGGTTATTTAAGTAAATTTTCTGGTACATGCCGAACTGGCGCTTAGGCGCCGAATTCTGGCGCCTAGGCGCCAGACTCGTGACTCGACCGCAAATAACACAGTAATATTTGCTTCCAAAAGATAGCTAAAAACTTTGACTCAATTTATAAATAGCGGCTAGTGTATAAAATTAATATGATGTAAATTTAGAAAATATTTTTACACACTAGGGGTACTACGCAAGTATATGTATCGTTTCAAGTAATATAGGGTTTTCTTTAATAACCCCAGTATCGATCCCATGGGGAAAAAATTATAGTAATAAATTTTCTAAATATTATATTTCGAAAATATCTTTTTATCCTCCAAATTAACTATAAATTACTATTAATTTACTAGATGCAAATAAAGAAAACAATAATAAAATGATTTATGAAAACTATAAAATAACAACTTTCTTTCCTTCAATTAATTTAAGATTTTTAAGATAATTTAATATTCGTTGGAGAATTAGCTTTATTGTATTGAGCCAAATAGAAGCATTCCTATTCTTTACCCTTTGATCCAGGCGCAAAGAACATTGGCTAATTTACAGAATATGTCCGGATGTATTGTTAGTAGAATGGGTTAATCTAGGCTCACACTTCTAAATGTCCAAGGGTGGCTATGGTCGACCCTACTAGTGACCCTTTCCTAATCTATAAATCAAATTATAAGAATTTAGTCTGTCACTCTAAAAACTTATCAATTCTACACCCTTTAAATCTTATCTTCCTATTTATTTGCACTTCACCTTGAATAGCCCGCACATGGCCTTCGACTACCCAAAGATTCATGTGACATTTACAAGTTAAGAGTTCTTCTCCTTCAAGGTCTCAAAACTCTTCAACAGGTTTTAACAATTCAAATGACCAATTTAAAAAGTAAAGTAAGATTAGGTATTAATGTCATCACAATGTTTTAAAAATATTTTGAATTTCAATTCTCCATCGAATCTTTATATTATCTTGTCTATCTCTTTATAATTGAAGGAAGAAAGTAAACTAACTACTCAGAACACATTGAAAATAAATAGCAAAACATGATAAATAATCTTTGAATCAAATGTGAAATATTTTTCTCAAATATTTCTTCTACAGATCTTCTGATTCCTACTGACTCCACAGTGTAATGAACTCCAGATGCAACAACTTGAAAATAAACTCACTAAACTAAACAAAAGTTGGCCCTGAATTTCTCTCTCTATTTCTCTCGCTAAGGATGAGAGGTCCTAAAGTGGATAAGAGAAAGAGTTACAATGGGAGGGGCACGTTTTCTGAAGAAATGGACCCCTATTTATAAGCTTCAAGGGTTTCCTTGAGGCACCTCTTCAAAACATGTCCACATTCAATGAATCTTCTAGAAGGTCGGTCTGGCGCCTAGGCGCCGAACACCATGTCTAGTTCTCGCACCTCTTCACTTTGGCTCGCACCTCTTTGCGTTTAAAACCGTTTTGGAGCGTCCAAATGCAATGTATCACATGTCCTATTATCAAGGAACAACTGCCAGTCTTCTAGAATGTCCAATAACCGCTCACTCCGTCAAAATAATCGATCAAACATTGTCAAAAACTTGACAGTTTTTGTATCGAGTCTGGCGCTTAGGCGCCAGCCATATTTTTTTATACTTTTTGTATTTTGCTCCATTTTTGCTCCTTTTTGCTCCATTTTCCTTTTTAGACCATTTACATCACCTACATGCAAAAACACAGAAAAAATACCTTTCATTAAAGCATAATATCCTTAATTGATAAGAATTAAGACATAAAGAAATAGGTATTTTTTTATAGATCAAAATCCCCCAAACTTAAATGTTATTTGTCCTCAAGTAACTCTTTCTACTATATATAAAAATTATATAACTTTTGAAATAAAAGATAAATATTTGAGATTCCTTATAATTTTTGATTTTATAAAGTCTTTAGTAAATTATTAACCCAATTTCACTAACTAGGTTTAATTTTAAGAATTTAAAGAATATTTAACTACCAAATCATAAAATTTCAAACTTTCCATTCATTTTGAAAATAATAGAAGTCTATTATATTAAGATCTCGTAGATTATTTACAAGAAAAAGATTTTCTTAAAAAATCTTTCCTAAATAAATATTCATGTATAAAAATTAAGTAAAATATGTAACTAGTTTTCTTTCTATAAGATAATTCAAGTGAAGACAATTTTTGATTAGGCATTTCCTCAAGCTTCTCCGCTTTTTTTATTTTTTTATAGAGAGAGAGGATTACTATATTTAGATAGCCTATTAATGGTTTTGAACTTCACTATCCTTAACTTATATTTTCAAAACTTATACATTTCCACTTAATTATTATAACATAAATAAGAATTTAAAAAGATTGGAAATCTTTTCTTTTCCAAGTGATAATTTTTTATTACTTAATATTTCTAAAATTCTATTATTTCTATCATGAATAGAAAATTCTTTATCTTATTCTTCTTTAAGTTAAATAATTCTATTCTTAAAATCAATCAAAGTTAGTAAAATTTTAGTTAATTTTCACTAAATTGTTTATAATTTAAAAAATAAAAGTGATCTCAACTAAATTCTTCATTCCTTAAGTTCTGTTAAAAAGTTTTTATTATATATTTTTTTAAGAAAATATTAGCTCTTTAAGGACAAATAAAATTTAAATTTGAATGGATTTTCCCTTCCCCCAAACTTAAGTTTTGGTATACTATGATAATTTGCAAGTATGAGAGAAATAAAATCATAAGAATTTTTATAAGTATGTAAAAACAATCTTAAAAAGAAAAATTACTTCTACTCATGCTTTTATGAATAATTAAAAATAAAATTTAAGCGTGTATATAAAAAGTAAGCAGGATAATTTTATGATGATAATAAATTAAAATTAAAGCAGAGCAAAATTATTAAGTACTAAACAGTAGACTAAAATAAGCATATAAATTAACTCTAAGTTCAGTCTTAACACAATCAATCCATACATGTACAAAAATAAATCAACATACATCAGACACAAAACTAAAGAAACAATCCAAACAAAACAAACTAACAGAGTAACACAACATAAAGATCTATAACTACTAGTCACTAGTTGTAGCCTCATCATCATCATCATCACCACCAAAGGAAAATTCTACGTCCTTAGGATCAACAAATGGTGTGAAACTAGAAAAAGTAGGAAAACTAACATCTCATTCACCCTTCAAAAATCTGACTAGGGCTTCATCATATTCAACATTATAACTACTCTTCCTCTAGGTATAATCAGATAGATGATCAAGTTTTCTATCAATAGTATCAATCCTGCAGTGAGTTTGAAATAACTTCTGCTGCTGCTCTAAAAACTGATCATGCATTGATTCCCAGAAATTTGATGGTGGCTCAGCAGAAGTAGAGGGTCTAGAAGTAGAAGGTCTACCTGAAGTATGTGCAGAAGTAGAAGGAGCGGTCGATCTCTTCCCTCGAAGACAATCATAGATACTAACACTCTCTTGCCCAATTGGCTTGGTAGACTTTAACTTCTCCTCAGAAATATCAGCAGTGACTCCATTACTAACACATAGTGAGTAGATTAGAGATGGAAATACCAATCCAACAGGAGTGCTAGATGGTGGCGATGGGAAATAATATATGAGGTCATTGGTTGATGATGATGATGTCATCATGTCATCGCCATCCAATATATCATGTCAATGTCAAGGAGTCGCCATCTAATATTAGCCTAGTTTTATTCGTATAAATCCTATGAAGGATTTAGAGAATTTTTAGGACTAATAGTAGAAAAAGGTGTTTATGATAATTCTTATATGACGATATTCTAGAATAACGTATTCTATAATTTTCATATTAAGAAAATCATGGTAAACCAGAGATTTCTGTTTTGGGTTCATTCAGATCTCCTATAGAGGTAAGCCTCTATAGTTAATTACATCTTAAACAATTCTCGATTGTTTAAGAAAACTTCTGATTAATGTTAATCATTTGTTTTCTAAAAGATTCATTTTAAGGAGAGATGTACCCATTATCACTCCCAAATGTCGTTATATCATGTTATTGAATACTTTAGGTATTATGTCTAACCTAAAGGTTTTGGTTTTGTTGTCATGTCGTTGTTGTGTTGAAACATTTCAGGTTATATGTCTAACCTAAAAGTTTTGTTTTGTTTTCAATGTTGTTGTCTTGTTGAAAAGTTTCAGGTTATATGTCTGACCTAAAAGTTTTGTTTTGTTTTGTTGCTAATATTCCGTCGTCGGCGTCCTGCAAAACAGAGTTAGCACACCCTATAACATGCAAAGAAAATCTAAACGGAATTTCTTGTCTTCATCCTGCGAAGAAAATATCGTCAGAAATAATTTCACAGAATATGTTAAGTTATTTTGAAATGTCAACTTCATGCTAATCATGTTGTTTCTTTTTAAAATGTCAAATTTTAGTTGATTATGTCAACATCAGATTTATGTCGGTTATGTCGAATTATGTTGAATTGATCTTCAGTTTGAGCTTAAATTCCAGGTTCGTGTCTATCAAAAGATTTAAATTTAAATTCAATATTAATTGAACTAACTTGGGTTCATGTCTAGTTGAACCTAAGTTAAATTCAATGTTGATTGAATTTGATTAACTCGAGTTCATGTCTGTTTGAACTTAAGTTAATAGGTTTAAATTCAATATTGATTGAATTAACTTGGATTCATGTCTGATTGAATCTAAGTTAAATTCAATGTTGATTGAATTTAATTAACTCGAGTTCATGTATGTTTGAACTTAAGTTAATAGGTTTAAATTCAATATTGATTGAATTAACTTGGATTCATGTCTGATTGAATCTAAGTTAAATTCAATGTTGATTGAATTTAATTAACTCGAGTTCATGTCTGTTTGAACTTAAGTTAATAGGTTTGGTTTTAGATGGATTTAAAGGTTAATCAAGCCTAATAAATTAGACTTAATTAGAATTATAGACCATTCAAATCCATTTTAGGTAAGGTTTAAGTCTTAATCAAGTCTATTTTGTCGGACTTAGATTTAGGATTGTCTTAAGTTCATTAGGGGTTGAACTAAAGTTCAGTTTGATTTAAGTCTAATGTAGATTAGACTTAACTTTGGTTTGGGTTGAATTTAGGTTCAATGTGGATTGGACCTAAGATTTAGATTAACTTGAGTTCAAGTTGGATTGAATTCAAGTTAGGTCATGTTTGAGTTTAAGTTAGGTTCAATATGGATTGGACCTAAGATTTGAGTTAACTTGAGTTCAAGTTGGATTGAATTCAAGTTGGGTTATGTTTGAGTTTAAGTTAGGTTCAATATGGATTGGACCTAAGATTTGAGTTAACTTGAGTTCAAGTTGGATTGAATTCAAGTTGGGTTATGTTTGAGTTAGGTTCAATGTGGATCGAACCTAAAGTTTAGGTTAACTTCAGTTTAAGTTGGGTTGGGTTTAGGTTAGGTTCAATGTGGGTTTAACCTAAGGTTTAGGTTAACTTGAGTTCAAGTTAGGTTGGACTCAAGTTAGATTAGGTTTAGGTTAGGTTCAATGTGGGTTGAACCTAAGGTTTAGGTTAACTTGAGTTCAAGTTAGGTTGGAGTCAAGTTAGATTAGGTTTAGGTTAGGTTCAATGTGGGTTGAACCTAAGGTTTAGGTTAACTTGGATTCAAGTTAGGTTGGACTAAAGTTATGTTAGGTTTAGGTTAGGTTCAATGTGGGTTGAACCTAAGGTTTAGGTTAACTTGAGTTCAAGTTAGGTTGGAGTCGAGTTAGATTAGGTTTAGGTTAGGTTCGATGTGGGTTGAACCTAAGGTTTAGGTTAACTTGGGTTCAAGTTAGGTTGGACTCAAGTTATGTTAGGTTTAGGTTAGGTTCAATGTGGGTTGAACCTAAGGTTTAGGTTAACTTGAGTTCAAGTTAGGTTGGACTCAAGTTAGATTAGGTTTGGCTAAGTTTGGTTTAACTTGAGTCTAATATGGGTTAGACTTAAGTTTGGTTTGATTTTGACTTAGGTTCATGTCAGGTTGAACCTAAGTTTGGTTTGACTTAAGTCTAATGTAGGTTAGACTTAAGTTAGGTTTAGGTTTAATTTAGGTTCAGTGTGGGTTGAAACTAAGTTTGGTTTGACTTAAGTCTAATGTAGATTAGACTTAAGTTAGATTTAGGTTTGATTTAGGTTTAGTGTAGATTGGACTTAAGTTTGACTTAGATCTAACTAAGTTTGGTTTGACATAAGTCTAAATGGGTTAGACTTAAGTGAGGTTTGATTTTTGTTAAACCTTGGTTAATTAAGGCTTAATGGTCTTATTAAGTCTAAGGTTTAGACCTAATTAGGATTTGAATTTAGTTAAGCCTTAGTTTAGTTAAGACTTAATGGTTTAATTAGATCTAATGGTTAGATCTAATTAGGGTTTAGGTTTGATTAAACCTTAGTTAGTTAAGGCTTAATGGTTTAATTAGATCTAATGGTTAGATCTAATTAGGGTTTAGGTTTGATTAAACCTTAGTTAGTTAAGGTATAATGGTTTAATTAGGTCTAATGGGTTAGACCTAATTAGGGTTTAGGTTTTATTAAACCTTAGTTAGTTAAGGCTTAATGGTTTAATTAGATCTAATGGTTAGACCTAATGTTTAGGTTTGATTAAACCTTAGTTAGTTAAGGTCTAATGGTTTAATTAGGTCTAATGGGTTAGAACTAATTAGGGTTTAGGTTTTATTAAACCTTAGTTAGTTAAGGTTTAATGGTTTAATTAGGTCTAATGGGTTAGACCTAATTAGGGTTTAGGTTTTATTAAACCTTAGTTATTTAAGGCTTAATGGTTTAATTAGATCTAATGGTTAGATCTAATTAGGGTTTAGGTTTGATTAAACCTTAGTTAGTTAAGGTCTAATGGTTTAATTAGGTCTAATGGGTTAGACCTAATTAGGGTTTAAGTTTTATTAAACCTTAGTTAGTTAAGGTCTAATGGTTTAATTAGGTCTAAGGGTTCGACCTAATTAGGGTTTGAGTTTGGTTAAACCTTAGTTAGTTAAGGCTTAATGGTTTAATTAGGTCTAAGGGTTAGACCTAATTAGGGTTTGGGTTTGATTAGACCTTAGTTAGTTAAGGTCTAATGGTTTAATTAGGTCTAAGGGTTAGACCTAATTAGGGTTTAGGTTTGATTAGACCTTAGTTAGTTAAGGTCTAATGGTTTAATTAGGTCTAAGGGTTAGACCTAATTAGGGTTTTGGTTTGATTAAACCTTAGTTAGTTAAGGTTTTATGGTTTAATTAGGTTTAAGTGTTAGACCTAATTAGGGTTTGAGTTTGATTAAACCTTAGTTAGTTAAGGCTTAATGGTTTAATTAGGTCTAAGGGGTAGACCTAATTAGGGTTTATGTATGATTAATTAAGTTTAATATGTCCTTAAATCTAATTAAAGTGAGTTTGATTTTGATTAATTAAGTTTAATATGTCTTTAAACCTAATTAAAGTGAGTTTGATTTTGATTAATTAAGTTTAATATGTCTTTAAACCTAATTAAAGTGAGTTTGATTTTGATTAATTAAGTTTAATATGTCTTTAAACCTAATTAAAGGGAGTTTAGTTTTTATTAAACCTTATTTAGGTAAGGTTTAATGAGTTAATTAAGTTTAGTGAGTCCTTAAACTTAATTAAAGAGGGTTCAATTTTTATTAAACCTAATTTAGGTAAGGTTTAATGAGCTAATTAAGTTTAATGTGTCCTTAAACTTAATTAAGAGAGTTTAATTTTTATTAAACCTAATTTAGGTAAGGTTTAATGGGTTAATTAAGTTTAGTGTGTCATTAAACTTAATTAAAGAAGTTTAATTTGGGTTAATTAAGTTTATTATGTCTTTAAACTTAATTAAAGAAGTTTAATTTTTATTAAACCTAATTTAGGTAAGGTTTAATGGGTTAATTAAGTTTAGTGTGTCTTTAAACTTAATTAAAGAAGTTTAGTTTTTATTAAACCTAATTTAGGTAAGGTTTAATGGGTTAATTAAGTTTAGTGTGTCTTTAAACTTAATTAAAGAAGTTTAGTTTTTATTAAACCTAATTTAGGTAAGGTTTAATGGATTAAACTAATATTGTCATTTTAGACTCAAGTGAGGTTTATTATTAGCCTATCATAGGCTATAACCATTTTCAAACTTAAATTGTTGATGAAAATAGTTCAATTTTACAAAGGGTTATTTTAGGATTCAAAATTATTTAATTAATAAATGATTTTAACCCTAAATTTTCAAATGTCATTCAAAATTGTTTCTATGACTTAGAAATATTTTTCATAGGGTCATTGTCTGTTGCCCTATCATTCCTAGTCATTTGTATTTTTATTTTCTTATTTTCAAATTTTTATAATTATTATTTGAAATAATTACAAAGAAACTTGAAAATTCAAGAAAAGTATCCTAGGCATGTTTTCTGTCCATAGAAAAATTATGGAAGGTCCTTAAGAACATAAAGATAAATGCCTCAAAGTTTCATAATTTTTTGATTTGTAAATAATTTTTAATAATTAAAATACTCCAGAGAGTATTTAATTAATTAAAAATTAAATACTGAGAATAAAATTATGATTTTAGTCTCATAATTTTCTCCTCTTCAAGAGCTTTCCAGAGGTATTTTTATTTTATTTTTAGGACCTCTGGTTAAAAAGATATGAATTTTTTAAGTTTAAGGGATTAAAAAGAAATTTTTCTTTTTTTTTTAATATCGCGCCACCAAATCTTCCCGCCGTCGATGCGTGTCCTCGGACATGTCGAACGGGTGGGAAGATCCCGTGCAACGGGTCTGACGGCGGATACCGTGCGCGCGGATCAGCGCCGTCCATCCCAAAGGCGCGGGATCGGACGGCTGAGAAAATTCGGGGTTTAATTCCGAAAATTCCGAAACCATTAAACTTCAAATGTTAATATCTCACTCATTTCTTGACGAAATTGAGTGATGTTTTTTTTAAAATGCTCATCTGGATGAGAAGTATCCATCCATACGATGATGATACACTTTTGAGCTAGTATAGCACATGATTTATCAAAAACATGATTTATTTTGCAAAGATAAATTCCATACCTTGGCCACAAGCAAATCAAGCTAGATTAGACTTTATGGTTGCCTTGCAGGACCCCAATGGAAGATAGTTGCTTGCAGCAATTTGTTCCAGAAGTCAGGCTTTGGGAGGAATTTGAAAGAGATGCCTAATTTGGGCTGTTTTTAAAAATTGATCAAATTGGCTAAAATGGGCTGAAACTAAGGCTTGAAATTGATCCTAAAAGATTGTGGAAGCTCTTAGGAAGAAGTTTTATGTTGGGAGCAAGAGGGTTTGAGCAGCCTATGGACCTCCCTAAATATTTTTCTCCTCTTTGCTAGTTTCGGCCATGGGGTCATTTATAGCGAGGGGATGGTGTTGGCTTGGCTTAGGTCATTCTAGAGGATTACTTACCTCCTCTATTAGCTGATTGGGTGATCAATTGGTCGGAGATAGGCTTCGATGCTTCTCCCTAAGTTTTTCATGATGAATTTCATCTCTTTGTCTCTTGTCCATTGGCCATTGTGGGAGGTTACTTGTGAGTCTGTTGTTTCACTTGCTAATGAGCTTACACCTCACTTCTTAGGCTTGGAAAATGGTGACACATATGCCTAGCCTTCATCATTACCATTAACCATGGTAAGGGGGGTTTCATGTGTGCTTTTCCCTCCTGTTGGGTGGCTTGGGAGGTGGAGAAAATGGCCTTGTGTTGGCTGGCCACCTTAAGGAGAGAATAGGTTTAGAATGAAGGAGGTGGTGACACCTCATCCCATGCATAACCATGGATGTTAAGCCATGGGTAATGGGCCTTAAGATGGGCTTAATTAAGTGTTAAATAAGCCTTTAAGATTGTTTAGCCCAATTAAATATGAAGAGGCTAAAGATGAATTCATTTCTTCTTTAATTCCCATTTTAATTAATTATTTTATTAACTAAAATTGGTGGAAATTATTTTATTAATCAATTTATTAATTGAAAATAATTTCAAATTAATTAATTGATTATTTTTGTCATTTTTGTTATTTTATGATTTTAATTTTCATTTTAATTATGTCATTTAATTAAAATTTTGAAAATTAAATCATTAATCATTTTAATTAATCAAAATAATTTTGAAATTAATTATTTGATTAATTTTGTTATTTTTATTTCATTTTTATCTATTTTAATCAAAATAGATAAGTGTTGACCAATTTTGACTTGGGTTGACCTAAGTCAGCTCAAATTGATCAAATTGACTTTAAGATATCCAATTCTTGTGATTTTGTCATTGTGGTGTTTTAAATGTGTCGAGTGGGTGAAAATGTTGATTTATGGGCCAACGGAGTGGTCTTTGGCTCTGGTCGACTAATTTGACCAAAGTTAACTTTTTAGGTCGAAAAGGTTGACTTATGGGGTCAACAGTGTAGGTCATTAGGTCTGGTTTGACCAATTTGACCAAAGTTGACTTTTTAGGTCATAAGGTTGACCTATGGGGTTAACAGGGCTGGTCACTGGGTTTGGTTTGACCAGCTTGACCAAAGTTGACTTTTTAGGTCAAAAGGTTGACCTATGGGGTCAACAGGGTTGGTCACTAGGTCCGGTTTGACCGGTTTGACCAAAGTTGACTTTTTAGGTCATAAGGTTGACCTATGGGGTCAACGGGGTTGGTCATTAGGTACTGGTTTGACCAATTTGACCAAAGTTGACTTTTTAGGTCATAAGGGTGACCTATGGGGTCGACGGGGATGGTCACTGGGTCTGGTTTGACCAGTTTGACCAAAGTTGACTTTTTAGGTCAAAAGGTTGACCTATGGGGTCAACAGGGTTGGTCACTAGGTCTGGTTTGACCATTTTGCCAAAGTTGACTTTTGAGGTCATAAGGGTGACCTATGGGGTCAGCAGGGTTGGTCACTAGGTCTTGTTTGACCAGTTTAACCAAAGTTGACTTTTGAGGTCATAAGGTTGACCTATGGGGTCAGCAGGGTTGGTCACTGGGTCTGGTTTGACCAGTTTGACCAAAGTTGACTTTTTAGATCATAAAGTTGACCTATGGGGTCAACAGGGTTGGTCACTAGGTCTGGTTTGACCAGTTTCACCAAAGTTGACTTTTTAGGTCATAAGGGTGACCTATGGGGTCAACATGGTAGGTCATTAGGTCTGGTTTGACCAATTTGACCAAAGTTGACTTTTTTAGGTCATAAGGGTGACCTATGGGGTCAACAGGGTTGGTCACTGGGTCTAGTTTGACCAGTTTGACCAAAGTTGACTTTTTAGGTCAAAAGATTGACTTATGGGGTCAACAGGGTTGGTCACTAGGTCTGGTTTGACCAATTTGACCCAAGTTGACTTTTTAGGTCATAAGGTTATTGACTCATTGTAAAATGAGGTCAACACTGGACCTCGCAGTAGAATCCACAGAATCATAAATAATACTCCCGACATCAATAGGCTTCCTCTCCTGATTGCAGTAGTTTAAGATCGCTCGATCTCTAGTCACTTCACTCAGGTGGTTGGAAGGTAACAATCTTGCAGAAATAAAGTAGTGCCATGCTTTAGAAATACCATTTAATTTGGAGGATTTGAAGTTTACCCATTTTTTGTTCCTGATCTTCCAAGATCCAGTACCGTTAGTCAGATAAGCAATAATCATATCCAAATCTTCCTCAGATGGTGATGATCCAGAATAATAGCACTATATAGTCGGTGGCAGACCATAAAATATATTGATTCTTTCAGGACTAAATCCAACTCCGATTCCTCTAACAAGTACTTCATAATCCTCAACATCCAGAAAATTTGTAATAAACTCTCGAACAATCGGGATAACAGCAACAGCAGTGAAATAACAGAATCGTTGCCAGTTGTGTGCAACGATAGTGTTTTCGATCATTTCTTCAGGATGATAGAAACTTTGTTCAGAAATGAACTTGCTGGACATCACAAATTCATGGAAGCAAAAATGTGCAACCGCAGTAGAAAATTTTCTGCTATCAAAGTTATCTCGTGCCTTCACGCGTTTAGATTTCGGAGCCATCTAAACGTGAAGAAAACAAGAACAAATTTAGGAATCAAAGATTTAAACTCTTTTTAAGTTTATAAAACTTAAAATAAGTTTAAAAATCCAAAGAAATTACTAAGAATCAAAAAATTTCTTTCAAAATTTTGGTTCTTAGCAAAACTAGGAAAATCTATGGTGAAAATCGAAAATAAATGGTTTAAAGTGTAGATCTGACCTTGAGACGAAGAAATCGAGTGGTTTCGCGCTCAAATCCTTGATGTTTTGACCTCAAAATGGATCTAAAAGGTGTATTTTTGGGAAAATGGGGAAGAAGATGAAGCTTAGGCGTAAAAAATGGCTTTTGGGGGTTATTTAAGTAAATTTTCGGGTCCAGGCCGAACTGGCGCATAGGCGGCGAGTCTGGCGCCTAGGCGCCAGACTCGCCTTTCACAAAGAATTATTTTAAAATTTAATTTTCCACCAAAATTCATAAATTCAATTTCCAATTACTCACATTAGAGTAGGGCTTCAATTTCTAACTTCCACATCATTTTTCAAAAAATTATAAAAATTAAATAATTAATCCACCAATCAAAAATAAGGTTTCAATCAAACTCACTAAATTCCATTCATAATATTCAATATGACTCAATACATTCCAGATAAGTACTATATTTGATTCAAGTTCCTAATACACACTCAAACACAATAATTTCTAAGCAAAAACAACACACATTGAACATGAAAGCAAATGCACAAACAAACACAATCGATTCTCTAAATTGATATAACGACTCAACAAACCATAATAACTATCTCATTACCAGAATACTCTAATCTTCACAAGGGAAATTGTGTATTCCACTTGGAAAGAACGCTAACGCTCTCGGGAAATCCGTAGCCATCTTTTCGTCAATCCACTTGTTCTTAGCATACATTTCAACTTGAGCATCTTGATAAGCCGCTAAATGATCAAATTGAAGTTTCATTTGCCATTCTAGATGTTCAACTTGATGAAACATCTCATGAAGGCGATCTCCGATGCTTTTAAAATCGGTTTCAAACTTATCCAAATGACTAGAAATTTTCTCCAAACTTACAGCGATGAAACCATTGAAGTAGGGTTGAGGATCCCTTGAGACCTTGTCCCTAGCTTCTTCTCCATGAATTCTTCTTTCCATTTCTTCAAAATTTCTCAAATCTCTCAAGAATGAAGTGCAAGGAACGTAATTTTGATTGCTTGATGGTTAGGGAAAAAGATTGGTTAATTTACAGGGGAAAATCGTGTGAAAAACTGAAGTTTTTCGGTTTTTGTACGACCCAGTAACCGCGGTGCTTAGGCGCCGAATCTGGCGCCTAGGCGCCGGACCTATTGATACATAGCATGATTCTGGCGCTTAGGCGCCGAATTCTGGCGCCTAGGCGCTGGAACTATGTTCAACTCCGTTTCGCCTAATCGTCAAATTTCAAAATTTCGTTCTCCAAGATAGGTAAATTATACTGGTAAGAGTAATTTAAACTCAAATACAATCAAAATGAAGGTTAACTTGATCTCCTTTTTACTCATATTCAGAATAGAGTGATCCAATTCTTAAATCCTACACACTTCAAAATAATTTTCAGCCTAAGTCAACAAAGACTTCTGAGCATCAAATTTTTCTAAAGTAATATAAAATTAATCAAGATCGAGGCATAACCTTACATTAAAACATAAAAACACTCAAAACACAAGATAATTATGGGTTGTCTCCCACAAAGCACTTGGTTTAACGTCATCAGCCCGACATAAGTAAATCTTCAATCAGGTTGACTCAATTCATAAGCCTCTTTATAAATCTTTTAAATATCTCCCAAATAAGGCTTCAATCTTACTCCATTTACTTTAAAAAATTTTCCTGTTTTGGGATCTTTAATATCCACAGCTCCATAATGGTATACTTTCTCAACTAAATAAGGTCCAATCCATTAAGATCTTAATTTTCTAGGAAAAAAATTTTAAACGAGAGTTAAATAGTAATACTTCTTGTCCAAGTTCAAAAAGTTTTCCTGAAATTTTCTTATCATGCAACATCTTCATTTTCTCTTTATAAATCCTTGCATTTTCATATGCTTCATTTCTTATTTCTTCCATCTCATTTATTTGCAATAATCGCTTTTCTCCTACTTTATTCAAATTAAATTTGAACTTCTTTATCACCCAATAAGCTTTATGTTAAAGTTCTACAGGTAAGTGACAATATTTACCATAAATTAACAGGTAAGGTGACATTCCGATTGGTGTCTTATAAGCTGTTCTATAAGCCCATAATGTAGAATCAAGTCAATCAACCCAATCAGTTCTTTTAGGATTAACAGTCTTCTCTAAAATTCTTTTAATTTCTCTGTTTGATACTTCAGCCATTCTATTAGTTTGTGGGTGATAAGCAGTTGCAATTCTATGTTTGATTCCAAATTTTTGTAATAATGATTGAGTTCTTATATTCCTGAAATGACTTCCACCATCAGTGATAATTACCTTAGACATTCCAAATCTTGAAAATATCATTTTCTTTAAAAATTTTGAAACACTTTTGGAATCACAGTTTGGTAAAGCAACAACTTCAATCCACTTTGAAACATAATCAACTGCTAATAAAATATAAATTTTTTCAGATGATGGAACAAATGGTCCCATAAAGTCTAAACCCCATATATCAAAAATTTCAACTTCCAATATATAGTTTAAAGGCATTTCATCTTTCCTAGATATATTTCCCATCCTTTGACATCGATAACATGTTTTCACATATTGTCTCACATCTTTAAATAAGGTAGGCGAATAAAATCCATAATTTAAAATTTTAAATGCAGTTTTATCTATGCCAAAGTGTCCTCCAAAATCAGAATCATGACATTTTTGAATAATAGCAAAAGTTTCCTCATACGGTATACATCTTCGAATCAAAAAATCTCTTCCAATTTTAAATAAATGAGGTTCTTCCCAAATATAAGATTTAGCATCATATTTAAATTTCTTAATAAATTTTTTATCCAAGTCATAAGGCAAAATATTGTTAACTAAATAATTAACAATATCAGCATACCAAGGTATTTTGTATTTTTGAATAACATATAAAGATTCATCAGGAAATTTCTCATTTATATTTTCTTCAGAAATAATATAATTTTTAATTCTAGACAAATGATCAGCAATTTGGTTTTCAGTTCCTTTTCTATCTACTATTTCAAAATCAAATTCTTGTAGAAGTAAAACCCATCTTGTAAGTCTAGGTTTAGAATTCTTCTTAGATAATAGATATTTAATAGCGAGAATGATCGAGTATGAACTATGCATTTAGTACCAAGAAGATAAGGTCTAAATTTATCAAAGGCATATACTTATAGCTAGAAGCTCTTTCTCGATGGTTGTGTAATTTCTTTGTGTATCAGTGAGAGTTTTACTAGCATAATATACAACTTTGAAAATTTTCTCATATTTTTGTTCTAATACAGCTCCAATTGCAAAATCACTTGCATCACACATTAATTCAAAAGATTTATTCCGATCGAGTGCAACAATGATAGGTGCAGTTATTAATTTTTCTTTTAGAATATTAAAAGCATTAATACATTCTTTATTAAATTCAAATTTCGCATCTTTTTCTAATAAATGACAAAGAGGTTTAGCAATTTTAGAAAAATCCTTTATGTGTCTTCTATAAAATCCAGCAAGACCTAGAAAACTTCTCACATCAGTCACAACAGTAGGTGGTTGTAATTCAGCAATAATTTTCACTTTTCCTTGATCTACTTCCATCCCTTTTTGTGACACTTTGTGACCAAGTACAATGCCTTCTGTGACCATGAATTGAAATTTTTCCCAGTTAAGAACTAAGTTTGTTTCTTCACATCTTTTTAGAACTTTGGAAATGTTTTCCAAACAAGATTCAAAAGTAGTTCCAAAGACTGAAAAATTGTCCATGAATATTTCAATTCCTTTGTCAATCAAATCACAAAATATTAACATCATACATCTTTGAAAAGTTGCATGTGCATTACATAAACCAAAAGGCATTCTTCTAAAAGTAAATGTTCCTTAAGGACTTGTAAATGTTGTCTTTTCTTGGTCCTCAGGAGCAATAAGTAATTGATGATAACCAGAATATCCATCCAGAAAACAAAAATATGTGTCCAGCTAATTTATCGAGCATTTGATCCAAGAAAGGTAAAGGAAAATGATCCTTTCTAGTGGCTTTATTTAATTTCTTATAGTCAATACAGATTCGCCATCCAGTAACTTGTTTTGTAGGAATATGTTCATTTTTATCATTAACAATGACAGTTACACCTCCTTTCTTCGGAACACAATGAATAGGACTTAACCATTGACTATCCGAAATAGGATAAATAGTACCAACATCTAACCACTTAATAATTTCTTTTTTAACAACCTCTTTCATAATAGGATTTAATCTTCTTTGCGATTCTATAGTAGATTTACAATTTTCTTCCATTAAAATTCTATGCATGCAAATGGAAGGGCTTATTCCTCTTATATCAGCAATCGTCCAACCAAAAGCTTTCTTATAATTCTTTAACACACCTACTAATTTTTCTTCTTGATCTTTACTCAGTTCAGAAGAAATAATAACAGGTAAAGTTAACGAATTTCCAAGAAACAGATATTTTAAATGGGAAGGTAACATTTTTAATTCCAGTTCAGGTGCTTTTTTAATTGAGGGTAAAAATATATCATTTTGAGTTATGTCTAAAGTTTCCCAATTATCTTTAATAAAATGAGTCTCTTCTTCTACTTCTTCATTTTCATCAGAAAAAAATTCAAATTTTTCTTCAGAAACAACTTTACATTTTTCTTGATAATGTTTTTCAATTAAATAATCAATTATATCCATTCGATAAAATTTCTCTTTATCAGGGTACTTCATTGATTTAAGAACATTGAATTTAATTTCTTGATCATTAACTCTTATGATTAATTCTCCTTTTTGCACATCAATCATAGCTTGTCCGGTAGCTAGAAAAGGTCTTCCTAAAATAATAGGTATCTCTTTATCTTCTTCCATATCAAGTACTATGAAATCTACAAGGAAGATAAATTTATCCACTTTAACAAGGACATCCTCTATAACTCTTTTAGAATAAGTGATAGATCTATCAGCTAACTGAAGAGTTACAGTGGTGGGAGTAATGTCTCCTAAATCCAATATTCGAAAGATAGAAAATGACATGAAATTAATACTTGCTCCTAAATCACATAAACCTTTTCCGCAAAATTTTTCTCCAATAGCACAGGGTATAGTGAAACTTCCAGGATCCTTAAGCTTTTCAGGTAATTTCTTTTGAATTATTGCACTGCATTCTTCACTTAATGCAACAGTTTCAAAAGCTTCAAATTTTCATTTCTTGCTTAAAATATCCTTCATAAATTTTGCGTAAGTTGACATTTGTTCCAAAGCTTCAACAAAAGGTATGTTAATAGTAAGTTTCTTAAAAATTTCAATGAACTTAGACAATTGATGATCAAGTTTCTGCTGTTTCAGTTTTTGAGGAAAAGGTGGTGGTGGTTTTTCAACTTCCACATTAACAGATATAACAGTTTGATCTTGACTAGGAGAGAGAGTTTCTTTAGGTTTTTCAATCTCTTCAACCTCATTCTCTGTTTCAATTTCATTCTGCATTCTTTCTTTTAATTCCTTTCCACTTCTAAGTTACACAGCTTTAGCTTGTTCATGTTCTTTTCCAGTTTCCTTTGGATTAATTTCAACATTACTAGGAAGTGTTCCTACAAGTCTGTTATTAATTAAAGTAGCAATTTGCCTCATTTGATTTTCAATATTACAAATAGCAGTATTTTGATTTTGTAATTGATTATTCATTTGCATAATTAATTCTTCTATTGATAACTTTTTCTGTTGATTATTAAATCCAGGAGGTTCATAATTTGAATTAACTTAATTATTCCAATTTCCAGTGGGATGAGATTGATTATTACCCCATTGTTGTTGCGAATTATTTCAGTTAAAATTAGGATGATTTTTCCACCCAGGATTATAATAATTTGAATAAGTATTATTTTTACTTGCAATAGCTTGTAAAGTTTCAATAGTTTGAGAATCTTCAATATTAGCTAAGTTATTATGTGAAATATTAATTGCAAAGTTATCTAATTTCTTAGACATTGCTACAACTTGTGAAGCTAAGATAGAAAAGGCTTCATTATCATGAATACTGACCACCTTTTTAGGATTAATCCTTTCAGAAGGCCATTAAAAATTGTTATTAGCCATTTCTTCAATTAAAGTGTAAGCTTCTTCAAATGATTTAGACATTAAAGAACCACCAGCAGCAGCATCAATAATTTATTTTAAAGATCCAATTAATCCATTATAAAATGTTTGAATAATCAACCAATCAGGTAAAGCATGATGAAGACATTTTTTTAATAGTTCTTTAAATCTTTCCCAAGTTTCATATATTGTCTCCCCGTCAAATTGACTAAACGAAGTAATATCATTTCTTAATTTAGCAGTTTTAGAATGAGGAAAATATTTAGCAAGGAATTTTTGTGCCATTTCAGCCCATGTTTTAATAGAACCAGTTGTTGACCTCATTTTTGATGAGGTCTTCTCTTCCCTCTTTAGTGTCTAGGATCTAGCCTTAGGCTTTTCCTTTGACTATCTTAGAGGACTAGAATTGGGACCCATCCCTTAGAAATTTAAACCACTTCTTGCCTCCCTGCAAACCCCGCAAGCTTGATTGTAGACCCCTAATCACCTAGAGGGTTGAGATCAAATGTGGAGATTTAAAGGATGAGTTCCCTATAGGACTCTTTGGCCTTATGACTACCCCGGGTGGCCCAGTGCAGTGAGGGTTGACTTACACACTCACTACACTCACACTCTACACTCTCTCACACACAATCCAAATCCTAAAACCACACCTATACCCAATTTGACTCCCTGACTCATGTAGGTAATTCATATGGATGGACCTTAACCCCTAAGCCCCTGGTTGAGAGGGTTAGGAACAACATAGAGAATGCCTCCAATGAGTCCTCTCATGGCTCATATGGGCTTAATATGACTTCATGGCTCAATCAAAGTGATTCCATTTCACTCACATTTGATCAATCTTCATTCTACCAAAATTTCAATTTTTGACCCCGGGGACCCTACACCCATCAAACCTACCAAAAGCCCTTGAAATTGCCCAAATTTTCCAAAATCTGCAAATTACCCAAAATTCCTCAAAATCAGTCCTTAAACATTTCTCACCATTCAAAGTGATCATCTTTGACCAAAAATTCCAAAAATACCCCCAATACCCTCCAAATTACCAAAATGCCCCTCTTGACCCAAAATTCCATAAATTCCAAAAAGTCCCAAAAAATTCTAAAAAATTCCAAATATTCCCAATTTCATTTTGTCCAACTACATCATGGGCCAATTTTGTCAATTTACCCCACTTTCACCAAAACCCCCAATTTAGCCCATTTTAAACCCAAATGAACCCAATGTCAAACCTAATCACCCCAATTGGTCCCAATTTTGCTCCAATTCAATTATAAACTTCAATTCAATATCTCTAATGTCAATCTAGACCAAATTAAAGCCCAATTTGATTGATATTTGAATCCAATTTCATTTTTAAGCTTAAGGCCCAATTTTGACCCATGACCTAAACCTACCTCAAACCAACCCAATTCAATCCCAATTTGACCCAAATCTTTTGTAAAACCTTCCTAGCATCCCCACAAACAAAACAGTCACATGATTTACCAAAAATTTGGACCCAAACCTTACTCAAATTCAACCCAAACCCAAAATTCCCTAAATGGGCCTACACCCAAACCTAACCCAAATGGGCCCAAATCCCAAAATCAAAACCCAACCAGAGTTGAAACCTATTTGTAACAACCCCATAAACATTTCCCAACATTAATTTTACATCAATTTCAACATTAGCCCAATTTTAGCCCAAGATAGCTCATTTTGACCCATTTGGACTCTATTACCAAAGAGACCCAAATTAGACCCAATCCAATTCCAAATCACCTCAAACTTGCTTCAAATCAATCATGGCACATCCTTAAAATAAACCCAACATTTGTTTGGCCCAATCCTTCACAAAATTCCCATCCATAAAAGCATTTTCAAGCCTAAAGCCCACTTTTTTTTCTAAACCTTCCTAAAAGCCCATTCCTAAAATAATTTCAAAAGTCCAAACCCATCCTAAGGCCCACATTACAATCTCATCTCATCCTCACTCAATTAAAATCATCCCTAAGTTCTAAATTAGCCATAAAATTTTTCTAAACTAAGCCATATGCCAAATCCTATCAATCATCCCTAAATTACCAAAATTCCTAAAAACCTCTTTCATGAAAGTTGTCCTAGCCTTTTCCAAGCCAAAGGTGAGCCATGAAGCCATGCATGAGCCACATGTGAGCCATGAAAGCCTTGGACACTTCACCATACCCAAAATAGCAAGAAGAGGGGACCCTTTAAATGATTCTCTTAAGGGTGATTAACCACTCCCATCTCTCCCCTAACTCATGCTTAAGCCTAATTGTACTTGGATTGTGACTTGACCCCACTAATCAAGCTGATCCAAGTGGCTTTCGCTTCAGCCCAAATTGGCCCTGGATGGTGGACCTAACCCAAAATCATGGGTTGACCCATTTAGACCCAAAACTACCCCTTTTCCATTTCACTTTGATTCAAACCCTTTACACATGGCAGCAACCAATTGACTTCACAAACATCAAGCCCTGAGCCTCTTGACCCTGAGGATGACCCATGCCTGCCGGCCAGCCACACAGGCCGCCGGAAAACACCACACCCGAGAGCTCCCATGTGAGCCCAAGCTTGGAATTCTCACTCGCCGAGTTGCCCCATGCCCAATGGCCACCATGGCTGTTCTTCTCCTCACCAGAGCAGCTGATCCCAAGCACTAACGCCCCCTGGGAGAGCCTCCAGCCAGCTCTATTTAAACCCCACCTCTCTCGGCCATGGAATAGGTGCTGAAACAAATCACACAGAAACTCTGCCAAAATCATTCCAGACTCTTCCCCACACCTGGAGAACTTGATCCCCACTGAAATCCCCCTGTCATTTCCTCTCTGTGAGCTCAATTTCAGAGTTGAAATCTAAGCCCAAAACCAGGACACTTCACCATAGTGAGCTAATCTCCAAATTGATTGTTCCTACACCTTCACCAAACCAAGAGAAGAAGTTCCCCAGTGAAAGCCCCCTCTCCAGGCCACCCAGTTGCTCCAGCCTCCAAGCTTTGTGATCGGCTGTGGTCACTTTTCTACTTAGGCAATTCACCAGGCCAAGGGACTTCATCTGGAGCTTGCTTGGACCCAATCGAACGTGACACAACTCTCAGATCGAAGCTTCACTTCTCTGAGCAAAGGTATGAGCTCTCTCTTCTTCCTGAGCTTCTGAACATTCTCAATTTCAAATGCCTTAATTTCAATGTATGACACCGTATAGATGTATTCGTCTCTTCAAGACGAATCCATAGAGCACATGAACACAAAAATCCGTTAAGTATTGAGTGAGATCTTAGGGTTTTAGTGTGGATGGTCACGGGTTCACACCAGTCGTAGACGATGACTGGGAGCCGTTGGATCGCGCGTGTATCGAGCGGACGGTTGGGATCGAGCCGGACAGCGTGATGGTACATGAACCGCGGGCCCCTGGAGCGCTGAGTCGGATGGCGGCGTCGAACCAAAAAGCGCTGCATGGCTGTTCGGAGATGCTAAGGTTGACGCGGCGCCGATTCGGATAAATAGAAAAATAGGATTTTATGGATTTATTTAATTACCAGAACTTAGAAAATCCATAACTTTGTGTAGAAAAATCCTTAAAATAAAATAAAAATACCCTCTTGCTCAGTGAACAGAGGAGAATAATGTGGAAAAAAACCAAGTAATTTCATTGAGTATTTTATTTTTAATGATTTATTTACTCCCTGCATTGTTTTAATTCTCCATTTGCATAGGCAATTCACCATGGCATGAGACCATAGGAGCTTTGAAGCCTCTGAACTTGGGAACATTCCCTAAATTTTCCAAAGTCAGAGGCCATCCCTATGAGAGGTTATTGATTTTTCAATTGCATGTTACTATTTTGAGTATTTTAATTCCAATAATTAGCATGTTGAGAAATAAATTATAGGAAAATTTGGTGATGTTTCTTATGACCAGAGGAACTTAGGAAAAATAAGTTTTGAGTTAATTCACTTGGAATAACCCTAATTGGTCTAAATACCCAAAATTGAATTTTAATTAATTAGGGTTAACTATACATCAAATTAACTTGAAAAAAATTCTCCACTGTCCTTTAGGGTCAGGAGAGTCTCACATAAAAATTTGAAACCAATTGAACTTGATTTGATCCACCAAATGGGTTGATTAAGCCTCTTAAGCAAAATAGATAAAATTAAACTTTAAAAAATTCATAACTCACAAAATACTTCTCAAAAATTCACAAAAATGGTTTTGGAGCTTCTATGATATTAGAAGAACTTAGAAAAATTAAAATTATAATTTTCTAAAAAAGTTGATTTTTATCAATATCTTAATATTTTTAATAATTAAAAAATAATCAAAATCATAAAAATATTAAAAATCACCAAAATGTCACATTTTGAATTCTAATTACTTAGGAACAAACCAAATATTTTTCTTAAGTCCCTAGGATAAGATATTGAATTTTAAAGGCTTAATGTAATTTTTAATATTAAAAAATGTATTTTCCAACCTTTTCACTAAAATAATTCTAATAAATCAATGGAAAATAAGAAAAATACAAAATTTGTTTCTCTAAGCTTCTTGAGGTTAGAGAGATTTAAGAAAAATATAAAATCCATTTTTCAACTTTAATTTTATTTTAAAATTAATTAATACTCCAAAACTCAAAATAATTCTAATAAATAAAATATAATTCAAAAAATCACCAAAATTAGTCCAAATGGTCCTCTGGTCATTAGGAATATCCCATAATTTTCTTAAGGACAGAAACATTTCCTTGGTCATGTTATTAAATTTTCCTTGAAAACCCCTATTTTCCATTAAAAATAATTACATAAATAAATTAAATACATAAAAATCACATTTTCTCCTCTAATGTCTTAATTGACATGTGAGTGAGGTTACATAAAAGTTTCAAGTTCATTTGAACTTAATTTAGTGAGTTATAGAATTATTAAGCTTGAAGGGCAAAATGGTAATTAAAAAATTTCAACCCTTAATTAAAATTTTAGGATTAATCAAAAAGGGGAGGGTAAAATATTTGATTTTAAATTGATTTTGGATGATTGAAACTTAAATTATTGAGGGTAGAAACCTATTAATCATTTCAAATGTAATTAAAATAAAACTTTAATTAATTAATTGAAATTTTGGAAGAATAATAGAAATTAGAATTATTAAAGTAGGGATATTATTAAGAGGATATTTATTCTTTAATTTAAAAGTCCCTAAATAAACCACTTCAATAATACTTAATTCTTAATTAAAAGTTAAAATAATAATCTAAATTAAATTAAAACTAAAATTAAATTAAAATTAAATTGAAATTAAATCAAAATTAAATTAAATTAAATTAAATTAAAATTAAATTAAATTAAATTAAATTAAATTAAAATTAAATTAAAGTAAATTAAAATTAAATTAAAATTAAATTAAATTAAAATTAAATTAAAATTAAATTGAAATTAAATTAAAATTAAAACTAAATTAAATTAAAATTAAATTAAATCAAATTAAATTAAATTAAATTAAATTAAATTAAAATCAAATCAAATTAAATTAAAATTAAATTAAATTGAATTAAAATTAAATTGAATTAAATTAAATTAAAATCATTTAACAACAAACCTAAATGAAATCATTAAGAATTAAATCTAAAATAACTTGAACACTATTCCAAACTTAAACTAACTTTTATAATTAAGTCAAAATTAAAATTAAATCATTAAGTTTAAATCATTAAAATATTTAATAATTTGATTTGCCCTTTTAAAGCTCTTATTATTATAACTCTTAAATGAGGTATCAAGTGAAATGTTACTTCACTTATTAGATATTCAAATGTCCTAGTTCACTGAGCAAGATAACAAAACTTTTTGGGATAGATACACGGTTTGTGGTGTTGTGCTCGTTTATATAAACTATTTGGGATGTGAGATCGGTTTGATTTCATATCTTAAAATTTTCAAACTTAAAATTATTTTCAAAATCAAATGCTTACTTTCTAAATTATATATATATATATATATATATTTAAATTAGATTTAAAAATCTAAAATTCGCCGACAATTTCTATAGGCGACCCCCTTTTCGAAACAAACCTAAAAATATGCCGACAACTTCTGGCGACTCCACTGGGGATAAGTTCCTCTTTCCATTTTGATCAGATGATTTTGCTTTCATAAATCGGTAGCAAGTCCATGTCCCTAGTGGACCAAGCTACCATTCTTCCGTTGAAATATCATGTTCATTTCTGTCTTGAACGGGTATAGTCAACTCTCTTGGATTTAGGAGCCACTGTTTGGACAACCCTAAACAGAGAGGTTCCGTGATCCTTTTACCTCTTTTCTGAGGTAGGGTGGACCCCTAATAGGTGTTAGCTTAGGAGCGGTCCTTCGAGTTGAGAAGTCTTGCATAAGACTTTATCTTCCTTTCCAATTCTAAATCAGGCCCTTTACCTTTTCCATAACCTTTTTCCTTTAATTGTTTTGTTTCTAACAAACAAACTACCTAATAAACAACATCTTTTATAAATCACAAATGCACTAACATAAACGAAAATGTGTTCGGACTCTTTCTTTTCCGTCCTAAACTTTAAGACGAAAGGAAGTATAATTCGGGATTGACATTCGAAATCTGCCCTGCAGAAAATGGAGCCCCAAAGTTAATCTTCTCCTTCACCAATGGACTGGACTTCGTTGTTTATAAGGATGAGTTGCCCGACAATGGGATCATCCGTTTTGGACAAGGATTTGGCAACACAGACATCAAGTTTGCTGATGTCACTCTCTTCACACTAATGGACAAAATGTCAGAAACTGAAGAGCCCTTGATTGAATTCAACCTGAAGTCAGCTCAAGAGTTCCCTCCCGTGCAAAGGGTTCTAGCTGAAAGGAACACTATTGTTCGTAGGAGGACTGTTGTCTCTACCCCCACCGGTCTAGTCGTCTCTGCACCTACCCCGGCTCCTGCTAAACTAAAGGGGAAGGAAGTCCAAGTTTGTAATGAGCCTGTTACCCTGGAGGGTACAGATCTCCCTGCGAGACCTTTTGTTTTCGAAATTGGGTCCAGCTCAAGGGTTCAACCCCTAACATGAACTCAGAGGAGAAACGGAAGTAAAAAGATTGCCAGAAAGGCCAGAGCTGCTGAAGTCGCTTTCTTAGAAGAGATCCCTGGGTACACACCATTGCCTGAGTATACACCGCTTTTGAAAGGGAGTAGATTCCATCCCCTCTCCGCCGCAGCTGACGAGAAAATGTCCCAAGATTGCTTTTACATTACCTCAACCCGCATACTATAGCAACAGCCAAAAGAAAAGGGCTAGGATCACACCATTTGCTCGACTACAGACTGTGATAGAGAAGTTAGCAAAGAAAGAGAAATGTCCTGTATTAGAGATTTTAAGAAGGATAGGGCGGGTGCCAGCCAAATCCCGCCTTGGGCCGCGAATAGAACCCGTTATCGCCACAGAAAAACTGAATAAGAAGATGAAAGCTAATCCACCTGTTGTTGTTTTAGGTTTACAGATCAGGGAGGATACCACCTTCCAGCATTCAGCAGACAGACCATCCGGTCCTAGGCCTTCTAATGCTAGAAGGATGGTATGGCGTCCTACTACTGGCCAATTAAGACCGAAACAACGACCTGAAAAGGAAAGTCTCGTCAGGAGACTCGAGTCCGAAGAGAGCTCCACTGCGATGAAGGGCACTCCCAAGAAGGAAATCCAACAGCCATCGCATGATAACTGCGAAACCGTACGAAAAAGACCACTAAAGGACGCTATGGAAAAGCTAAGGACCGACATTCAACGATTAACAAGAGAAAGAGAATAAAAGTTTGGAGATGAAGTTGATTCTTCGGAATTCATGGATGACGAATATATGGAGATCAACGTGGTTGAGACACGAGCATCGTCAGCTTCGCAAGGTGCTCCGGCAGCTGCGGAGAGAGATGAATCGGAAGCATTAAGAGCACAACTTCTAGAAAAAGATGATACAATCTCTCAAATGGAAAAAAGGATGGAAGAGATAGATGCAGCTCTAGCCACTCTTCAGAGTCAGGTTCAACCCCCAAGAGAAATGCCTCCAGAAGTTATTCATATTACAGACGAAGGAAAAGAGATTACATCCATTAACGGAGACGATCAACCGAAGAAAGATTCTACCCAGAATATGATTCCAGAGAAAGACATCAAGAGTATGGTAGAACGGCAGGAGCGAGAAGCCTTAGCACAGTCTAAGAGCGGAGCATCTATTCAGACGTGTAGACCTTACCTCGAAGAATTTGATGCAGTACAATACCCAAAAGGCTTCGTACCACCTATGTTCAAGACTTTTGATGGTACCGGAAACCCTCAACAGCATGTTGCACATTTTCGCGCTAGTTGTTGCAACGCCGGTGGAAGCGACGCCTTACTCTTCCGACAGTTCGTCAACAGCCTGTCAGAGATTACCTTCGATTGGTAGCAGAGTTACCAAACGGTTCAGTAAAGACATTTTCAGAATTAAAGAACCTCTTTGTGAAACAGTTTGTCGGAGCTCAACACCATATCACCATCGGTGATCTAGTCGTGGAGAAACAGAAACCCAACGAAACTTTAGTGGACTACATACTTCGATGGAGGAATCTAAGCATGAAGTGTGAGCCACAGCTACAAGAGCAGCATGCAGTTGGTATCTTGCTTAAAAGCATTCACGACCCGATAGCACTTCTCCTTAAGGGATTTACGATTAAGACTTTCGAGAAGTTGTTAAGCAAGGCCAGAAGCTTGCAAGAGGAAGCGAAGCAACTAAGTTTCGTCGACAAAACAGACAAACAGAAGCCTGTGAAGACACTTGAAAAGAAATCCGGGATCGTCGCGGCAGTCGATAAGGGCAAGTAGCCAATGCAAATACAGCCGGAGCAGCCGCAACCCAGCTATCAACAACCTTAGCAGAACTACCAACAACCTCGACCTGGTTATCAGCAACCTCAACAGTATGAGCAACCGCCTCACCCGCAACGCACGTTAAAGGAGCTTATAAATTGCGAATATCCATTCAAGAATGAGGCAGTGCCAAAGATGTTCCGCAGTTTGATGAAGACTCCGGATTTTCAATTGCCAGAACCCAGGAAGCCAGAAGAAGTCAATAAGAAAGACCATCCCAACTACTGCCCTTACCACCAGATGCTTGGACATAAGATAGAGGATTGCATCACCTTCAAAAGTTGGCTTGACAACAATCTCCGAAAAGGGAACATAACGATTTCGAAGGAATACATGAAGGAACCCCAGAAAGGCGGTTCCGTCAATGTTATTTCAACGGATCCTATTGTTCCTATAGATCCCTACACGACGAATGATGGATGGAGTACCGCTTGGACGAAGGCATCGAAGAAAATTTTGGATCGCATCCAAACCGCTTCGGTGTGTGCTTCAATTCAAAGTTCAAAACCTGTCAAGCCGGCGCTATCGCTTGCGATTGAAGAACCACCCCAGGAAGAAAAAATCGTAGAAAAGAAGGAGATCGTAGAAGAAGAAAAGACCGAAGCTCTTAAGGCTAGACTAGGGACTGCTTATCCTAGGATGGTTGTTTCTGATTCGGGGGAAAAATTCCTCGAACCTTTGACTCTGTATGATTATTTGCTCACTCTGGCAGGATCTTATAATGATAAGAGTTATGGTGTTGGCTACGTTTTGACTGTTTCTAACGATTACACAACTGACGACAACCAACCTAATCCGGATCTCGATTCCGATACAAATAACAATTCTCAAATCATACCAACCTCGACAATCACGATGACAAAGAAGACATTCACCAAGAAGGCTACGAAAGTTCAATAAGTAATAAATCTATTTATGAATTTCGAGGAACCCCTATCACAATAGAGTTAGAGCTTTCGGATTCCGAAGCGACTCCAGAAGAACCTGTCATGCCGATTAAAAAGGAGACACCGATAGAACTCGCTACCGGATTCGAAGAAGTCACAAAGTCAATTTAAGGAGCGGAAGGGTTCTACCTCCGAGAATGGGTCCAAAAGACAAAGGAAAGCAGGTGGTTGTTCAGGAAGAATCAACCCCAGCAGAAGAATTGCCCATTCGGGAAGAAACTGAAACACATAGTAACAAAGTGGACTATAACGTGCTAGCCCATCTTAGGAAACTACCAGCCAAACTGAGCATCTACGACGCTCTCATCTTATCAAAAGAGATGAGGGAAGCTCTGATCAAGGCCTTACTTGATCCAGAGATTTGTTTAGCTCAGATGGCCGGAGATTCCTTAGACGAGGTTTGCTCGTTAAAGGAACAGCGAGGTGTTACCTTCGCGGATAGTGATCTATTACTTGGGACAGCCGATCACAACCGACCGTTGTACATTTCAGTTACAATCGGAATGTTTACGCTCTCCAGAGTATTGGTGGATCCAGAAGCGTCAATCAACATAATGAATCTTCGGACGTTAGCATACTTGGAAATTGATGCTCGTGAGCTTGAAGCAAACAAGATGTTACTAAGAGGATTCAACCAAAAAGGAGAAAGAGCCCTCGGATCAATAACACTGTTAATGAAGACCGGTGATTTAACAAAGATGGCCGCAAAGTTCCATATAATTGATTCTGAAACATCGTTCAATGCACTGCTGGGCTGACCGTGGGCACATAAGAACTGGATTGTACCGTCGTCTCTGCATCAGTGCATAAAATACTACGATGGAGGAGAACGAGTGCATTAAAGGTGACTTGCAACCTTTCTCCATACATGAAATTGGAATTCATGAAGATGCGACCTACTACGCGCCTCCAAAGAAAACAATCTTCTCCAGAAATACCATGCCAAATGAAGCAAAAGAAGTTGAAGACGACGAAGAACCTGAAGTTCTAGTCCAACAGTCACTCACCACTCCCTTATGGCGAGATGGTGAAGGGTTCTTCACAACTTGCACCCGAGGTCGAGGCCGGGGACGAGGTCGTGGCGAAACGTTGGGACAGGTTGGACGAAAAAGCCGGTAATCAACGTGAATTGGGAGAATAGCTACGAAGAAGAAGAAGAAATCAAGAAAGAAGCGACTACAATAAACCGAAGGAACCACAATTCAAGATCTCCCTCGAAGATGAAAAGAATGAAGAATATAAATCAATGTACGAGAAGATTAACTACCATGTATACACTATGGCCACGACCCCGATCCGATCCAATAAGATCGAGGGTATGGTGGTCAAGGAAGTGCATGGCGGTGGTGCTAAACCAATCAAATTTTATCGTGGTACTCCTTCTTCCAATAATGAAAAAGATGTACAATTTGAAGATGTTGCTTCTTCCGAATTAATGGAATTAACGTTTGAGTGGTACTCTCCCTGTGTTCAAAATTTAATTCAACGTGGTGTCTTACCTCGACAATGGACAAAAGGTCAATCACAACATTTTGAAAGACTATGGAACAATGTCGGTCGGCCTCCCAATTCAAAACATGGTCTCGGATTCGGCACAGTAGGTTCATTTGACGATACAGAATTTTGCTTGGTTGTCACTTGCGAGCCTGATAAGGTCTGCTTGGAAACTTCAGAGGACCTTGAAGATCTACCAATCGGAGATGCTCCACCAGAGTTTGAAGAAGAAATAAAATCTACAATAGACGAGTTAATGGAAGTTAACTTAGGTACTAGCGAAAAGCCTAGACCAACCTTTGTTAGCTCCTTACTCAATAAAGAAGATTCGAGGAAATGATCAAGCTATTAATGGAATTCAAGGACTTGTTTTGCTTAGAGTTACGACGAAATGCCGGGATTAGCTCCCGAAGTCGCAGTTCACAAGTTAGGAGTAGATCCTACTTCGTTCCGATCAGACAAGCTCCCAGAAGAATGCGTCTAGAAATTGAGCAACAAGTAATAGCCGAAGTTAAGAAGCTAATCGACGCTAAATTTGTCCGTGAAGAACAATACCCTACTTGGTTAGCCAACGTGGTACAAGTTAGAAAGAAAAATGGTCAGATCAGAATCTGCGTAGACTTCAGGGATTTAAATAAAGCATGTCCAAAGGATGAATTTCCACTGCCAATCCTGGAACCGATGATCGACATTGCTTCAACACATGAAATATTTTCATTCATGGATGGATCATCAGGATACAACCAGATAAAGATGACACCAGAAGACGAAAAGCTCACAGCTTTCAGAATGCCGATCGGAGTGTATTGCTACACAGTAATGCCATTCGGACTAAATAACGCAGGAGCAACATATCAAAGAGCAATGGCAAAGATTTTTGATGATCTCATTCACAACCAAGTCGAGTGCTACGTTAACGATGTGGTCATCAAAAGCAAACTGAAGGAATATCACCTATATGATTTGAGAATTGTTTTCGAGCGACTGAGGCAATACAACCTTAAGATGAATCCCTTAAAATGCACCTTCGGCGTCACCTCCGAGAAATTCTTAGGATTTGTTGTCCGACATCGCTGAATCGAAATTAATCCGGAAAAGATTAAAGCTATCTTAGAGATGCCGCCTCCCAAAACCTTAAAACAGCTATGATCCTTTCAAGGGAAGCTGCCATATCTTCGACGCTTTATCTCGAACTTGTCAGGTAGGTGTCAGCCCTTCTTGGCATTAGTTAAAAAGGTCTCCGAATTCGTTTGGGAAGAGAAATGCCAACGGGCCTTCGAGGACATTAAGCAATACTTAATGACACCTCCTGTCTTAGCAGCCGCAGTCTCAGGTAGACCGTTAATACTTTATACCGCGGCTTTAGACGACTCTCTCGGAGCCCTGCTAGCTCAGGTCAATGACGAGGGAAAAGAAAATGCTCTTAATTACTTAAGCCGTCGTCTATTGCCGACGGAAGTAAAGTATCCTCCGATTGAGAAGCATTGTTTGGCCCTGATCTTCGCCGCTCAAAAGCTCAGGCACTAGATGCTTTCTCATAAGATCAACCTCATTTCGAATGTTAATCCGTTGCAATATTTGATGACCCGACTGACATTTTCTGGCAGACTTGCCAGGTGGTCGATGATACTATTGCAATTTGATATAACTTTCGTTCCTCTTCGCGCCGTAAAGGGGCAAATACTAGCTGACTTCCTTGCAGCACATCCTTTACCGACAGATTCGCCTCTCGACGACAATTTGCTTGACGAGCAGATAATAAGCCTAGAAGACACCGATGATCAACGTTGGGAACTATACTTCGACGGAGTGTCCTCAGCACATAAAGACAAAGAATCGCAAACGATAGTGCCCGGTAAAGCAGGAATCAGACTAATCTTTATAACACTGGAGCGGGGGATGTTAAGATACTCCTACCACTTAACAGAGCTGTGCACAAACAACGAGGCAGAATACGAGGCCCTCATAGTAGGACTAGAACTGACCATTCAAATGGGAATAACAGATATCAACATCTACGAAGATTCTCAGTTGATCATTCAACAGGTCGCCGGACAATACAGAATCTTAAAGCCAAGACTCGAGCAATACTTTCAGTATGCCATGAAACTGTTGGAACAAATTTCGAATGTAACAATCTACATGATCACTAGAAGAGAAAATGCCCTCACGGATGCGCTAGCTCGCCTTGTAAAAGAATTTGCCTGCTTACAAGATGAGTCAATTGAAGTGTCAGTTCAAGGACGACAGGTCCTATCACAGCTCGACATGGATATGATACAGAAATCAGAAGAAGCAGAGGAATCAGTTGCAGCAGTGACAGTAAGCACAAGAGATTGGCGTCAACCACTAATAGACTACCTGCAAACAGGTAAATTACCGGATGATAAGTCATTAGCCCATCAAATCAAGAAAAGAACTCTGTCTTATGTATTAATAAACAATACATTATACAGAAGGTCTTTTGATCAGATGTGGTTAAGATGCCTGGACGGGTCCGAGGCTCGTTAAATTGTCAAAGAGGTACACTCAGGACTTTGTGGCGCTCATCAGTCGGGTCCGAAAATGAAAATGAAAATTAAAAGACTAAGGTACTACTGGCCCTCAATGATGACCGACTGTATGAAAGTCGCCAAGAGCTGTCACCAGTGCCAAGGGCACGGAGTGGTTCTACACCAACCTCCAAATGTGCTACATTCGACAATTGCGTCGTGGCCATTTGAGTGTTGGGGCACAGATATAGTGGGTCCGATAGAACCGCCTTCTTTAAGAGGACATCGCTTCATCCTTGCAGCTACAGACTACTTTTCTAAATGGGCAGAAGCAGTTCCACTCAGAGAAGTAAAGGCACACCACGTGCTACAGTTTTTCAAAAATCAAGTTGTATACCGTTTCGGAGTACCGCGTAAAATCATTTCAGATAATGGGTCTGCATTCAAAAGTACAAAGATCAACAATTTTGTCAGAAGACACGGGATCGATTGGCGATACTCAACGATCTATTACCCAAGAGAAAACGGCTTGGCTGAGGCTTTTAATAAAACTTTCGTTCAGATTTTAAAGAAAACCTTGGATGACAACAAGAGAAATTGGCACAAGAAATTGTTAGAAGCCTTATGGGCCTACAGGAAGACTTTCAGGACTCCTACTCAGTCTATGCCTTACACTTTAGTGTACGGGTCCGAGGCCGTTTTACCTTTGGAGGTCCAGCTTCCATCACTCAGGTTGCAGTTGCAAATAAAATTACTACAGAAGAAAATGCTAGATTACGACTGGAAGAACTGGAAAGCTTGGAAGGGAAGAGACTTGCAGCGCAGCAAAATTTGGAATTGTACCAAGCTAAGATGATCCAGGCCCATGATAAACTAGTCCGCCCAAGAACTTTCAAAGTTGGTGACTTAGTTCTTGTTCTCAGAAGACCTATTCTTGCACATCGCAAGATAGGAGGCAAATTTGAACCGACTTGGGAAGGGCCGTTTGTGGTCGAGGCAGTCTACTCAGGAGGCTCCTCCTACCAACTTGTGAATTGCCAAGGAGAACGACAAATGCTTCCAATCGATGGACGGTATTTAAAGAAGTATTATGCGACATGATGTTTTGAAGGGTGGCCCCCAAAATGCAGTCTTATCCCTAGAAACACGGGTGAAGTAATCACTTTGTGACTTGGTCCGAACCCAAAAACATAAAAATGGATAAAATAATATATGTGCTAAAAATAAAATATGTGAAATCATAATAACAAAGTTTTACCCTTGCTTTCAAATCAAATCTTGTTCCCGATCTTTCCTCATCTTTTCCTACCTTCCTTTAAATTAAAATAAGTGAATAAGAATCTTCAGTGATAAGTATTTTCTTAATGTTCTTGTTCTTAGTACAGCCCCTGATCCTTTCCTTATCTTTTTCGCAAGGAAATGTCGAACGGGCGGTTGGTCCTAAACTTTAAAAATGGCGTGAGTCTCGCACTCGATGAAAAGAGGGTGAAGGATGGAGCAGTGATAGAAATTGATTCTGACTTCACACCGACCGACCTACGGTATGAAGAAAATGATTGGGTCCCAGTAGACCGAGAAGAGCTTCATAGCCAGAAAGTGATGAAGATGGGTGGCCCAAGCCACCAATCCAGCAACAAGAAAAGAAAGGCAAACACTGAGGAAAGCAAGAAAATCAAGTCAGTAGTTGCCACAGCAGAGGGCAGGCTTGTCAGCGCCGCGCCCGCAGAAATTCAAGGGGTAAGGAGGGCTACTCTCACAGCTACTCAAAGAAGGAATAAGAATCGCCGTATCCGCAAGATGTTGACTAAACTAGCAGCTGATCAACACGAGGAAACAGCCACCTTCGCCAATACACACATTTCAAAGATACCAGTTTGCCAGGAACCAGAAAGAAGAAAGTCAACGCTGAGAAAACCAGAACAGATCGAAAAAGTGCCAAGAAGAACAGAAATAGAATCAGTGCCTAGACGCCAGACAGAGATACCATATCTGAAGAACCTTGTTGCGGAAGCAACCCCGGAGGATGTCCCGACAGAGACAATCCCCGAGGAGCCAAGGTATGTAGGAGAACGTGATGGGATTGAGCCATACATCCCGCAATACGTTACTAGGCCTCGTCACTTGCAGATCATCCCAGAATATGAACTAGAAAGAATGCAAAATGTTGAGAAAAAGACTTTCGAATACTTTGAAAGGATTAGAGGCAAAAGAATCAACATTTTGGAAGGCCTCGAGTTACACACAGGTGTATTCTCAGAGTACGAGCAACGACGGATTGTGGATTGCATTTTAGAACTTCGGAAGATGGGTCGAGCGAGGCCGTACGAGAGAAAAGACTTATTCGGAACCCCGAGAAATGGATGCCGGGGAAAGGAAGAGTCACAATACAATGCGGATGTTGCTATAACTTAGCGAGAGGACAAAAAGGAAATCCACCAGGGATACTCCGTCACGGTGAGGTGGATCCAATGCCGAGAATAATTAAAAGAATGGTGAAAAGAATGATAGCATGGAGGGTACTGCCAGCAGACTGCATACCCAACAGTTAAATTTCGACTCTCCTTTCGAGATCGACACCTAAATTTTGATTCTCTTCCGAATTGATACCTAAATTTCAATTCTAAACTTCCGAGACTGGTACCTAAATTCTAGTTCTCTTCCTTCAAGGTCGGTACCTAAATTCCGACTCTCATTCGAGATCGATACCTAAATTTCGTTTCTCTTTCGAATTGATACCTAAATTTCAATTCTAAATTTCGAGACTGGTACCTAAATTCCAGTTCTCTTCCTTCGAGGTCGGTACCTAAATTCCGACTCTCATTCGAGATTAATACCTAAATTTCGATTCTCTTTCGAATTGATACCTAAATTTCAATTCTAAATTCCGAGACTGGTACCTAAATTCCAGTTCTCTTCCTTCGAGGTCGGTACCTAAATTCCGACTCTCATTCGAGATCGATACCTAAATTTCGATTCTCTTTCGAATTGATACCTAAATTTCAATTCTAAACTTCCGAGACTGGTACCTAAATTCCAGTTATCTTCTTTCGAGGTCGGTACCTAAATTCCGACTCTCATTCGAGATCAATACCTAAATTTTGATTCTCTTCCGAATTGATACCTAAATTTCAATTCTAAATTCCGAGACTGGTACCTAAATTCCAGTTCTCTTACTTCGAGGTCGGTACCTAAATTCCGACTCTCCTTTCGAGATCGATACCTAAATTTTGATTCTCTTCAGAATTGATACCTAAATTTCAATTCTAAACTTCCGAGACTGGTACCTAAATTCTAGTTCTCATTCCGAGATCGGTACCTAAATTCCGATTCTCATCTGAGATCAGTACCTAAATTCTGATTCTCATCCTTTCGAGGTTGATACCTAAATTTCGACTCTCTTCCGAGACTAGTACCTAAATTCCAGTTCTCATTCGAGACTAGTACCAAAATTCTAGTTCTCATTTCGAGATCAGTACCTAAATTCTGATTCTCATCCTTTTCAAGGTCGATACTGTCGGCATATTTTTAATTTAGTTTAAATAAATAATTTGAAAAGTAGTATTTGATTTTGAAAATAATTTTAAGTTTAAAAAATTTTAAAATATGAGATCAAACTGATCTCACATCCCAAATAGTTTATATAAACGAACACCACACCACAAACCGTGTATCTATCCCTAAGGTTAGACACACTACTTGATGGTGGGGCTCGATTAAATAAACTAGAAGATTTGTGACATCCGTTTGGTCTGTGAACCAATTTTTTAAGCCGACAAATTCCCCTGCTTAATATGAAAGCATTAAACAGGGTTTATATTACACAGGTTCTTTAAAATTCCCTATAAGGGCAAGCCCTTATAGTTAATTACATCTTAAGTGACGAGAATCACCTAAGAAAACTCTCGATAATAATCGATAATTCCGCTCTCAAGGATTTGAAAGTTTAAGTTTTCAAGGGATTGAATTTTGGAATCTCAACAGGGAATGGATCAAGTTTGAAACATTTTGTTTTGGGAATTCAAAGGAAGAAAGGTAGAAGAAATCACAGATTCGAAGTGATCTTCGGTGACTTCCCGACTATCCTATTGTTTGGCTTGAATTTAGGAAAGTCCTAATGTCTATTTAATGTTTTGATTTTGTCAATTTTAATTAATTAGGGCTTATATTTATATGACAGAATCATACAAATAGCCTCGAAGATGTGAGGGTTTATGTCGTATCGGACGACTACCTCGGAATCCTAAGACCGGTTAGGGCTTAATTTGCAATGCAAATGCCTAACGAAGAGTTGAGGATTTATGTTGCACTAGGCAAACTACCTCGAAGTCCTATGGCTTGGTTATTTAATTCTAAGAAAGCTTTGCTGAAGTAGACCCGAGTTTCTTCGATGACGATAGCCGTGCTCGCCCACCATGCTCCAAGCTCCTTGTTGTTGCGAGAGGTTTAGTTTTAGAAATCATAAATCGGGGGATGAGAAAAGTGTTTTGGTTTAGAGAAAATCTTAATTTCCAAGTGTTTTCAATATTTTAATTAAAACAAATCTTAAAGTTGATTATAACGACACCGGTTAAGATCCCACGGTTCCATCCTTCCGGCATCATTATTTTTATCGGATTCACTTAGTCCGGATGAATTTGCTAAATTCAATCGAATGAGTTCCACACTTTCATTTAGACCATGGGAAATCCCGTTAGCAACACGTAGGTTACATCATCCGAGGTATTCCCGATCATCCAACAGGACGTTTTAATTCAGTTGTAATTGTAGTTTTATGTTCTGTTTGTGATTAAATTTTGAATTGTTTTATATTTTGAAATGTTGTGGCGGTGAATTTTATCTTGCAATAATTTTTAACTTAGTTTTTGTTTCAGTTTTAGGGACTATCCTAAAGGTGTGGGTTTTCATGCAACAATTATTTATCATGCAAGAAAAGTAAGTGCAATGCGGTTAAATAAATTGCTATAATGTAAATTGCAAGAAAGTAAATTGCAATAAAATAAAAGCGTACCTGGAGGGTCTTCCCGTCATCCCAAGCTGCACTTAAGACACAATTAGATTATTTAAGCAAGTTCCTAGGTAAAGCTAAGGGAAGGGTTATGGTTTTCTACCAAATTCCTAATCCTATAGCTAGTCATTTCCTATGACGTCTAGGTTCCTTGTGTTTTTGTTTGAAGACGATTTTCTTCATCAAAGAACAATTAAGTTCAATTGTTCTTATGAACATCCTATTATATCGAGGAAGTGCTTAAGGCAAATCTTAAACATCTTTTCAATATTTCTAGGATTGTTTTAAGTCCAAATGAATTCAATTACACAAATGAATTAATCGTCCGAGGTTTAGTTAAGTTTTATTATTATCTTACTCAGTGAACTAGGATGTTTGAATGTCCTATAAGTGAAGTAACATTTCATTTAATATTCCTGTTTAGGAGTTATGACAACTAAAGCTTTCGAGGGTAAATTTGTGATTTAGTTTAAATTCAATTAATGGGTTTAAATTTGGAATAGTGTTCAATTTGCTTTATATTTAATTTCCTTCTGTTTTAGGTGATGTTATTTAATTCAATTTAATTTTAAATTAAATTAAATTTAATTTAATTTTAATTTAATTCAATTCAATTTAATTTGATTTGATGTTAAATTAATTTAATTTGAATTAATTTCCTTTAATTTAATTTAATTTGATTTAATTTTAATTTAATTTAATTTAATTTAATTTAATTTAATTTAATTTAATTTAATTTAATTTAATTTAATTTGTTTTAACTTAATTTAATTTAAATTTGATTTTATTTATTTAATTTAATTTAATTTAATTTATTCATTTAATTTAATTTAATTTGTTTATTTAATTTACTTTAATTTAATCTTTAATTTAATTTTACTTTTAATTTTAATTTAATTTAATTTAATTTAATTTAATTTAATTTAATTTAATTTAATTAATCTTTAATTTAATTTAATTTGATTTAATTTAATTTAATTCAATTTAATTTACTTAATTTAATTTAATTTTTAATTTAATTTTATTTTTAACTTTAATTGAAATTTTAAAAGAGTTTAATAATTTAACTTTAGTTTAATGATTAAGTCTTTTAATATTTTAAATTTGAGTTATCATTTTAATTAAGAATTGAATATTAATGAGATGATTAATTTTGGGATTTTTAAATTAAAGAATAAATCTCTTCCCAACAATATCCCTATTTTAATAATTCCAATTTTATTATTCTTCCCAAATTTAATCAATTATTTAATTAAGGTTTAATTATTTTAAATTGTTTAATGGGTTTCTATCCTTTAATTATTTAAGTTTCAATCATCCAAATCAGATTAAGATCAAATATTTTACTTCTTAATTTTATTAAACCTAAAGTTTTAATTAAGGGTTAAAATTTTAATTACCACTTTGCCCTTTAAGCTTAATAATTTCATAACTCACTAAATTGAGCTCAAATGAACTTGAAATTTTTATGTGACTTCACTCGTATGTCAATAAAGACATGAGAGGAGAAAATGTGATTTTTCCGTATTTAATTTATTTATATAATTATTTTTGGTAGAAAATAGAAATTTCCAAGGAAAGTTTAATAACATGACCAAGGGAAAGTTTATGTCCTTAAGAAAATTAGGGGACATTCCTAATGACCAGAGGACCACTTGGACCAATTTTGGTGATTTTTTGAATTATATTATTTTTATTATAATTATTTTAAGTTTTGGAGTGTTAATTAATTTAAAAATAAAATAAAGGTTGAAAAATGAACTTTATATTTCTCAAAAAATCTCTCTGATATCAAGGAAATCAGATAATCAATTTTTGCAATTTTCTGATTTTTCTATGATTTATTATAATTATTTTAGTGAAAATGCTAGAAAATACATTTTTTTAATTTTAAAATTACCCTAGAGCTTTAAAATTTAATATCTCATTAAATAGACCTAAGAAAAATATGAGGTTTGTTCCTAAGTGATTAAAATTCAAAATGTGACATTTTGGTGAATTTTATTATTTTTGTGATTTTTATTATTTTTTAACAATTAAAAATATTAAAATAATATTAAAAATCAATTTTTTTAGAAAATTGAAATTTTAATTTTCTTAAATTCCTCTAATATCAGAGAGGCTCCAAAACCAATTTGGTGAATTTTTGAAAGATATTTTGAAAGTTATGAATTTTTAAAGTTCAAATTGACTAAATGGCTTAATCAACCCATTTA
Source organism: Papilionanthe hookeriana x Papilionanthe teres (assembly GCA_022702705.1). Lineage (NCBI taxonomy): Eukaryota > Viridiplantae > Streptophyta > Magnoliopsida > Asparagales > Orchidaceae > Papilionanthe > Papilionanthe hookeriana x Papilionanthe teres. The sequence continues at coordinate 146,622 of JAKZJZ010000035.1, read as the reverse complement.
GTAGGGCTAACCAAGTCCAATTGACCTCAAATTTTTATGGTGGGTTCTTCTGATCCTAAAGGTCAATGGAGAACTGATTTCAAGTCAATTTGATGTATGGTTAGATCTAATTAATTAGGGATCTATTTTGGGTGTTTAAGCCAATTAGGGTTATTTTAAATGAACTAACTCAAAACCTATTTTTCCTAGGGTCCTCTGGTCATAAGGAACATCACCAAATTTTCCTAGAATTTATTTCACAACATGCTAATTATTGGAATTAAAATACTCAAAACGAGTAACATGAATTTGAAAAATCAATAACTTCTCATAGGGATGGCCTCCGACTTTGGAAAATTCGGGGAATGTTCCCAAATTCCGAGGCTTCAAAAGCCCTATGGTCTCATGCCATGGTGAATTTCCTATATGCATGGAGAATTAAAAGAATGCAAACGAGTAAATAAATTATTAAAAATAAAATACTTGATGAAATTAAATGATTTCTTTTCCACATTATTCTCCTCTGTTCACTGAGCAAGAGGGTATTTTTATTTTATTTTTATGATTTTCCTACACAAAGTTATGAATTTTCCAAATTCAGGGAATTAAATAAATAAGAAAAATCCCTAATTTTCTATTTATCCGAGTCGGCGCCGCGTCATCCTCGGCATCTCCGAACGGCCACGCGGCGCGCTCTCATTCGACGTCGCCGCTTGAGTCAGCTGCCCGGGCCCCGCGGTTCACGTACCATCTCCTGGTCCGACGTCATCTGAGCCGTCCGTCCGCGCGTGTATTGAATGAACGACATCCGTTCATCGTCCCCAAGCCTCCTAGCCCAAGAACCGTCCATCTTCTAGGCCTAAGATCTCACTCGATACTTGACCAAATTTAACGTTCTTATGCTACTATGGATTCGTCTCGAGAAGACGAACACATCCATACGGTTTATGTGGGATGAAATTTACGCAATAAAAATGGAGAATGCTCGGAAGCTCGGGAAGAAGAGTGAGGCCATACCTTTGCTCGGAGAAGTGTGGCTTCGATGCGAGGGTTGTTTCACCTTCGATTGGATCCCGGCAAGCTCCGGATGAAGTCTCCTGGTGCGGTGAATTGCCTAGGTAGGATTTCGACCACGGCCGATCACAAAGCTTGGAGGGTGGAGCAAGCCGGGTGGCTTTGGAGATGGGGCTTTCTGCTGGTGGACACCTTCTCTTGGTACGGTGAAGCTGTAGGACCAATCGATTTGGGGATTGGCTCAGCTGTGGAGAAGTGTCCTGGTTTTGGGCTTGGATTTCAACTACGAAATTGAGCTCGCGGAGAGGAAATGGCAGGGGGATTTCGGTGGGGATCAAATGCTCTATGTATGGGGAGTAGTACGGAAAAAGTTTGGCGAGTTTCCTTAAGGTTTTGTTTCGGCATCTCCCATGGCCGAGAGGGGTGGTGTTTAAATAGGAGAGGGTGGAGGGCCTCCCGAGGAGAGTTAGGGCTTGGGATCGAGCTGCTCTTGGCAAGAGAAGAACAGCTACAATGGCCACTAGGGATGGGGCGACTCAACAAGGGAGAATTCCAAAGTTGGCTTACATGTGAGCTCTCGGCCATGGTGTTTTCCGGCGGCCTGGTGGCCGGCCGGCCGAGCATGGGTCACCCTCGAGGTCGGGTGGGTCGGGGTCGGGACTTGGTGCAAGCAATTGGCAATTGCCATGTGTAAAGGCTTTGATCCAAAGTAGAATGGGGCATGGCTAGTTTTGAGTCTAAATGGGTCAATCCACCCATTTGGGCTTGGTGCACCCTTCAAGGTGGCTTTGGATGCTGTGGGGGATCAAAGGGATCAGCTGGTTTGGCATGGATAAGTCTCCATCCAAATATATTTGGATTAAATTTAAGTTTAGGTGAAACATGATTAAGGCTAATGAGCTTTAGGGATTAAGGAAAGCCCTCCCTCTTCTTACCCAATATGGCATGGTGGAGTGTCCAAGGCTCTCATGGCTCACATGTGGCTCATGCATGGCTTCATGGCTCACCTTTGGCTTGGAAAAAGTTTGGTCAATTTCATAAAAATGGATTTTAAGGATTTTAGAAAATTTGGTGGAAATTTGGATGAAGCTTCATTTAGAAATATTTGATCATTGGTTTAGGACTTAGGGATGATTTTAATTGAAAGTTTGATGAGGGAAAATGTCATATGGGCTTTGGGACCAATTTTGGGCCTTTGGATGTGGTAAAAGATGGGCTTTTAAAATGTTTTAAGGAATGGGCCTTTAAGTTTAAAAATGAATTTATGGATGGGAATTTTGTAAAGAGGTTGGGCCAAATAATTATTGGGTTTAGCTCATGGATGTGTCATGAGTAACTTGAAGCAAATTGGGGGTGATTTGGGTTTGAATTGGGTTGAATTTGGGCTCTTTTGGTGAATGGGCCAATATAGGTCCAAGTGGGCCAAGTTGGGCTAGGGTTGAAATTGATGTAAAATTAATGTTGAGAAATGTTTATGGGAGTGTTTCAAAGAGGTTTTGGCTTTGGTTGGGCTTTGATTTTGGGGTTTGGGCTCATTTGGGTTAGGTTTGGGTTTAGGTCAAAATTGAGCCTTTTAGCTTTGGGTTGAATTTGAGTGGGGTTTGGGTCCAAATTTTGGGCAAATCATGTTAGCGTTTTGCTTGTGGGGGTGCTAAGGAGGATTTAGAAAAGATTTGGGGTTAATTGGAGTTGAATTGCGTGAGTTTGGGTTAGGTTTGGGTCATGGGTCCAAATTGGGTTTTAAGGCTAAAAGTGAAATTGGATCCAAATGTCAATCAAATTGGACTTGGATTTGGTCTAGATTGGTGTTGGGAATGTTGCATTGAAGTTTAGAATTGAATTGGACCAGAATTTGGGTCAATTGGGTAGGTTTGGTTTGACATTGGGTTCACTTAGGGTTAAAATGGGTCGAATTGGGGGTTTTGACAAAAGTAGGGTAAATGGACAAAATTGGCCCATGGTGTAGTTGAACAAAATGAAATTGGGAATATTTGGGATTTTCTGGAATTTTCTGGGAATTTTCTGAATTTTTGAATTTTTGGGTCAAGAGCGGTATTTTGGGTATTTGGAGGGTATTGGGAGGTATTTTTGGAATTTTTGGTATTTTTGGGTATGGATGATGAATTTGAGTGATGTGGAAATGTTTGGGATTGATTTTGGGGAATTTTGGGTGATTTGGAAATTTTGAAAAATTTGGGTAATTTCAAGGGCTTTGGGTAGGTTAGGCGGGTGTAGGGTCCCGAGGGTCAAAAATTGAAAATTTGGAAAATTGAAGATTGGGTAAATTTGAGTGGAATGAAATCATTTTGGTTGAGCCATGAAGCCACATCAAGCCCACATGAGCCATGAAGCCACATCAAGCCCACATGAGCCATGAAGGGACTCATTTGAGGCATTCATCTATGTTGTTCCTAACCCTCTTAGCCGAGGGCTTAGGGGTTAAGGACCATCCATGTGAATCACCTACATGAGTCGGGAGGTCAAGTTAGGTATGGGTGTGGTTTTAGGAGGTGTGTGAAAGTGTAGTGTATAAGTGTAGTGTGTGTGTAAGTCGGCCCCTTCACCGGACCGAGGCCACCTGAGGCGGTCCTAAGGCCGAAGAGTCACATAGGAACTCATCCTTTAAACTTCCACATTTGATTTCAACCCTCTAGGTGATTAGGGGTCTACGAGACAAGTTTGTGGAGTTTGCGGGGAGTTAAGAAGTGGTTTGAAATTCTAGATGGTGGATCCCGATTCTAGTCCTCTAAGATAGTCGAAGGAAAAGCCTGAGGCTAGATCCTAAGTACTAAAAAGAAGAAGAGAAGACCTCATCGAAAATGAGGTCAACAAATGGACCCCGATAGGTGTGGTGAGCTGACGGAGCACACCGCGCGTATTGGTGTTGGCCGAAGCGATCAGCAAAACCAACACGGATGTCCAAGTGACAAATTTGGGATGAAGTAGAAAAGTTTCCGCTGGGGAGTGTCAAGTATATCTACGAAGCCGGAGATCCCCGAACTCTCGGCGGGGAAAGGAAAAGGAGGTGAATTCCAAATCACATGATGCGGGGAATTTCGATTTAGATTTCGGTTTGTTTCAATTTAAGTTCGGATGTGTAATTTTAGATTTTGATTTTTTATTTTAGTTTGAAGTTTGATTTAAAATTAATTTGAGAAAATTTAGATTTGAAACGAGAATTGAAACCTAGGTTCCAATCTCGGGATTGCAAAGAAAACTGGAATTTAGGTACCAGCCTCGGAGTGGGAATCGGAGTTTAAGTGTCGATTGAAAAGGATGAGAATCAGAATTTAGGTGCGATCTCGAAAGGGATGAGAATTGAAATTTAAGTATCAATCTCGAGAGAGTCGAAATTTAGGTATCGACTTCGAAAAGGATGAGAATCAAAATTTAGGTACTGATCTCGGAATGAGAATTAGAATTTAGGTACTAGTCTCGAAATGAGAAATGGAATTTAGGTACCTGTCTTGAAAGTTTAGAATCGAAATTTAGGTATCAATTCAAAAGAGAATCGAAATTTAGGTATCGATCTCGAATGAGAGTCGGAATTTAAGTACCGACCTCGAAGGAAGAGGACTGGAATTTAGCTACCAGCCTCGAAAATTTTGAATTGAAATTTAGGTATCAATTCAGATGAGAATCGAAATTTAGGCATCTGTCGGCATTATTTTTAGGTTGTGTGTTTTATTTTGAAAAGGGGGTCGCCTAACAGAAGTTGTCAGCGAATTTTTAATTTAATTTAAATAAATAATTTTGAAAAGTAGTATTTGATTTTGAAAATAATTTTAAATTTGAAGGTTTTAAGATATGAGATTAAACCGATCTCACATCCCAAATAGTTTATATAAACGAGCACCGCACCACAAACCGTGTATCTATCCCTAAGGATGAACACCTTGCTTGACGGTGGGGCTCGATTAAATAAACTAGAAATTTTGTGACATTCTTTTGGTACGCGAACCAATTTTATAAGCCGACAAATTCCACAAGCTTAATATGAAAGCTTTAAACGGGGTTTATATTACACGGGTTCTTTAAAATTCACTATAAGGGCAAGCCCCTATAGTTAATTACATCTTAAGTGATGGGAATCACCTAAGAAAACTCTCGATAATAATCAATAATTCACGCTCTCAAGGATTTCAAAGTTTAAGTTTTCAAGGGATGGAATTTTGGAATTTCAATAGGGGATGGATCAAATTTGGAACATTTTGTTTTGGGAATCCAAAGGAAGAAAAGTAGGAGAAATCACAGATTCGAAGTGAACTTCGGTAATTTCCCGACTATCCTATTATTTAGCTTGTATTTAGGAAAAATCCTAATGTTTATTTAGTATCTCAATCTTGCCAATTTTAATTAATTAGGGCTTACATTTACATGACAGAATCATACAAATAGCCTCGAAGATGTGAGGGTTTATGTCGTATCCGACGACTACCTCGGAATCCTAAGACCGGTTAGGGCTTAATTTGCAATGCAAATGCCTAACGAAGAGGTTGAGGATTTATGTTGCACTAGGCAAACTACCTCGAAATCCTATGGCTTTGTTGTTTAATTCTAAGAAAGTTTTGTTGAAGTAGACTCGGAGTTTTGCTTGATGACGATGGCCATGCTTGCCCACCATGCTCCGAGCTTCTTGTTATTGCGAGAGGTTTAGTTATAGAAGTCATAAATCGAGGAGATGAGAAAAGTGTTTTGGTTTAGAGAAAATCTTAATTTCCAAGTGTTTTCAATATTTTAATTAAAATAAATCTTAAAGTTGATTATAACGACACCGGTTAAGATCCACGGTTCCATCCTTCCGGCATCATTATTTTTATCGGATTCACTTAGTCCGGATGAATTTGCTAAACTCAGCCGAATGAGTTCCACACTTTCATTTAGACCGTGGGAAATCCCGTTAGCAACACGTAGGTTACATCATCCGAGGTATTCCCGATTATCCAACAGGACGTTTTAATTTAGTTGTAATTGTAGTTTTGTGTTATGTTTGTGATTAAATTTTGTGTTGTTTTATATTTTGAAATGTTGTGGCGGTGAATTTTATCTTGCAATGACTTTTAACTTAGTTTTGGTTTCAGTTTTAGGGACTATCCTAAAGGTGTGGGTTTTCATGCAACAGTTGTTTATCATGCAAGAAAAGTAAGTGCGATGCAGTTAAATAAATTGCAATAATGTAAATTGCAAGAAAGTAAATTGCAATAAAATAAAAGCGTACCTGGAGGGTCTTCCCGTCATCCCAAGCTGCACTTAAAACACAATTAGAATATTTAAGCAAGTTCCTAGGTAAAGCTAAAGGAAGGGTTATGGTTTTCTACCAAATTCCTAATCCTATAGCTAGTCTTTTCCTATGACGTCTAGGTTCTTTGTGTTTTGGTTTGAAGACGATTTTCTTCATCGAAGAATAATTAAATTCAATTGTTCTTATAAACATCCTATCATATTGAGAAAGTGTTTAAGAAGAATCTTAAACATCTTTTCAATATTGCTAGAATTGTTTTAAGTCCAAATGGATTCGATTACACAAATGAATTAATCGTCCAAGGATCTCAAGTTTTGTTATCTTGCTCGAGTGAACTAGGACATTTGAATATCCTATAGGTGAAGTAACATTTCATTTAATATTTTGTTTAGGAGTTATGATAACTAAAGCTTTTGAAGGTAAATTGGTGTTCAAATGGTTTGTGATTTAGTTTAATTTCCATTAATGGGTTTAAATTTGGAATAGTGTTCAAGTTATTTTAGATTTATTTTGAATTCTTTATGTCTTTGGTGATGTTATATTTAATTTAACTTAATTTAATTTAATTTTAATTTAATTGAGTTTTAATTTAATTTAATTCAATTTAGTTTGATTTGATGTTACATTAAATTAATTTGATTTGATTTAATTTTAATTTAATTTGATTTAATTTAATTCAATTTAATTTAATTTGTTTTAATTTAATTCAATTTAATTTAATTTTTAATTTGGTTTAACTTAATTTAATTTGGTTTTATTAATTTAATTTAATTTAATTTAATTTGTTTATTTAATTTAATTTAATTCAATTTAATTTAATTCAACTTTTAATTTTAATTTAATTTAATTTAATTTAATTTAATTTAATTTAATTTAATTAATTTAATTTAATTTTTAATTTAATTTTAAATTTAATTTTATTTTTTAATTTTAATTGAAATTTTAAAAGAGTTTAATAATTTAATTTTAGTTTAATGATTAAGTCTTTTAATGTTTTGAATTTGAGTTATCATTTTAATTAAGAATTGAATATTAATGAGATAATTAATTTAGGGATTTTTAAATTAAAGAATAAATCTCTTCCTAATAATATCCCTATTTTAATAATTCTAATTTTATTATTCTTCCAAATTTAATCAATTATTTAATTAAGGTTTAATCATTTTAAATTGCTTAATGGGTTTCTACCCTTTAATTATTTAAATTTCAATCATCCAAATCAGATTAGGATCAAATATTTTACTTGTTAATTTTTTATTAAACCTAAAGTTTTAATTAAGAATTAAAAATTTTAATTACCACTTTACCCTTTAAGCTTAATAATCTCAAAACTCACTAAATTGAACTCAAATGAACTTGAAATTTTTATGTGACTTCACTCATATGTCAATAAAGACATCAGAGGAGAAAATGTGATTTTTCTATATTTAATTTATTTATATAATTATTTTGTGTGGAAAATAGACATTTCCAAGGAAAATTTAATAACATGACCAAGGGAAAGTTTCTGTCCTTAAGAAAATTAGGGGACATTCCTAATGACTAGAGGACCACTTGGACCAATTTTGGTGATTTTTTGAATTATATTATTTTTATTATAATTATTTTAAGTTTTGGAGTGTTAATTAATTTAAAAATAAAATAAAGGTTGAAAAATAAATTTTATATTTTTCAAAAATCTCTCTGATATCAAGGAAATCAGAGAATTAAATTTTGCAGTTTTCTGATTTTTCTATGATTTATTATAATTATTTTAGTGAAAATGCTAGAAAATACATTTTTTTAATTTTAAAATTACCCTAGAGCTTTAAAATTTAATATCTCACTAAATAGACCTAAGAAAAATATGGGGTTTGTTCCTAAATGATTAAAATTTGAAATTTGACATTTTGGTGAATTTTATTATTTTTGAGATTTTTATTATTTTTTAATTATTAAAATATTAAAATAATATTAAAAATCAACTTTTTAGAAAATTGAAATTTTAATTTTATTAAGTTCCCCTGATATCAGAGAGGCTCCAAAACCAATTTGGTGAATTTTTGAAAGATATTTTGAAAGTTATGAATTTTTAAAGTTTAAAATGGATAAATAGCTTAATCAACCCAATTAGTAGGGCTAACCAAGTCCAATTGACATCAAATTTTTATGGTGTGTTCCTCTGATCCTAAAGGTCAGTGGAGAATTGATTTCAAGTCAATTTGATGTATGGTTAGCTCTAATTAATTAGAGATCCATTTTGGGTGTTTAAGCCAATTAGGGTTATTTTAAATGAACTAACTCAAAACCTATTTTTCCTAGGGTCCTCGTGGTCATAAGGAACATCACCAAATTTTCCTAGAATTTATTTCACAACTTGCTATTTATTGGAGTTAAAATACTCAAAACAGTAACATGAATTTGAAAAATCAATAACTCTTCATAGGGATGGCCTCGACTTTGGAAAATTCGGGGAATGTTCCCAAATTCGGAGGCTTCAAAAGCCCTATGGTCTCATGCTATGGTGAATTGTATACATGCATGGAGAATTAAAAATATGCAGAGAGTAAATAAATTATTAAAAATAAAATACCTGATGAAATTAAATGATTTCTTTAACACATTATTCTCCTACGATTCACCGAGCAAGAGGGTATTTTTATTTTATTTTTCTGATTTTTCTACACAAAGTTATGAATTTTTTAAGTTTAGGGAATTAAATAAATCAGAAAAATCCCTAATTTTCTATTTATCCACGCGGCGCCGCGTCAACCTCGGCAGCTTCGAACGCACACGCGTCGGCTCCCATTCGACGCCGCCATCTGAGTCAGCAGCCCGGGGGCCCGCTGTATCGTTCCGTCTCCTGATCCGACGCGATCCTGGCCGTCCGTCCGCGCGTGTATTGAATGGACGACATCCGTTCATCGTCCCCAAGTGTCCTCACCCGAGAGCCGTCCACACTAAATCCCTAAGATCTCACTCGATACTCAATGGATTTTCATGTTCTTATGCTCTATGGATTCGTCTTGAAGAGACAAACACATCTATACGGTGATCATGCATTGAAATTAAAGCATTTGAAATGGAGAATCTCCAGAAGCTCGGGATGAAGAATTAGCTCATACCTTTGCTCAGAGAAGTGTGGCTTCGATCTGAGGGTTGTTGCACCTTCGATTGGATCCCGGCAAGCTCCGGATGAAGTCTCCCGGTCCGGTGAATTGCTCAGGTAGGATTTCGACCACGGCCCGATCACAAAGCTTGGAGGGTGGAGCAAGCTGGGTGGCTCCGGAGATGGAGCTTTTGCTGGTGGACACCTTCTCTTGGTCCGGTGAAGCTGTAGGACCAATCAATTTGGGGATTGGCTCACCGTGGAGAAGTGTCCTGGTTTTGGGCTTGGATTTCGACTCGAAATTGAGCTCGCGAGAGAAGAAATGGCAGGGGGATCTCGGTGGGGATCAAGTGCTCGTGTATGGGGAGGAGTACGGAACAATTTTGGCGAGTTTCCTTAAGGTTTGTTTCGAGCACCTCTCATGGCCGAGAGGGGTGGTGTTTAAATAGGAGAGGGTGGAGGGCCTCCCGGGAGAGTTAGGGCTTGGGATCAGCTTGCTCTTGGCAAGAGAAGAACAGCTCCAATGGCCACCTGGGGATGGGGCGGCTCGGCGAGTGAGAATTCCAAGTTGGGCTCACTTGTGAGCTCTCGGCCCGGTGGTTTCCGGCGGGCCGTGGTGGTCGGCCGGCCAGGGTCGGGTCACCCTCAAGGTCGGGGAGATCGGGGCTGGAGGTTTGTGCGGTCAATTGGCCATGGACATGTGTAAAGGAGTTGAATTGAAATGGAATGGGGGATGAGCTCATTTTGGGTCCAAATGGGTCAACCCACCTTTTGGGCTTGGTTCACCTCCCCATGGCTGATTTGGGCTGAGGGAAGATCAGATGGATCAGCTAGGAAAGGGTGGAGAAGTCACCATCCATTAATATTTTGATTAAACATGGATTAAGGTGAAGCATTAAAAGGGTTAAAACCTTTTTATGGGGGCTTAAAAGAGGCTCCTCCTTTTGCCATTAGTGGCTTGATCACATGTCAAGCCTTCCATGGCTTCATGTGGCTTGTCCATGGCTTGCATGGCTCACCTTTGGCTTGGGAAAAGTGGAGTCAATTTCATGGAAATGGATGTAAGAAAATTTTTGGTATTTAGGGGTGATTTGGCATGAGGCTTGATTTGGAATCATTTGATGATGAATTTAGGACTTAGGTAATGGCTTTAATTAAGTGGATGGAAAATGGAGATGTCATGTGGGCTTTAGGGTGGATTTTGGGCTTTTTTGAAATGGTTTTAGATGGGCTTTTAAAATGGTTTAGGAAAATGGGCTTTTGAAGTTTAAAATGGATTTTGGGATGAAATTTTGGTAAAGGCTTGGGCCAAATAATTGTTGGGTTTAGCTCATAGATGTGTCATGAGTGACTTGAAGCAAATTGGGGGTGATTTGGGTTTGAATTGGGTTGAATTTGGGTTCTTTTGGTGAATGGGCCAATATAGGTCCAAGTGGGCCAAGTTGGGCCAATGTTGGGCTAGGGTTGAAATTGATGTAAAATTAATGTTGGGAAATGTTTATGGGAGTGTTTCAAAGAGGTTTTGACTTTGATTGGGCTTTGATTTTGGGGTTTGGGCTCATTTGGGTTAGGTTTGGGTTTAGGTCAAAAATGGGCCTTTTAGCTTTGGGTTGAATTTGAGTGGGATTTGGGTCCAAATTTTGGGCAAATCATGTTAGTATTTTTCTTGTGGGGATGCTAAGGAGGATTTAGAAAAGATTTGGGGTTAATTGGAGTAGAATTGGGTGAGTTTGGGTTAGGTTTGGGTCATGGGTCAAAATTGGTCTTTAAGGTCAAAAGTGAAATTGGATTCAAATGTCAATAAAATTGGGCTTGAATTTGGTCCAGATTGACATTTGGGATGTTGAATTAAAGTTTAGAATTTAATTGGACAAAAATTGGGGTCAATTGGGTAGGTTTGGTTTGACATTGGGTTCACTTGGGTTTAAAATGGGTTAAATTGGGGGTTTTGGTAAAAGTGGGGAAATTGACAAAATCAGCCCATGGTGTAGTTGAACAAAATGAAATTGGGAATATTTGGGATTTTTTGAAATTTTCTGGGAATTTTTGGAATTTTTTTTTGAATTTTTGGTCAAGAGGGGCATTTTGGTAATTTGGAGGGTATTGGGGGTATTTTTGGAATTTTTTGTATTTTTTGCTGTAAATGATCAATTTGAGTGGTATGGAAATGTTTAAGATCAATTTTGAGGAATTTTGGGTGATTTAGGAATTTTAGAGATTTTGAGCTATTCAGGGCTTTTGGTAGGTTAGGAGGGTTCGTGTCCCGGGGGCCAAAAACTGAAATTTTGAAAAAATGAAGATTAATCAAATTTAAGTGATATGGAATCGTTTAGGTTGAGCCATGAAGCCATATTAAACCCATATGAGCCATGAGAGGACTCATTTTTTGTATTCATTATGTTGTTCCTAACCCTCTTAGCCAAGGGCTTAGGGGTTAAGGACCATCCATGTGAATCACCTTCATGAGTCAAGAGGTCAAGTTGGGTATGGGTGTGGTTTTAGGAGATGTGTGAAAGTGTAGTGTATAAGTGTAGTGTGTGTGTAAGTCAGCCCTCACCAGACCAGGCCACCCAGGGCAGTCCTAAGGCCAAAGAGTCTTATATGAACTCATCCTTTAAACTTCCACATTTGATTTCAACCCTCTAGGTGATTAGGGGCCTACAATCAAGTTTGTGGAGTTTGCAGGGAGTTAAGAAGTGGTTGAGTTTCTAAAGGGGTAGGTTCCATCTCTAGTCCTCTAAGATAGTCAAAGGAAAAGCCTAAGGCTAGATCCTAAGTACTAAAGAGAGAAGAGAAGACCTCATCAAAAATGAGGTCAACAGTATCGATCTCGGAATGAGAACTGGAAAATAGGTACCAGTCTCGGAAATTTTGAATTGAAATTTAGGTATCAATTCGGATGAGAATCAAATTTTAGGTATCGATCTCGGAGTGAGAACTGGAATTTAGGTACTAGTCTCGGAAATTTTGAATTGAAATTTAGGTTTCAATTCGGATGAGAATCGAAATTTAGGTATCGATTCTTGGAATGAGAACTGGAATTTAGGTACCAGTATCGGATATTTTGAATCGAAATTTAGGTATCAATTCGGATGAGAATCGAAATTTAGGTATCGATCTCGGAGTGAGAACTGGAATTTAGGTACCAGTCTCGGAAATTTTGAATCGAAATTTAGGTATCAATTCGGATGAGAATCGAAATTTAGGTATCGATCTCGGAATGAGAACTGGAATTTAGGTACCAGTCTCGAAAATTTTGAATTGAAATTTAGGTATCGATCTCGGAATGAGAACTGGAATTTAGGTACCAGTCTCGAAAATTTTGAATTGAAATTTAGGTATCAATTCGGATGAGAATCGAAATTTAGGTATCGATCTCGGAGTGAGAACTGGAATTTAGCTATCAGTCTCGAAAATTTTGAATCGAAATTTAGGTATCAAATCGGATGAGAATCGAAATTTAGGTATCGATCTCGGAGTGAGAACTGGAATTTAGGTACCAGTCTCGGAAATTTTGAATCGAAATTTAGGTATCGATCTCGGAATGAGAACTGGAATTTAGGTACCAGTCTCGGAAATTTTGAATTGAAATTTAGGTATCAATTCGGATGAGAATCGAAATTTAGGTATCGATCTCGGAATGAGAAGCTGGAATTTAGAGTACTGTTTCGAAATTTTGAATTGAAATTTATGTATCAATTCGGATGAGAATCGAAATTTAGGTATCGATCTCGGAGTGAGAACTGGAATTTAGGTACCAGTCTCGAAAATTTTGAATTGAAATTTAGGTATCAATTCGGATGAGAATCGAAATTTAGGTATCAATCTCGGAATAAGAACTGGAATTTAGGTACCAGTCTCGGAAATTTTGAATCGAAATTTAGGTATCAATTCAGATGAGAATCGAAATTTTGGTATCGATCTCAGAATGAGAACTGGAATTTTGGTACCAGTCTCGGAAATTTTTAATTGAAATTTAGGTATCAATTCGGATGAGAATCGAAATTTAGGTATCGATCTCGGAATGAGAACTGGAATTTTGGTACCAGTCTCGAAAATTTTGAATTGAAATTTAGGTATCAATTCGGATGAGAATCGAAATTTAGGTATCGATCTCGGAGTGAGAACTGAAATTTAGGTACCAGTCTCGGAAATTTTGAATTGAAATTTACTATGGAGATTTGGATTTAGCGGGAGATCGAAATGAGACATGAAAGTGTTTCATATCCCATGGGAATCAATCAAAGTCTGATTACTTGGCGAAGGGTACAAACCCATGCCGTTCGGATCAAATTGAGAATTCTTTGTGATTCTAAAATCATCCCGAGAGGGGGTTTCAAGGGAGGTCTAGAATAGATCTTGATTTGAAGAAGGATTGGAGGGTTTGAGAAGATGGGTTTAAACTGGAATTCAATTTCAGCTTTAAATTTGTTTTGTTTGTCCTTTAACTATCCCGTTTTTTTTATTGTTTATTTGGTGTTCATGTGGATTTGGTGTTCGACATTTTTAAAATTTTTTTTTTTTTGTTAGAAAAGTTTTCTTCTATTCTCTTTTTTTATTTCTTCTCTGTTCTTTGTTCGAAGTTCATTTAACTTTAATGGCGTTTCCCAGTCAATTTGCACAAAAGAGGTGAAGGCCAAAAAATGTGACATGGTCACTTTCATTCCAATCATGTCGAAAATACATCATACAACTCGATCTGGAATATATTTCATACAGTCCATGTAGACTCAAAACGGACTATGTATGATCTTCGTCGATCCATCAAAAGAAGCATCTGTCAAAAATCCATGTCTGAATAGTGGGGTACATGGTCAATAACATCACCTTCCAAGCCATCCTTGGCAAGGATGCCGTATAGATGTACATTGGAGGTGTGATATTTTCCATGTAACTCACAGCTCGTAAGGCCGGAGGCTCTCTAGCTCCGGTCTGGCTGGAAAAGGTAAGGTGTCTTCCTGTCGTCCATTCTTCTGAAAGTAACCGAGATCCGCTTCACTGGTACTCCCGGTATACATTGCTTAGCGATATCCGCTCCGTTGCCCTTCGGTATCATGACGGAACCTACCGGTAATGGTATCTTCACCGGCCCTCGGAACTCACCCGGGCCTGCTTATCCGGAGGTCGGATCCGAACATGATGTTACACTCGTTCGGGAAAGAGAGTCGTGCGGAAAGGTCCGACAAAGTCGTGGTGATCTATGTGTGGGGGTATGCGGTCACCACCGTTGTAGATGTTAATAATGCGGCTATTGGGTATGCAATCTGCTGGTAGTACCCTCCATGTTATCAATCTCTTTACCATTCTCTTGATGACTAATGGCATTGGATCCACTTGGCCATGACGGAGTATTCCCGGTGGGTTTCCCTTCCTGTCCTCCGCAAAGTTGTAACAACATCCACATTGTATTGTAATTCTTCCCTTCCCTGGTATCCATCTCCGGGGTTCTGAGTATGTGTTTTCCCTTAGGCGGCCTGCTCGGCCCATTCTTTTCAAATCCCGGATGCAATCCACGATTTGCTGTTGTTCATACTCTGAGAATACGTCTGTATGTAGCTCGAGGCCCTCTAGTATATTGATCCTTCTGCCTCTAATTCTCTCGAAGTATTCAAAGGTCTTCTTTTCAACATTCTGCATTCTCTCCGAGCTCTTATTCCGGAATAATCTGCAGATTGCGAGGCACAGTGACATATTGTGGGATATACAGTTCAATCCCTTCACGTTCTCCTGCATACCTCGGCTCCTCGGGGATGATGTCTGTCGGGACATCCCCCGGGGTTGCTTCTGCAACAAGGTCATGCATTACTGGTGGTTCTATCCGGTGGCATGGTAGCCTTCTTTCTTTTGGTCTTTGTGAGATTTCCCTGGTCCTTTCTGTTATCCTAGGAGCTGGCCTCCTTTTTTCAGGTTCCTGGTGAACCGATGTCCTTGAAGTGTACGTACTGGCAGTAGCAACTGTCTTGTCGTGCTGGTCCGCAGGTAGTTTTGTTAACATCTTACGGATACGGCGATTCTTATTTCTTCGTTGCGTTCGTTGTGAGAGTAGCTCTTCGAACTTCTTGAATCTCTCGTGGGTGCGGCGCCGACAAGCTCGCCCTCTCGCCGTAGCGACTACGGACTTCATTTTCTTATCTTCTTCGGTGTTTGCCTTTCTTTTCTTGTTGTTGGATTGGTGGCTTGGGCCACCCACTTTCATCACTTGTCTCGCCCGGCAGTTCTTCTCGATCAGCCGGGAACCGGTCACTTTCCTCGTATCGTAGGCTCGTCGGTGCGAAATCCAAGTCAATCTCGATTATCGCTCCATCTTTCACCCTCTTTTCATCGAGTGCAAGGCTTACGCCATTTCTAAAGTTCAGGACCAACCGCCCGTTCGACATTTCCCTGCGAAAAGACAAGGAAAAGGATCGGGGGCCGTACTTAAGAACAAGAACATTAAGAAAATGTTTATTAAAGACACATTTTTTTATATTATATTTTTTGTATTTTTAAATTTAACAGGAATGAAGTATGATAAGATCAGGGAAGAGATTTTGATTTGGAAAAGAAAACAAGGAAAACTTTATTATCATGATTTTATTTATTTTAGCACATTTTATTATTTTTTCGGTTCGGACCCAATCATAAGTAATTACTTCACCCGTGTTTCTTAGGGATGAAGAATTCATTCCTTCGAAACATCGGGTAGCGTAATACTTTTTCAAGTATCGTCCGTTGATCGGAAGCATATGTCGTTCTCCCCGGCAATTCACTAGCCTGGTAGGAACCTCCCGAGTATACCGCTTCAACCACGAAACGGTCCTTCCCAAGTGGGTTTAAATTTTCCTCCTATCTTGCGGTGTGCAAGAATAGGTCTCTTGAGAACGAGAACTAAGTCACCAACTTTGAAGGTTCTTGGGCGGACCGGTTTGTCGTGGGCTCGAACCATCTTATCTTGGTATAGTTCTAAATTCGTTGCGCTGCAAGTCTTTTCCCTTCCAGAGCTTTCTAATTCTTCTAGTCATAATTTGGCGTTCTCTTCGTCGTGATCTTGTTTGCAACTCGCAATTCCGAGTGAAGGAAGCCGAACCTCTAAAGGTAACACTGCCTCGGACCCATACACCAGAGCATAATGTGTAGCTTGAGTAGGAGTTCTGAAGGTTGTCCGGTAGGCCCATAAGGCTTCTAACAACTTCTCGTGCCAATTTATCTTATTATCGTCCAAAGTTTTCTTTAAAATTTGAACGAGAGTTTTATTAAAAGCCTCAGTGAGGCCGTTTGCTCTTGGGTAGTAAATTGTGGAATATCGCCAGTCGATTCCGTGTCTCCTGAAAAAATTATTGATTTGCATGCTTCTGAATTCTGACCCATTATCCGAGATGATCCTGCGCGACACTCCGAAATGGTAGACAACTTGGTTCTTGAAAAACTGTAGCACGTGGTGTGCTTTCACTTCTCTAAGTGGAACTGCACTCGCCCACTTGGAAAAGTAATCCGTAGCCGCAAGAATGAAGCGATGTCCTTTCGAAGATGGTGGTTCTATCGGACCCACCATATCTGTGCCCCAACATTCAAATGGCCACGACGCAATTGTCGGGTGTAGCACATTTGGAGGTTGGTGTAGAACCACTCCGTGCACTTGGCATTGGTGACAACTCTTGGCAATTTTCATGCATTCGGTTATCATCGAGGGCCAATAATATCCTAGTCTTTTAATTTTCAATTTCATCTTCGGACCCGACTGGTGAGCGCCACAGAGTCCTGAATGCACCTCTTTAACAATTTCACGGGCCTCGGACCCGCTTAGGCACCTTAGCCACATTTGATCAAAAGACCTTATGTACAATGTGTTGTTTATTAATGCGTAAGACAGAGTTCTTTTCTTGATCTGATGGGCCAACGACCTATCGTCTGGTAGCTTTCCTGTTTGCAGGTAGTCTACTAATGGCAGTCACCAATCTTCTGTGTTTTCTGTCACTGTTGCAACTGATTCTTTTTCTTGTGTATTGTGTCTATGTCGAGCCGTGATAGGACCCGACGTCCGTGAACCGACACTTCCACTGATTCATCTTGCAAACAGGCAAATTCTTTTGCGAGACGGGCTAAAGCATCTGCTAAAGCATTTTCTTTTCTGGGAATTTTTTAGATCATCACATTTGGAATTTGTTCCAACATCTGTATGGCATACTGGAAGTATTGCTCGAGTGTTGACTTTAAAATTTTGTACTGTCCGGCGATCTGTTGAATGATTAACTGTGAATCCCCGTAGATGTTGATGTCTGTTATCCCCATTTGAATAGTTAATTTCAGTCCCGTTATGAGGGCTTCGTATTCGCTTCGTTGTTTGTACATGGTTCCGTCAAGTGGCAGGAGTATCTTAACATCCCCCGTTCCGGTGTTATAAAGATTAGCTCGATTCCCGCCTTACCGGGCACTATCACTTGCAAATCTTCGTCTCTGTGCTGAAGATGCTCCGTCGAAATATAATTCCCAACGTCGATCATCAGGGTCTTCTAGGCTCATTATTTGTTCATCTGGCAAATCGTCATTGAGGGGAGATTCTGCCGGCAAAGGGTGTGCTGCGAGAAAGTCTGCTAAGACTTGTCCCTTTACGGCACGAAGAGGCACGAAAGTTATATCGAATTGCAATAATATCATTGACCATCTGGAAAGTCTGCCGGAAAGTGTTGGACGAGTCATCAAGTATTGCAATGGATTAAATTTCGAGATCAGGTTGACCTTATGAGAAAGCATGTAGTGCCTAAGCTTTTGAGCGGCGAAGATCAGGGCCAAACAATGCTTTTCAATTGCGGGATACCTTATTTCCGTCGGAAGTAAACGACGGCTTAAGTAGTAAACATCATTTTCTTTACCCTCATCATTGACCTGGGCTAACTGGGCTCCGAGAGAGTCGTCTAAAGCCGCGATATAAAGTATCAACGGTCTACCTGAGACTGGGGCTGCTAAGACAGGAGGTGTCATTAAATATTATTTAATGTCCTCGAAGGCCTTCTAGCATTTCTCTTCCCAAATAAATTTGGCATCCTTTTTAACTAGTGCCGAGAAAGGCTGACACCTACCTGACAAGTTTGAGATAAAGCGTCGAAGATATGCCAACTTCCCTTGAAAAGATCGTAGTTGTTTTAAGGTTTTGGGAGGCGGCATTTCTAAGATAGCTTTAATTTTTTCCGGGTCGATTTCAATTCCATGATGTCGGACAACTAATCCTAAGAATTTCCCGGAGGTGACGCCGAAGGCGCATTTTAAGGGATTCATCTTAAGGTTAAATTGTCTTAATCGTTCGAAAACAATTCAGTCCAAATGGCATCACTGTGTAGCAAAATACTCCGATCGGCGTTCTGAATGCTGTAAGCTTTTCATCTTCTGGAGCCATTTTTATCTGGTTGTATCATGAAGATCCATCCATGAATAAAAATATCTCATGTGTCGAAGCAATGTCGATCATTAGTTCTGGGATCGGTAGAGGGAATTCATCCTTTAGACATGCCTTGTTTAAATCTCTGAAGTCCACACAAATTCTGATCTGACCATTCTTCTTTCTGACTGGCACCACATTGGCTAACCAGGTCGGGTATTGTTCTTCACGGACAAATTTGGCGTCTATTAGCTTTTTAACTTCGGCTATGACTTGTTGTTCGATTTCTAGACGCATTCTTCTGGGACCTTGTCTGACCGGGACGAAGTAGGATCCACTTCTAGCTTATGGACTGCTACCTCCGGAGCTAATCCCGGCATTTCATCGTAGTTCCAAGCAAAACGAGTCTTTAAATTCCATGAATAACTTGATTATTTCTTTGGAGTCTTCTTTATTGAGTAAGGAGCTAACAAAGGTAGGTCTAGGCTCTTCTCTAGTACCTAAGTTAACTTACGTTAGTTCATCTATTGTAGATTTAATCTCTTCTTCGAATTCTGGTGGAGCGTCTCCAATTTGTAAATCTTCGAGTTCGTCTGTAGTTTCCATGCAGTTTTCATTAGATTCACAAGTGACAACCAAGCAAAATCCAGTATCGTCAACTGATCCTACTGTGTCAAATCCGAGTCCATACTTTGAATTGGGTGGACGACCGGAATTATTCCATAATTTTTCAAAATGTTGTGATTGACCTTTTGTCCATTGTCGAGGTAAGAAACCACGTTGAATTAAATTTTAAACACAGGGAGAGTACCACTCAAAAGGTAATTCCATTAATTCTGATGAAGTGACATATTCAAATTGTACATTATTTTTCAGTTTTGGAGGAAGAAGCACCACGGTAGAATTTGATTGGCTTTGCACCGTCGCTACGTACCTCTTTGACCACCATACCCTCGATCTTGTTAGAATGGATCGGGGTTAGGGTCATAGTATGTACGTAGTGGTTAATCTTCTCGTACATTGATTTGTATTCTTCATTCTTTTCATCTTCGAGGAGATCTTGAATTGCGGCTTCTTCCGACTTATCGTTGCTCGCTTCTTGCTTGATTTCTTTTTCTTCTTCAAAACTATCTTCCCAATCAACATTGATGGCTGGTTTCTCTCGTCCAACTTGTCCTAACGTCTCTACCACGGCCTCGTCCCCGGCCTCGACCTCGGATGCGAGTTGTGGAGAAACCTTCACCATCTCGCCGGAAGGGAGTGGTGAGTGACTCGTTGGACTAGAACTTCGGGTTCTTCGTTGTCCTGAACTTTCTTTGCTTCATTTGTTACGGTATCTCTGGAGAAGATTGTTTTCTTCGGCGGTGCATAATAAGCCGCGTCTTCATGGATTCCAATCTCATGTACGGAGAATGGTTGTAAGTCACATTTGATGCACTCGTTCCCCTCCATCATAGTATTTGATGCACCGATGTAGAGATGATGGTACCATCCTGGTTTCATGTATCCATGGTCGGCCCAGTAGAGCGTTGAACGACGTTTCTGAATCAATTATGTGAAATTTTGCGATTGTCTTTGCTAAGTCACCGGTCTTCATTAGTAGCGTTATTGACCCGAGGGCTCTTTCTCCTTTTTGGTTGAATCCTCTTAATAACATTTTGTCGGCCTCGAGCTCACGAGCATCAATTTCCAAATATGCTAGTGTTCAAAGACTCATTTTATTGATTGATGCTCTTGGATCCACCAATACTCTGGAGAGCGTAAACTTCCCAATTGTAACTCAAATGCACAACGGTCGGTTGTGATCTGCTGTCCCAAGTAGTAGGTCATTGTCCGTGAAGGTAACACCTCGCTGTTCCTTTAACGAGCAAACCTCATCTAAGGAATCTCCGACCATTTGAGCTAAGCAAATTTCCGAATCGAGTAAGGCCTCGATCGAGCTCCTCTCATCTCCTTTGATAAGATGAGAGCATCGTAGATGCTCGGTTTGGTCGACAGCTTCCTAAGATGGGCTAGCACGTTGTAGTCCACTTTATTTCCATGTGTCTCGGCTTCTTCTCGAATGAGTATTTCTTCTGCTGGGGTTGGTTCTTCTTGAACAACCACCTGCTTTCCTTTGTCTTTTGGACCCATTCTCAGAGGTAGAACTCTTCCACTTCTTAAGTTGACTTCTGTAATCTCTTCTAAATCTAGTGTTGAGCTTGCTGGAGTTTCTTCCTGAATCGGAATGACGAGCTCTTCCGGATTAGCTTCGCAGTCCGAAGGCTTTAACTCTATTATGACTCGGAGCTCCTCGAAACTCGCGGATAGATTCGTTGCTTGTTGAACTCTCGTAGCCTCCTCGATGGATGTCTTCTTTGTCATTTTGATCGTCGAGATTGTGTATGATTTGAGAATTGTCGTTGGTATCGAAATCGATGTCCGGATTGTCGCTAGTTACGTAATCCTTAGAAATAGTCAAAACGTAGCCAACGCCATCACCCTTATCATTATATGATCCCACCGAAGTGAGCAGATAATCATACAGAGTCAGAGGTTCGAGGGATTTCTCCCCCGAATCAGAAACAACTATCCTAGGATAAGCAGCCCCTAGTCTAGCCTTAGGAGCCTCGGACCTCTCTTCTTCGTTGATTTTCTTCTTCTCTTCAATCGTCTCCTGTTGAGGTGGTTCTCCTATCGCAAGTGATAGTGCCGACTTGGCAGGTTTCGAACTCTGAATTGAAGCTTGCACCGAAGCGGTTTGGATGTCGTCTAAAATCTTTTTCGAAGACTTTGTCCAAGCGGTAGTCCATCGATCGTCAGTCGTATAGGGATCTATCGGAATGATGGGATCAGTTGAGATAACATTGACGGAATCTCCTTTCTGGGGTTCCTTCATGTACTCCTTCGGGATTGTTATATTTCCTTTCCGAAGGTTGTGATTGAGCCAACTTTTGAAGGTAATGCAATCTTTTATCTTGTGTCCAAGCATTTGGTGATAAGGGCAAAAGTTGGGAGCACTTTTCTTGTTGACTTCCTCTGGTCTCTTAGGCTCTGGCAGCTGGAAATCTGGAGTCTTCATCAGACTACGGAACATTTTCGGAACTGCTTCATTCTTGAATGGATATTCCCTGCTAAGAAGCTCCCTTAATGTACGTTGCGGACGCGGCGGTTGTTCATACTGTGGAGATGACTGATAGCTGGGTCGGGGTTGCTGGTAATTCTGTTGAGGTTGCTGCGGCCGTTCGGACGATATTTGTATCGGTTGCTTGCCTTTGTCGACTGCTGCAACGTTCCCGGATTTCTTTTCAAAAGTCTTCACAGGCTTTTTCTTGTTTGTCTTGTCGGCGAAACTTAATTGCTTCGCCTCCTCTTGCAAGCTCCCGGCCTTGCTTAACAACTTCTCGAAAGTCTTAATAGTGAATCCTTTGAGGAGAAGTGCTATCGGGCCGTGAATGCTTTTAAGTAAGATGCCGACTACATGTTGTTCTTGTAGTTGTGGTTCACACTTCATGCTTAAGTTCCTCCATCGAAGTATGTAATCCACCAAAGTTTCGTTCGGCTTTTGCTTCTCTACCACTAAATCACATATAGTGATGTGGTGTCGAGCTCCGCGAATCGCTTCGATGAAAAGGTTTTCTAGTTCCGAGAACGTCTTCACCGAACCATTTGGTAATTCCGCATACCAATCAAAGGCGATCCCCGACAGTGCTGCCGACGAACCGTCGGAAGAGTAATGCATCGCTCCCGCCGGCATTGCAACAACCGGCACGAAAGTGTGCAACATGCCGTCTGGGGTTCCCGTTTCAACAAAGGTCTTCGAACGGAGGTGGTACGAAGCCTTTTGGGCATCGGACAGCGTCAAATTCTTCCGGTAAGGTCTACCCGTCCGAATGGATGCCCCGCTCTTTCGATTGTGCTAAGGCTTCTCGCACCAGCTGTTCCACCAAGCTCTTGATATATTTTTCTGGAATCATACTTTGTGTTGTATCTTTCTTTAGCTGATCATCCCCGTTGACGGATGTAATCTCTTTTCCTCCGTCCACAATGTGAATGACCTCTGGGGGTGTCTCTCTTTGGGGTTGCACTTGACTCTGGAGGGTGGCTAGAGCTACAGCCATCTCTTCCATCCTTTTCACCATTTGGGCGATCGTATCGTCTTTCTCTTGAAGCTGTCTTCTCATCACTTCGGCTCTTCTCTTCCGCGGCCGCAGGAGCACCTCGTGAAGCCGACGAAGCTCGTGTTTCGACCATGTTGATTTCTGCATACTCGTCGTCCATGAATTCCGATGAATCAATCTCGTCTCCGAATTTATCTTCTCTTTCTTTTGCTAGTCGTCGAATATCAGTCCTCAACTTTTCCATAGCGTCCTCTAGTGGTCTTTTCTGTGCATCTTCACAGTTGTCGTGTGATAGCTGCCGGGTTCCCTTCTCGCGAGTCCCCTTTACTGCAGTAGCACTTTCTTCGCATTCAAGTCTCCCGACGAGACTTTCCTTCTCGAGCTATTGTTTCAATCTCGACTGTCCAAGAAGTGGGACGCCATACCATTCTTCTAGCAGCAGAAGGTCTAGGACCAGATGGTCTGTCAGCCAAATGCTGGAAGGTGGTATCCTCCCTAATCTGTAATACTGAAACGACGACAGGCGGACTAGCCTTCATCCTTTTACTTGGCTTTTCTGTAATGATGGCAGGTTCTACTCGGGGCCCAAGACGAGATTTGACTGGCACCCGCCCTATCCTTCTTAGAATCTCTGATACGGGGCATTTCTCTTTCTTTGCTAGTTTCTCGACTACAGTCTGTAGTCGGGCAAATGGCGTGATCCTAGCCCTTTTCCTTCTGTTGTCATCGTAGTATGCTGGTCGAGGTAATGTAGAAACAATCCTGCGGACATTTTCCTCGTCAGCTGCGGCGGAAAGGGGATGGAATCTCGCTTCCTTCCAAAAAGGGTGTATCTTCGAGCAATGGTATATATTCGGTAGTGGTGTGTACTCGTGGATTTCGGGATTTCCTCCAGAAAGCAACTTCGGCAGCTTCCGGCCTTCCCGGCAATCTTCCTACTTCGTTCCTTCTTCGGGTCCTTGTTAGTGATGGAATTCTCGAGCTGGACCCGATTTCAAAAATGTAGTGTCTCACAGAAAGTCCGTACCCTCCACGGTAACGAGTTCACCATAATTCCGGATTTCCTTCCCCTTTAATTTGGCGTAGCCGGGTAGGTGCGTAAACAACTAGACCAAGTAGGGGTAGCAAGAACAGCTCCTCCCGCGCACATCGCACTCCTCTCAGTCGGGATCTTTGCGGGGAGGAAACTCTTGGGTCGACCTAAGGTTGAACTCGATCAGCGGCTTCTTAGCTTCAGATACTTTGTTTGTCAGTGCGAAAAGGGAAACGTCGGTGATCTTGACATTCGTGTTCTCAAATCCTTGTCCAAACCGGATGATCCCATTGTCGGGCAGCTCATCCTTATAAACAGCGAAGTCCAGTCCATTGGTGAAGGAGAAAATCAGCTTTGGGGCTTCCATTTCTGCAGGGTAGATTTTGGTTGTCAGTCCCAAGTTATGCTTCTTCTCATTAGGACGAAAAGAAAGGAATTGAAAAGAGTCCGAACACATTCTTGTTCATGTATTTATAAGAAGGAATCATTTGTTAAAAGAATCATTTATTAAAGGGTTTGTTTATTTAGAACGGAATGTTCAAAGGTGTGAGAAGGTAATGAATCCGATTCGAGTTGGAAAGGAAAAGAAAGTCTTATGCAAGACTTCTCGACTCGAAGGATTACTCCTAAACTAACACCTATCGGGGGTCCACCCCACCTCGTAAATGAGGTAAAGGATCTCGGAACCTCTCGTTTAGGGGTGTCTAAACAATGGCTCCTAAATCCGAGAGAATGTTGGTTATACTTGTTCAAGGTAGAAATGAACATAGCATCCCAACGGAAAGAAGGGTAGTTTGACCCATTAAGGACATGGATACACTACCGATTTTTGAAAGCAGAATTATTTGATTAAAATGGAGAGAGGAATCATCCCCAGCGGAGTCGCCAGAAGTTGTCGGCATATTTTTAATTTAGTTTAAATAAATAATTTGAAAAGTAGTATTTGATTTTGAAAATAATTTTAATTTTGAAAAATTTTAAAATATGAAATCAAACTGATCTCACATCCCAAATAGTTTATATAAACGAACACCACACCACAAACCGTGTATCTATCCCTAAGGGTAGACACACCGCTTGATGGTGGGGCTCGATTAAATAAACTAGAAGATTTGTGACATCCGTTTGGTCCGCGAACCAATTTTTTAAGCCGACAAATTCCCTACTTAATATGAAAGCATTAAACAGGGTTTATATTACTCGGGTTCTTTAAAATTCCCTATAAGGGCAAGCCCCTATAGTTAATTACATCTTAAGTGACGGGAATCACCTAAGAAAACTCTCGATAATAATCAATAATTCTGCTCTCAAGGTTTTCAAAGTTTAAGTTTTCAAGGGATTGAATTTTGGAATCTCAACAGGGAATGGATCAAGTTTGAAACATTTTGTTTTGGGAATTCAAAGGAAGAAAGGTAGAAGAAATCACAGATTCGAAGTGAACTTCGGTGACTTCCCGACTATCCTATTGTTTGGCTTGAATTTAGGAAAGTCTTAATGTCTATTTAATGTTTTGATTTTGTCAATTTTAATTAATTAGGGCTTATATTTATATGACAGAATCATACAAATAGCCTCAAAGATGTGAGGGTTTATGTCGTATCAGACGACTACCTCGGAATCCTAAGACCGGTTAGGGCTTAATTTGCAATGCAAATGCCTAACGAAGAGTTGAGGATTTATGTTGCACTAGGAAAACTACCTCGAAGTCCTATGGCTTGGTTATTTAATTCTAAGAAAGTTTTGCTGAAGTAGACCCAAGTTTTGCTGATGACGATAGCCGTGCTACCCACCATGCTCCAAGCTCCTTGTTGTTGCAGAGGTTTAGTTTTAAAAATCATAAATCAGGGGATGAGAAAAGTGTTTTGGTTTAGAGAAAATCTTAATTTCCAAGTGTTTTCAATATTTTAATTAAAACAAATCTTAAAGTTGATTATAACGACACCGGTTAAGATCCCACGGTTCCATCCTTCCGCATCATTATTTTTATCGGATTCACTTAGTCCGGATGAATTTGCTAAACTCAACTGAATGAGTTCCACACTTTCATTTAGACCGTGGGAAATCCCGTTAGCAACACGTAGGTTACATCATCCGAGGTATTCCCGATCATCCAACAGGACGTTTTAATTCAGTTGTAATTGTAGTTTTGTGTTCTGTTTGTGATTAAATTTTGAGTTGTTTTATATTTTGAAATGTTGTGGCGGTGAATTTTATCTTGCAATAACTTTTAACTTAGTTTTGGTTTCAGTTTTAGGGACTATCCTAAAGGTGTGGGTTTTCATGCAACAATTGTTTATCATGCAAGAAAAGTAAGTGCAATGCGGTTAAATAAATTGTAATAATGTAAATTGCAAGAAAGTAAATTGCAATAAAATAAAAGCGTACCTGGAGGGTCTTCCCGTCATCCCAAGCTGCACTTAAGACACAATTAGAATATTTAAGCAAGTTCCTAGGTAAAGCTAAGGGAAGGGTTATGGTTTTCTACCAAATTCCTAATCCTATAGCTAGTCATTTCCTATGACGTCTAGGTTCCTTGTGTTTTGTTTGAAGACGATTTTCTTCATCAAAGAACAATTAAGTTCAATTGTTCTTATGAACATCCTATCATATCGAGGAAGTGCTTAAGGCAAATCTTAAACATCTTTTCAATATTTCTAGGATCGTTTTAAGTCCAAATGAATTCAATTACACAAATGAATTAATCGTCCGAGGTTTAGTTAAGTTTTGTTATTATCTTACTCGATGAACTAGGATGTTTGAATGTCCTATAAGTGAAGTAACATTTCATTTAATATTCTCGTTTAGGAGTTATGACAACTAAAGCTTTCGAGGGTAAATTTGTGATTTAGTTTAAATTCAATTAATGGGTTTAAATTTGGAATAGTGTTCAATTTGCTTTATATTTAATTTCCTTCGTTTTAGGTGATGTTATTTAATTCAATTTAATTTTAAATTAAATTTAATTTAATTTAATTTTAATTTAATTTAATTCAATTTAATTCAATTTAGTTTGATTTGATGTTAAATTAATTTAATTTGATTTAATTTAATTTCCTTTAATTTAATTTAATTTGATTTAATTTTATTTTAATTTAATTTAATTTAATTTAATTTAATTTAATTTAATTTAATTTAATTTGTTTTAACTTAATTTAATTTAAATTTGATTTTATTAATTTAATTTAATTTATTCATTTAATTTAATTTAATTTGTTTATTTAATTTAATTTAATTTAATCTTTAATTTAATTTTACTTTTAATTTTAATTTAATTTAATTTAATTTAATTTAATTTAATTTAATTTAATTAATCTTTAATTTAATTTAATTTGATTTAATTTAATTTAATTCAATTTAATTTACTTAATTTAATTTAATTTTTAATTTAATTTAATTTTTAACTTTAATTGAAATTTTAAAAGAGTTTAATAATTTAACTTTAGTTTAATGATTAAGTCTTTTAATATTTTAAATTTGAGTTATCATTTTAATTAAGAATTGAATATTAATGAGATGATTAATTTAGGGATTTTTAAATTAAAGAATAAATCTCTTCCCAACAATATGCCTATTTTAATAATTCCAATTTTATTATTCTTCCCAAATTTAATCAATTATTTAATTAAGGTTTAATTATTTTAAATTGTTTAATGGATTTCTACCCTTTAATTATTTAAATTTCAATCATCCAAATCAGATTAAGATCAAATATTTTACTTGTTAATTTTATTAAACCTAAAGTTTTAATTAAGGGTTAAAATTTTAATTACCACTTTGCCCTTTAAGCTTAATAATTTCATAACTCACTAAATTGAGCTCAAATGAACTTGAAATTTTTATATGACTTCACTCATATGTCAATAAAGACATGAGAGAAGAAAATGTGATTTTTCTGTATTTAATTTATTTATATAATTATTTTTGGTAGAAAATAGAAATTTCCTAGGAAAGTTTAATAACATGACCAAGGGAAAGTTTATGTCCATAAGAAAATTAGGGGACATTCCTAATGACCAGAGGACCACTTGGACCAATTTTGGTGATTTTTTGAATTATATTATTTTTATTATAATTATTTTAAGTTTTGGAGTGTTAATTAATTTAAAAATAAAATAAAGGTTGAAAAATGAACTTTATATTTTTCAAAAATCTCTTCGATATCAAGGAAATCAGATAATCAATTTTTGTAATTTTCTGATTTTTCTATGATTTATTATAATTATTTTAGTGAAAATGCTAGAAAATACATTTTTTTAATTTTAAAATTACCCTAGAGCTTTAAAATTTAATATCTCATTAAATAGACCTAAGAAAAATATGGGGTTTGTTCCTAAGTGATTAAAATTCAAAATGTGACATTTTGGTGAATTTTATTATTTTTTTGATTTTTATTATTTTTTAACTATTAAAAATATTAAAATAATATTAAAAATCAACTTTTTTAGAAAATTGAAATTTTAATTTTCTTAAATTCCCCTAATATCAGAGAGGCTCCAAAACCAATTTGGTGAATTTTTGAAAGATATTTTGAAAGTTATGAATTTTTAGAGTTCAAATTGACTAAATGGCTTAATCAACCCATTTAGTAGGGCTAACCAAGTTCAATTGACCTCAAATTTTTATGGTGGGTTCCTCTGATCCTAAAGGTCAATGGAGAATTGATTTCAAGTCAATTTGATGTATGGTTAGCTCTAATTAATTAGGGATCTATTTTGGCTGTTTAACCCAATTAGGGTTATTTTAAATGAACTAACTCAAAACCTATTTTTCCCAGGTTCCTCTGGTCATAAGGAACATCACCAAATTTTCCTAGAATTTATTTCAAAACATGCTAATTATTGGAATTAAAATACTCAAAACAGTAACATGAATTTGAAAAATCAATAACTTTACATAGAGATGGCCTCTGACTTTGGAAAATTCAGGGAATGTTCCCAAATTCAGAGGCTTCAAAAGCCCTATGGTCTCATGCCATAGTGAATTTCCTATATGCATGGAGAATTAAAAGA
Organism: Papilionanthe hookeriana x Papilionanthe teres; assembly: GCA_022702705.1. Taxonomy (NCBI): domain Eukaryota; kingdom Viridiplantae; phylum Streptophyta; class Magnoliopsida; order Asparagales; family Orchidaceae; genus Papilionanthe; species Papilionanthe hookeriana x Papilionanthe teres. The sequence goes on along the minus strand of JAKZJZ010000035.1, from coordinate 117,805 downwards.
ATGCAAACAGTAAATAAATTATTAAAAATAAAATACTTGATGAAATTAAATGATTTCTTTTTCACATTATTCTCCTCCGTTCACCGAGCAAGAGGGTATTTTTATTTTATTTTTATGATTTTCCTACACAAAGTTATGAATTTTCCAAGTTCAGGGAATTAAATAAATAGGAAAAATCCCTAATTTTCTATTTATCCGAGTCGGCGCCGCGTCATCCTCGGCATCTCCGAACGGCCACGCGGCGTGCTCTCATTCGACGCCGCCGCTTGAGTCAGCAGCCCGGGCCCGCAGTTCACGTACCATCTCCTGGTCCGACGCCATCTGAGCCGTCCGTCCGCGCGTGTATTGAATGAACGTCATCCGTTCATCGTCCCCAAGCCTCCTAGCCCGAGAACCGTCCATCTTCTAGGCCTAAGATCTCACTCGATACTTGACCAAATTTAACGTTCTTATGCTCTATGGATTCGTCTCGAGAAGACGAACACATCCATACGATTTATGTGGGATGAAATTTACGCAATAAAAATGGAGAATGTTCAGAAACTCGGGAAGAAGAGTGAGGCCATACCTTTGCTCAAAGAAGTGTGGCTTCGATCTGAGGGTTGTTTCACCTTCGATTGGATCCCAGCAAGCTCCAGATGAAATCTCCCGGTCCGGTGAATTGCTCAGGTAGGATTTCGACCACACCCGATCACAAAGCTTGGAGGCTGGAGCAAGCTCGGGTGGCCCGGAGATGGGGCTTTGCTTGGTGGACACCTTCTCTTGGTCCGGTGAAGGTGTAGGACCAATCAATTTGGGGATTGGCTCACCTGTGGAGAAGTGTCCCGGTTTTGGGCTTGGATTTCAACTCCGAAATTGAGCTCGCGAGAGGAAATGGCGGGGGATTTCAGTGGGGATCAAATGCTCTATGTATGGGGAGTAGTCGGAATAATTTTGGCGGAGTTTCCTTAAGGTTTTGTTTCAGCACCTCCCATGGTCGAGAGGGGTGGTGTTTAAATAGGAGAGGGTGGAGGGCCTCCCGGGAGAGTTAGGGCTTGGGATCAGCCGTCGTTGGCAAGAGAAGAACAGCCTACAATGGCCACTGGGGATGGGGCGGCTCAGCAAGGAGAATTCCAAAGTTGGCTCACATGTGAGCTCTCGGCCATGGTGTTTTCCGGCGGCCCGGTGGCCGGCCGGCTAGGCATGGGTCACCCTCAAGGTCGGGTGGGTCGAGGGCTGGGACTTGGTGCAAGCAATTGGAAATTGCCATGTGTAAAGGCTTTGATCCAAAGTAGAATGGGGCATGGCTAGTTTTGAGTCTAAATGGGTCAATCCACCCATTTGGGCTTGGTGCACCCTTCAAGGTGGCTTTGGATGCTGTGGGGGATCAAAGGGATCAGCTGGTTTGGCATGGAGAAGTCTCCATCCAAATATATTTGGATTAAATTTAAGTTTAGGTGAAACATGATTAAGGCTAATGAGCTTTAGGGATTAAGCAAAGCCCTCCCTCTTCTTACCCAATATGGAATGGTGGAGTGTCCAAGGCTCTCATGGCTCACATGTGGCTCATGCATGGCTTCATGGCTCACCTTTGGCTTGGAAAAAGTTTGGTCAATTTCATAAAAATGGATTTTAAGGATTTTGGATAATTTGGTGGAAATTTGGATGAAGCTTCATTTAGAATTATTTGATCATTGGTTTAGGACTTAGGGATGATTTTAATTGAAAGTATGATGAGGGGAGATGTCATATGGGCTTTGGGACCAATTTTGGGCCTTTGGATGTGGTAAAAGATGGGCTTTTAAAATGTTTTAAGGAATGGGCCTTTATGTTTAAAAATGAATTTATGGATGGGAATTTTGTAAAGAGGTTGGGCCAAATAATTGTTGGGTTTAGCTCATGGATGTGTCACGAGTAACTTGAAGCAAATTGGGGGTGATTTGGGTTTGAATTGGGTTGAATTTGGGCTCTTTTGTTGAATGGGCCAATATAGGTCCAAGTGGGCCAAGTTGGGCTAGGGTTGAAATTGATGTACAATTAATGTTGAGAAATGTTTATGGGAGTGTTTCAAAGAGGTTTTGGCTTTGGTTGGGCTTTGATTTTGGGGTTTGGGCTCATTTGGGTTAGGTTTGGGTTTAGGTCAAAATTGGGCCTTTTAGCTTTGGGTTGAATTTGAGTGGGGTTTGGGTCCAAATTTTGTGCAAATCATGTTAGTGTTTTGCTTGTGGGGGTGCTAAGGAGGATTTAGAAAAGATTTAAGGCCAAAAGTGAAATTGGATCCAAATTTCAATCAAATTGGACTTGGATTTGGTCTAGATTGGTGTTGGGAATGTTGAATTGAAGTTTAGAATTGAATTGGACCAGAATTTGGGTCAATCGGGTAGGTTTGGTTTGACATTGGGTTCACTTAGAGGTTAAAATGGGTCAAATTGGGGGTTTTGACAAACGTAGGGTAAATTGACAAAATTGGCCCATGGTGTAGTTGAACAAAATGAAATTGGGAATATTTAGGATTTTTTGGAATTTTCTGGGAATTTTCTGAATTTTTGAATTTTTTGGGTCAAGAGGGGTATTTTGGGTATTTGGAGGGTATTGGGAGGTATTTTTGGAATTTTTGGTATTTTTGGGTATGGATGATCAATTTGGGTGATGTGGAAATGTTTGGGATTGATTTTGGGGAATTTTGGGTGATTTGGAAATTTTGAAAAATTTAGGTAATTTCAAGGGCTTTGGGTAGGTTAGGCGGGTGTAGGGTCCCGGGGTCGAAAATTGAAAATTTGGAAAATTGAAGATCGGGTAAATTTGAGTGGAATGAAATCATTTTGGTTGATCCATGAAGCCACATCAAGCCCACATGTGCCATGAAGGGACTCATTTGAGGCATTCAACTATGTTGTTCCTAACCCTCTTGCCCAAGGGCTTGGGGGTTAAGGACCATCCATGTGAATCACCTACATGAGTCGGGAGCTCAAGTTAGGTATGGGTGTGGTTTTAGGAGGTGTGTGAAAGTGTAGTGTATAAGTGTAGTGTGTGTGTAAGTCAACCCCTTCACAAGACCAGGCCACCCAGGGCAGTCCTAAGGCCAAAGAGTCCTATAGGAACTCATCCTTTAAACTTCCACATTTGATTTCAACCCACTAGGTGATTAGGGGTCTACAGTCAAGTTTGTGGAGTTTGCAGGGAGTTAAGAAGTGGTTTGAAATTCTAGATGGTGGATCCCAATTCTAGTCCTCTAAGATAGTCAAAGGAAAAGCCTAAGGCTAGATCCTAAGTACTAAAAAGAAGAAGAGAAGACCTCATCAAAAATGAGGTCAACAGATACCTAAATTTCGACTCTCTTCTGAGACTGGTACCTAAATTCCAGTTCTCTTCCTTCGAGGTCGGTACCTAAATTCCGACTCTCATCCGAGATTGATACCTAAATTTCGATTCTCTTTCGAGATTGATACTTATATTTCAAATCTCACTCTCTCGAGATGGGTACCTAAATTCTGATTCTCATCCTTTTTCCGTCGATACTTAAACTCTGATTCTCACTCCGAGGCTAGTATCTAAATTCCAGTTCTCTTCGCAATCCCGAGGTTGAAACCCAGGTTTCAATTCTCATTTCAAATCAAACTTTCAAATTCAAAATTGCCTCAAATTGATTTTAAACCAAACTTCAGTCTTAATTAAAACTCAAACTAAAATCTAAACTCACACATCAAAGCTTGAACGTGAAGTGAAATCTAATCGAATTCCCCAGATCATATGATTTGGAATTCATCTCCTTTCCCATTCCACAGTGAGAGTTCAGGAATCTCCAGTCTTGGAAGTATACCTGATACTCCCTAACGAAAATTCTTCTATTTCGTCCTAAGTTTGTCACTTGGACATCTGTGTTGGTTTTGTTGATCTCTTCGGTCAACACCAATATGCGCAGTGTGCTTATTTAGCACACCACACCTATTGGGGGTCCATTTGTTAACCTCATTTTTGACGAGGTCTTCTCTTCCCTCTTTAGTGTTTAGGATCTAGCCTTAGGCTTTTCCTTTGACTATCTTAAAGGACTAGAATTGGGACCCATCCCTTAGAAATTTAAACCACTTCTTGTCTCCCTGCAAACCCCACAAGCTTAATTGTAGACCCCTAATCTCCTAGAGGGTTGAGATCAAATGTGGAGGTTTAAAGGATGAGTTCCCTATAGGACTCTTTGGCCTTAGGACTACCCTGGGTGGCCTGGTCTGGTGAGGTTTGACTTACACACTCACTACACTCACACTCTACACTCTCACACACACAATCCAAATCCTAAAAACAACTATACCCAATTTGACTCCCTGACTCATGTAGGTAATTCATATGGATGGACCTTAACCCCTAAGCCCCTGGTTGAGAGGGTTAGGAACAACATAGAGAATGCCTCCAATGAGTCCTCTCATGGCTTATATGGGCTTAATATGGCTTCATGGCTCAATAAAAGTGATTCCATTTCACTCACATTTGATCAATCTTCATTCTGCCAAAATTTCAATTTTTGACCCCGGGGACCCTACACCCATCAAACCTACAAAAAGCCCTTGAAATTGCCCAAATTTTCCAAAATCTCCAAATTACCCAAAATTTCTCAAAATCAGTCCTTAAACATTTCTCACCATTAAAAGTGATCATCTTTGACCAAAAATTCCAAAAATTCCAAAAATACCCCCAATACCCTCCAAATTACCAAAATGCCCCTCTTGACCCAAAATTCCATAAGTTCCAAAAATTCCCAGAAAATTCCAGAAAATCCTAAATATTCCCAATTTCATTTTGTCCAACTACACCATGGGCCATTTTTATCAATTTACCCTACTTTTACCAAAACCCCCAATTTAGCCCATTTTAAACCCAAATGAACCCAATGTCAAACCTAATCACCCCAATTGGTCTCAATTTTGGTCCAATTCAATTCGGAACTTCAATTAAATATCCCTAATGTCAATCTAGACCAAATTAAAGCCCAATTTGGTTGACATTTGAATCTAATTTCATTTTTAAGCTTAAGGCCCAATTTTGACCCATGACCTAACCTACCTCAAACCAACCCAATTCAATCCCAATTTGACCCAAATATTTTCTAAAACCTTCCTAGCATCCCCACAAAAAAAAAAACTAACATGATTTTCTCAAAATTTGGACCCAAACCTTACTCAAATTCAACCCAAACCCAAAATTCCCTAAATGGGCCTACACCCAAACCTAACCCAAATGGGCCCAAATCCCAAAATCAAAACCCAACCAGAGTTGAAACCTATTTGTAACACCCCCATAAAAGTTTCCCAACATTAATTTTACATCAATTTCAACAACCCAACTTTAGCCCAAGATAGCTCATTTTGACCCATTTGGACTTTATTACCAAAGAGACCCAAATTAGACCCAATCCAATTCCAAATTACCTCAAACTTGCTTCAAATCAATCATGGCACATCCCTAAAATAAACCCAACATTTGTTTGGCCCAATCCTTCACAAAATTCCCATCCATAAAATTATTTTCAAGCCTAAAGCCCACTTTTTTCTAAACCTTCCTAAAAACCCATTCCTAAAATAATTTCAAAAGTCCAAACCCATCCTAAGGCCCACATTACAATCTCATCTCATCCTCACTCAATTAAAATCATCCCTAAGTTCTAAATTAGCCATCAAATTTTTCTAAACTAAGCCATATGCCAAATCCTATCAAATCACCCCTAAATTACCAAAATTCCTAAAAACCTCTTTCATGAAAGTTGACTTAGCCTTTTCCAAGCCAAAGGTGAGCCATGAAGCCATGCATGAGCCACATGTGAGCCATGAAAGCCTTGGACACTTCACCATAACCAAAATGGCAAGAAGAGGGGACCCTTTAAATGATTCTCTTAAGGGTGATTAACCACTCCCATGTCTCCCCTAACTCATGCTTAAGCCTAATTGTACTTGGATTGTGACTTGACCCCACTAATCAAGCTGATCCAAGTGGCTTTCTCTTCAACCCAAATTGGCCCTGGATGGTGGACCTAACCCAAAACCATGGGTTGACCCATTTAGACCCAAAACTAGCCCTTTTCCATTCCACTTTGATTCAATCCCTTTACACATGGCAGCAACCAATTGACTTCACAAACATCAAGCCCTGAGCCTCCTGACCCTGAGGGTGACCCATGCCTGCAGGCTAGCCACCTGGGCCGCCGGAAAACACCACACCCGAGAGCTCCCATGTGAGCCCAAGCTTGGAATTCTCATCTGCTGAGTTGCCCCATGCCCAATGGCCACCATGGCTGTTCTTCTCCTCACCAGAGCAGCTGATCCCAAGCCCTAACTCCCCCTGGGAGAGCCTCCAGCCAGCTCTATTTAAACCCCACCTCTCTCGGCCATGGAAGAGGTGCTGAAACAAATCACACAGAAACTCTGCCAAAATCATTCCAGACTCTTCCCCACACCTGGAGAACTTGATCCCCACTGAAATCCCCCTGCCATTTCCTCTCTGTGAGCTACATTTCAGAGTTGAAATCCAAGCCCAAAACCAGGACACTTCACCACTGTGAGCCAATCTCCAATTGATTGGTCCTACACCTTCACCCATAATTTTCTTAAGGACAGAAACATTTCCTTGGTCATGTTATTAAATTTTCCTTGAAAACCCCTATTTTTCATTAAAATTACATAAATAAATTAAATACAGAAAAATCACATTTTCTCCTCTAATGTCTTAATTGACATGTGAGTGAGGTTACATAAAAGTTTCAAGTTCATTTGAGCTTAATTTAGTGAGTTATAGAATTATTAAGCTTGAAGGGCAAAATGGTAATTAAAAAATTTCAACCCTTAATTAAAATTTTAGGATTAATAAAAAAGGGGAGGGTAAAATATTTGACTTTAAACTTATTTTGGATGATTGAAACTTAAATGATTGAGGGTAGAAACCTATTAATCATTTCAAATATAATTAAAATAAAATTTTAATTAATTAATTGAAATTTTGGAAGAATAATAGAAATTGGAATTATTAAAGTAGGGATATTATTAAGAGGATATTTATTCTTTAATTTAAAAGTCCCTAAATAAACCACTTCAATAATACTTAATTCTTAATTAAAAGTTAAAATAATAATCTAAATTAAATTAAATTAAAATTAAATTAAATTAAATTAAAATTAAATTAAATTAAAATTAATTTGAAATTAAATTAAAATTAAAACTAAATTAAATTAAAATTAAATTAAATCAAATTAAATTAAATTAAATTAAATTAAATTAAATTAAAATCAAATCAGATTAAATTAAAATTAAATTAAATTGAATTAAAATTAAATTGAATTAAATTAAATTAAAATCATTTAACAACACACCTAAATGAAATCATTAAGAATTAAATCTAAAATAACTTGAACACTATTCCAAACTTAAACTAACTTTTATAATTAAGTCAAAATTAAAATTAAATCATTAAGTTTAAATCATTAAAATATTTAATAATTTTATTTGCCCTTTTAATGCTCCTATTATTATAACTCTTAAATGAGGTATCAAGTGAAATGTTACTTCACTTATAGGATATTCAAATGTCCTAGTTCACTGAGCAAGATAACAAAACTTAAACTCCTGGATGATTAATTCACTTGTATAATTAAATTCTCTTGGACTTAAAATAATCCTAAAGGTATTGAAAAGATGTTTAAGATTCCTCAATATGATAGGATGTTTATAAGAACAACTGAATTTAATTGTTCTTGGGTGAAGTAAATCATCCTTAAACCAAAACACAAGAACCTAGACGTCATAGGAGATGATTAGCTATAGGATTAGGACTTTGGTAGACAACCAAAACCTTTCCCTTAGCTTTACCTAGGTACTTGTTGAAACATTTAAATGTCTTAACATGTGTTTTAAGTGCAGCTTGGGATGACGGGAAGACCCTCCAGGTACGCTTTTACTTTATTACAATCTACTTTATTGCACTGTACTTTACTTTTCTTGCATGATAAACAACTGTTGCATGAAAACCAAAACCTTTAGGATAGTCACTAAACTGAAACCAAAACTAAATTAAAAGTCATTACAAGATAAAAATCACCGCCACAACATTTCAAAATATAAAACAACTCAAAATTTAATCACAAACAAAACAACAAAAGTACAAATTGCAACTAAATTAAAACGTCTTGTTGAATGATCGAGAATACCTCGGATGATGTAACCCACGTGTTGCTAACAGGATTTCCCACGGTCTAAATGAAAGTGTGGAACTCATTCAGTTGAGTTTAGCAAATTCATCTGGACTAAGTGAATTCGATGAAAATAACGGTGCCGAGATGACGGAACCGTGGGATCTTAATCGGTTCTGTTTAAACAACTTTAAGATTTGTTTTAATTAAAATATTAAAAAACACTTAGATTTTAAGAATCTATCTAAACCAAAACACTTCTCTCATCTCCTGATTTATGACTTCTAAAACTAAACCTATGCAATAACGAGGAGCTCGGAGCATGGTGGGCAGCACGACCATCGTCATCAGCAAAACTAGGGGCTACTACAGCGAAACCTTTCTTAGAGTTATATAACAAAGCCATAGAACTTTGAGGTAGTTTTCCTAGTGCAACATAATTCCTCAACTTTTTGTTACGCATTTGCATAATCATATTATGTAAATTAAGCCCCAACCCGCCTTAGGATTCCGAGGTAGTTGTTTGGTACGACATAAACCCTCACATCTTCGAGGCTGTTTGTATGATCATGTCATACGAATATAAGTCCTAAATAATTAAAATTGACAAGATCGAAATACTAAAGAATTCTTCCTAAATTGAAGCCAAACAATAGGATAGTCGGGAAGTTGCCAAGATTCCTCTTGGATCCTCAACTTCTCCTACTTCTCTTCCTTTGGATTCCAAAACAAACGGTTCCAAATTTGATCCATTCCCAATTGAAAATTCCAAAACTCAATCCTTTGAAAACCTTAAACTTTGAAATTCTTGAGAGCAAAACCACTGATCATTATCGAGAGTTTTCTTAAATGATTCCCGTCATTTAAGATGTAATTAACTATAGGGGCTTGCCCTTATAGGGAACTTTAAGAACCCGAGTAATATAAACCTCGTTTAATTCCTTTATATTAAGCAGGGGAACTTGTCGGCTTATAAAATTGGTTCGCAGACCAAACAGATGTCACAAATCTTTTAGTTTATTTAATCGAGCCCCATCATCAAGCGGTGTGTCCATTTTTCGGGATAAATACACGGTTTGTGGTGTGGTGCTCGTTTATATAAACTATTTGGGATGTGAGATCGGTTTGATTTCATATCTTAAAATTTTCAAACTTAAAATTATTTTCAAAATCAAATGCTACTTTCTAAATTATATATATATATATTTAAATTAAAATTAAAAATATAAAATTCGCCGACAATTTCTATAGGCGACCCCTTTTCAAAACAAACCTAAAAATATGCCGACAACTTCTGGCGACTCCGCTGGGGATAAGTTCCTCTTTCCATTTTGATCAGATGATTTTGCTTTCATAAATTGGTAGCAAGTCCATGTCCCTAGTGGACCAAGCTACCATTCTTCAGTTGAAATACCACGTTCATTTCTGTCTTGAACGGGTATAGTCAACTCTCTTGGATTTAGGAGCCACTGTTTGGACAACCCTAAACAGAGAGGTTCCGAGATCCTTTTACCTCTTTTCTGAGGTAGGGTGGACTCCCAATAGGTGTTAGCTTAGGAGCGGTCCTTCGAGTTGAGAAGTCTTGCATAAGACTTTCTCTTCCTTTACAATTCTAAATCAGGCCCTTTACCTTTTCCATAACCTTTTTCCTTTAATCATTTTGTTTTTAACAAACAAACTACCTAATAAACAACCTCTTTTATAAATCACAAATGCACTAACATAAACGAAAATGTGTTCGGACTCTTTCTTTTCAGTCCTAAACTTTACGATGAAAGGAAGTATAATTCGAGACTGACATTCAGAATCTGCCATGCAGAAAATGGATGCCCCAAAGTTAATCTTCTCCTTCACCAATGGACTGGTCTTCGCTGTTTACAAGGATGAGCTGCCCGACAATGGGATCATCCGTTTTGGACAAGGATTTGGCAACACAGACATCAAGTTTGCTGATGTCACTCTCTTCACACTAATGGACAAAATGTCAGAAACTGAAGAGCCCGTGATTGAATTCAACCTAAAGTCAGCTCAAGAGTTCCCTCCCCTGCAAAGGGTTCCAGCTGAAAGGAACACTACTTTTTGTAGGAGGACTGTTGTCTCTACCCCTACCGGTCTAGTCGTCTCTGCACCTACCCCGGCTCCCGCTAAACTAAAGGGGAAGGAAGTCCAAGTTTGTAATAAGCCTGTTACCATGGAGGGTACAGATCTCCCTACGAGACCTTCTATTTTTGAAATTGGGTCCAGCTCAAGGGTTCAACCCCTAACACCGACTCAGAGGAGAAATAGAAGTAGAAAGTTTGCCAGAAAGGCCAGAGCAGCTGAAGTCGCTTTCTTAGAAGAGATCCCTGAGTACACACCATTGCCTGAGTATACACCGCTTTTGGAAGGGAGTAGATTGCATCCCCTCTCCGCCGCAGCTGGCAAGGAAAATGTGTGCAAGATTGCTTTTAAATTACCTCAACCCGCATACTATAGCAACAACCGAAAGAAAAGGGCTAGGATCACACCATTTGCTCGACTGCAGACTGTGATAGAGAAGTTAGCAAAGAAAGAGAAATGTCCTGTATTAGTGATTTTAAGAAGGATAGGGCGGGTGCCAGCCAAATCCCGCCTTGGGCTGCGAATAGAACCCGTTATCGCCACAGAAAAGCCGAATAAGAAGATGAAAGCTAGTCCACTTGTTGTTGTTTCAGGTTTACAGATCAGGGAGGATACCACCTTCCAGCATTCAGCCGACAGACCATCCGGTCCTAGGCCTTCTGCTGCTAGAAGGATGGTATGGCGTCCTACTACTGGTCAATTAAGACCGAAACAACAACCTGAAAAGGAAAGTCTCGTCAGGAGACTCGAGTCCGAAGAGAGCGCCACTGCGATGAAGGGGACTCCAAAGAAGGAAATCCAACAACCATCGCATGATAACTGCGAAACCGTACGAAAAAGACCACTAGAGGACGCTATGGAAAAGCTAAGGACCGACATTCAACGATTAGCAAGAGAAAGAGAAGAAAGGTTTGGAGATGAAGTCGATTCGTCAGAATTCATGGATGACGAATATATGGAGATCAACGTGGTTGAGACACGAGCATCTTCAGCTTCGCAAGGTGCTCCGGCAGCTGCGGAGAGAGATGAATCGGAAGCATTAAGAGCATAACTTCAAGAAAAAGATGATACAATCTCTCAAATGGCAAAAAGGATGGAAGAGATGGCTGCAGCTCTAGCCACTCTTCAGAGTCAGGTTCAACCCCCAAGAGAAATGCCTCCAGAAGTTATTCATATTACAAACAGAGGAAAAGAGATTACATCCGTTAACGGAGAAGATCAGCCAAAGAAAGATTCTACCCAGAATATGATTCCAGAGAAAGACATCAAGAGTATGGTAGAATAGCAGGTGCGAGAAGCCTTAGCACAGTCTAAGAGCGGAGCATCTATTCGGACGGGTAGACCTTACCCCGAAGAATTTGATCTTTGTCTGATACCAAAAGGCTTCGTACCATCTCTTTTCAAGACTTTTGATGGTACCGGAAACCCTCAACAGCATGTTGCAAATTTTCGCGCTAGTTGTTGCAACGCCGGTGGAAGTGACGCCTTACTCTTCCGACAGTTTGTCAGCAGCCTGTCAGGGATCGCCTTTGATTGGTATGCGGAATTACCGAACGGTTCGGTGAAGACATTTTCAGAATTAGAGAACCTCTTCATCAAGACCAAGAGAAGAAGTTTACCAGCAAAAGCCCCCTCACCAGGCCAGCCATTACTTCCAGCCTCCAAGCTTTGTGATCGGGCTTGGTCGAAATCATACCTAAGCAATTCACCAGGCCAAGGGACTTCATCTGGAGCTTGCTTGGACCCAATCGAATGTGACACAAATCTTAGATTAAAGCTTCACTTCTCTGAGCAAAGGTATGGACTCACTCTTCTTCCCGAGCTTACAGAGATTCTCTATTTAAATTGAGTCAATTTCAATATATGTTTACTGTATGGATGTGTTCGTGTCCTCAAGACGAATCCATAGAGCATAAGAACACAAAAATCCGTTGAGAATCGAGTGAGAAATTAGGGTTAGAAGGTTGACGGTCACGGGTGCACACCAGTCGTAGACGATGACTGGGAGCCGTCGGATCGAGCGTGTATCGAGCGGACGGTCTGGATCGAGCCGGACAGCGCGATGGTACGTGAACCGCGGGGCCCTGGAGCGCTGAGTCGGATGGCGGCGCCGAATCAGAAGACGACGCGTGGCCTTTCGGAGCTGCCTAGGTTGAGCTGGCGCCGCGTGGATAAGTAGGAAATTAGGGTATTTTTTGATTTATTTAATTCCCTAAACTTCAAAAATGCATAACTTTGTGTAGGAAAATCAGAAAAATAAAATAAAAATACCCTCTTGCTCAGTGAATAGAGGAGAATAATATGGAAAATAAATCTTTTAATTTCATTGAGTATTTGATTTTTAATAATTTATTTACTCTCTGCACATTTTCAATTCTCCATGCATGTATACAATTCACCATGGCATGAGACCATAGGGCTTTTGAAGCCTCCGAATTTGGGAACATTCCCCGAATTTTCCAAAGTCGAGGCCACCCTATGAAGAGTTATTGATTTTTCAATTCTAGGTTACTATTACGAGTATTTTAATTCTGATAATTAGCATGTTGTGAAATAAATTCTAGGAAAATTATGTGATGTTTCTTATGACTGAGAGGACCTTAGGGAAAATGGTTTTTGAGTTAACTCACTTGTAATAACCCTAATTGGCTTAAACACCCAAAATGGAGCTTTAATTAATTAGAGCTAATCATACATCAAATTGACTTGAAATCAATTCTCTACTGACCTTTAGGATCAGAGGAACCTACCATAAAAGTTTGAAGTCAATTGGACTTGGTTAGCCCTATCAAATGGGTTGATTAAGCCATTTAGCCAAAATTAAACTTCAAAAATTCATAATTTTCAAAATACTTCTAAAAAATTCACCAAATTGATTTTGGAGCCTCTCTGATATCAGGGGAATTTAAGAAAATTAAAATTGTAATTTTCCAAAAAAGTTGATTTTTTGCATTATTTTAATATTTTAATAATTAAAAAAATAATAAAAATCACAAAAATAATAAAATTCACCAAAATGTCATATTTTGAGTTTTAATCACTTAGGAACAAACCCCATATTTTTCTTAAGTCTCTATGATGAGATATTAAATTTTAAAGCCCTAAGGTAATTTTAAAATTAAAAAATGTATTTTCTAGCATTTCCACTAAAATAATTCTAATAAATCAAAGAAAGATCAGAAAATTATAAAAATTAGTTCTCTGGTTTCCTTGATATCAGAGAGATTTTGAAAAATATAAAATTCATTTTTCAGCCTTTATTTTATTTTTAAAATAATTAATACTCCAAAACTCAAAATAATTATAATAAAAATAATATAATTCAAAAAAATCACCAAAATTGGTCCAAGTGGTCCTCCAGTCATTAGAAATGTCCCATAATTTTCTGAAGGACAGAAACTTTCCCTTGGTCATGTTATTAAATTTTCCTTGAAAATTCTTATTTTCCACCAAAAATAATTACATAAATAAATTAAATTCAGAAAAATCACATTTTCTCCTCTAATGTCTTGATTGACATATGAGTGAAGTTACATAAAAATTTTAAATTCAATTAAGCTCAATTTAGTGAGTTATGGAATTAGTAAGCATAAAGGGCAAAAATGGAAATTAAAATTTTAACCTATAATTAAAAATTTTAGGTTTAATTAAAAGGATGGGTAAAATATTTGATATTAAGTTGATTTTGGATGTTTGAAACTTAGGTATTTAAAGGGTAGAAACCTACCAAGTAATTTGAAAATAATTAAAATAAACCCTAATTAAATAATTAATTAAATTTGGAAGAATAATAATAAAAAAATTAGAATTATTAAAATAGGAATATTATTAGGAAGAGATTTATTCTTTAATCTAAGAATCCCTAAATTAATCACCTCAATAATATTTAATTCCTAATTAAAATGATAATCCAAATTCAAAACTTAAAATGCTTAATCATTAAATTAAATTAAAATTAAAACATTTAAATTAAATTCTTTTAAAATTTCAATTAAATTTATACTTTAGCAATTAAAATTAAATCATCTTTAAAGCATAAAAAAATAAAATATTAAATTAAAATTAAATTAAAAAATAAAATAATAAAATTAAATTAAAATTTAAATTTAAATTAAATTAAATTAAATTAAATTAAATTAAATCACATTAAATTAAATTAAATTAAAACATATTAAATTAAATTAAATTAATTAAAAAAATAATAAATAAAATCAAGTTAAAATAAAATTAAAATTAAATTAAATAAATAAAATTAAATTCAAATGAAAACTAAGCTAAATTAAATTAAATTTAAATTAAATTAAATTAAATTAAATTAAATATAACATCACCAAAGACATAAAAAATTCAAAATAATTCTAAAACAACTTGAACACTATTCCAAACTTAAACGCATTAATCAAAATTAAGTCGAATCACAAATCACTTAAACATCGATTTGCCCTCAAAAGCTCTTGTTTCATAACTCCTAAATGGAGTGTTAAGTGAAGTATTACTTCACTCATAGGTTATTCAAATGTCCTAGTTCACTGAGCAAGATAACAAAACTTGAACTTCTGGGTATTTGATTCATTATATAATTAAATTCTCTTGGACTTAAAATAATCCTAAAAGTATTGAAAAGATGTTTAAGATTCGTCTTAAGCATTTCCTCAGTATGATAGGATGTTTATAAGAACAGCTGAACTTAATTGTTCTTTGATGAAGAAAATCGTTCTCAAACCAAAACACAAGAACCTAGACGTCATAGGAGATGACTAGCTATAGGATTAGGAACTTGGTAGAAAACCATAACCCTTCCCTTAACTTTACTTAGGAACTTGCTTTAAATGCTTAAATATTATAAATTGTGTTTAAGTGTAGCCTGGGATGACGAGAAGACCCTCCAGGTACGCTTTTA
This sequence comes from Papilionanthe hookeriana x Papilionanthe teres, assembly GCA_022702705.1. NCBI lineage: Eukaryota > Viridiplantae > Streptophyta > Magnoliopsida > Asparagales > Orchidaceae > Papilionanthe > Papilionanthe hookeriana x Papilionanthe teres. The sequence continues at coordinate 102,659 of JAKZJZ010000035.1, read as the reverse complement.
TTTTATTGCAATTTACCTTCTTGCAATTTACTTTATTGCAAATGCACTTACTTTTCTTGCATGATAAGCAACTGCTGCATGAAAACCCACACCTTTAGGATAGTCCCTAAAACTGAAATCAAAACTAAATTAAAAGTCATTACAAGATAAAATTCATCGCTACAATATTTCAAAATATAAAACAACTCAAAATTTAATCACAAACAGAATACAAAACTACAATTATAACAAAATTAAATCGTCCTGTTGGATGATCGGGAATATCTCGGATGATGTAACCTACGTGTTGCTAACGTGATTTCCCACGGTCTAAATGAAAGTGTGGAACTCATTTAGTTGAGTTTAGCAAATTCATCTGGACTAAGTGAATCCGATAAAAATAACGATGCCGGAAGGATGGAATCGTGGGATCTTAACCGGTGTTGTTTTAATCAACTTTAAGATTTGTTTTAATTAAAACATAAAAAACACTTGGACTTTAAGATTTATAAAACCAAACTCCTCTCTTTTCTTTTGATTACAATCTTCTAAAACTAAACCTCTGCAACAACAAGAAGCTCGGAGCATGGTGGGCAGCACGGCCATCGTCATCAGTAAAACTTAAGTTTACTTCAGCAAAACTTTCTTAGAATTAAATAACCAAGCCATAGGATTTCGAGGTAGTTTGCTTAGTGCAACATAAATCCTCAACCTTTTGTTAGGCATTTGCATTGCAAATTAAGCCCTAACCAGTCTTTGGATTCCCAGGTAGTTGTTCGATACGACATAAACCCTCACATCTTCGAGGCTACTTGTATGATCATGTCATACGAACATAAGTCCTAATCAATTAAAATTGGCAAGATCAAAACATTAAATAAACGTTAGGACTTTCCTAAATTCAAGCCAAAAACTAGGATATTCGGGAAATTACCGAAGTCCGCTTCGAATCTGTAATTTCTCCTACCTTTCTTCCTTTGAATTCCCAAAACAAAATGTTCCAAACTTGATCCATTCCTTATTGAAATTCCAAAATTCAATCCCTTGAGAACTTAAACTTTGAGATTCTTGAGAGCAGAATTACTGATTATCATCGAGAGTTTTCTTAAGTGATTCCCGTCACTTAAGATGTAATTAACTATAGGGGCTTGCCCTTATAGGGAATTTTAAGAACCTGAGTAATATAAACCACTGCTTAATTCATTTATATTAAGCGGGGAATTTGTCGGCTTATAAAATTGGTTCGCGGACCAAACGGATGTCACAAATCTTCTAGTTTATTTAATCGAGCCCCATCACCAAGCAAGTGTGTCTATTCTTCGGGATAGATACACGGTTTGTGATGCGGTGCTCGTTTATATAAACTATCCGGATGTGAGGTCGGTTTGATTTCATATCTTAAAATTATTTGCAAAATCAAATACTACTTTCTAAATCATATATATATATTTAAATTAAAATTAAAATCTAAAATTCGCCGACAACTTCCGTTAGGCGACCCCTTTTTTAAAAATAAAACACACTACGCGATAATAAGCCGTAAAACTTCTGGCGACTCCGCTGGGGACAATTCCTCTCTCCATTTTAATCAGATAGTTCTGCTTTCAAAAATCAGTAGTGTATCCATGTCCCTAGTGGGTCAAACTACCCTTCTTCCGTTGGAATACTATGTTCATTTCTACCTTGAACAAGTATAGCCAACATTCTCTCGGATTTAGGAGTCATTGTCTAAACACCCCTAAACAGAGAGGTTCCGAGATCCTTTTACCTCATTTCTGAGGTGGGGTGGGCCCCCAATAGGTATTATTTTAGGAGCGATCTTGCGGGTCGAGAAGTTTCTACAAGACTTTCTTTTCCTTTTCCAGTTCCTAATCAATTCCTTTTACCCTTCCTACAACTCTCCTTCTTTTAATAATTCTCTTTCCTAACGAACAAATATTTTCAAAAAAACAATTATCTAAAAAATTATCTTTTAATACCACAAATACACTAAGATAAACGGAAATGTGTTTGGACTCTTTCTTTTGCGTCATAAGTTTTACGACAAGAAGAAGCACGATTCGGGGACTAACACTTGGAATCTGCCCTGCATAAATGGAAGCCCCAAAACTGATCTTCTCCTTCGTCAACGGACTGGACCTGGCTTTCTTCAAGGACTAACTGCCTGATAATGGAATCATTCGATTCGGACAAGGATTCGGGGACACCGACATCAAAATCCCCGACGTCACTCTCTTTTCACTCACAAGCAAAGTACTGAAAACTGAGAAGCCGTTGATTGAGTTTAACCTTAAGTCAACTCATGAATTCCCTCCTATGCAAAAGATTCCAACTGAGATGAGTACTGTTGTTCGCAGAAGGACTGTTGTTGCTACCCTCACTGGTCTAGTTGTCTCTGCACCTACCCCGGCTCTCGCCGGACTAAAGGGAAGGAAATTCGTAACCGTGATGAACTTGTTGTCGTGGAGGGTACAGATCTTCCTGTAAAATCTTCCGTTTTTGAAATCAGGTCCAGCTTGAAGATTCCATCACTGACACGGACTCAAAGGAGGAACAAAAGTAGAAGAATTGCTAGAGAAGCCAGAGCTGCTGAAGTTGCTTTCCTGAAAGAAATCCCAGAACTGCCCGAGTATACACCGCTGCCTGAATACATACCACTTTTGGGAGGAAGTAGATTCCATCCCCTCTCCGCCGTAGAGGACGAAGAAAATGTCAGCAAGATTGCTTCTGCATTGCCTCAGCCCGCATATTACAATGATGGCCGTAAGAAAAGGGCTAGAATTACGCCATTTTCTCTACTGCAAACCCTGATAGAAAAGTTAGCAAAAAAGGAAAAATGCCCTGTATCAGAAATTTTAAGAAGGATAGGGCGGGTGCCAGCTAAGTCCCGTCTTGGGCCGCGAGTAGAACCTGCTATCGGTGCGGAAAAGCCAAATCAGAGAATGAAAGCTAGTCCACCTGTCGTTGTTTCAGGATTACAAATTAGGGAGGATACCACCTTCCAGCATTTGACTGACAGACCATCCGGTCCTAGACCTTCTGCTGCTAGAAGGATGGTATGGCGTTCCACTACTGGACAATTAAGATTAAAACGACAGCCTGAAAAGGAAAGTCTCATCAGGAGACTTGAGTCTGAAGAAAGTACTACCGCAGTAAAGGTGACTCATGAGAAGGAAACCCGACAGCTATCGCATGACAACTGCAAAGATGTACAGAAAAGACCACTAGAAGATGCTATGGAAAAGCTAAGAACTGATATTCGGCGATTAGCAAAAGAAAGAGAAGAAAAATTCGGAGATGAAGTCGACTCGTCAGAGTTCATGGATGATGAATATGCAGAAATTAACATGGTTGAAACACGAGCTTCGTCAGCTTCACAAGGTGCTCCTGCAGCCGCAGAAAGAGAGGAGCCTGAAGTAATGAGGATGCAGCTTCAGGAGAAAGATGATACGATCGCCCAAATGGTAAAAAGGATGGAAGAGATGGCTGCAGCCCTAACCACTCTCCAGAGTCAGGTTCAACCCCAAAGAGAAACACCCCCAGAAGTCATTCACATTGTAGACGGAGGAAAGGAGATTACATCCATCAACGGGGATGATCAATTAAAAAAGGATGCAACACAAAGCATGATTCCGTAAAAGGATATCAAGAGCATGGTGGAACAGCAGGTGCGAGAATCCCTGGCACAATCAAAGAGCGGGATATCCATTCGGACGGGTAGACCTTACCGTGAAGAATTTGATGCTGTCCAATATCCAAAAGGCTTTGTACCACCTCTGTTCAAGACCTTTGATGGAACCGGAAACCCTCGGCAGCATGTTGCACATTTTCGTGCCGCTTGTTGCAATGTCGGCGGAAGTGATGCTTTACTCTTCCGACGGCTTATCGCCGACTCGTCGTGGATCGCCTTTGATTGGTATGCGAATTACCGAACGGTTCGGTGAAGACATTTTCGAATTAGAGAACCTCTTCATCAAGCGATTTGCCGGAGCTCAGCACCACATCGCTATAGGTGATTTAGTGGTAGAGAAGCAGAAGCCGAATGAAACTTTGGTGGACTACATACTTCGATGGAGGAACCTAAGTATGAAGTGTGAGCCACAGCTACAAGAACAACATGCAGTCGACATTTTACTAAAGAGCATTCATGGCCCGATAGCACTTCTCCTCAAGGGATTTACCAATAAGACTTTCAAGAAGTTGTTAAGCAAGACTGGAAGCTTGCAAGAGGAGGCGAAGTAATTAAGTTTCACTGAAAAAATAGACAAACAAAAGCCCGTGAAAACGTTTGAAAAGAAGTCCGGGATCGTCGCAGCAGTCGATAAAGGCAAGCAGCCAATACAAATACCGCTAGAACGGCCGCAATAAACTCAACAGAATTACCAGCAACCTCGACCCAGCTGTCAGTCATCTCAACAGTATGAACAACCGTCTCGTCCACAACGTACGTTAAGGGAGCTTCTGAGCAGGGAGTATCCGTTTAAGAATGAGGCAGTGCCGAAAATGTTCCGCAGTCTGATGAAGACTCCAGATTTCAAACTGCCAGAGCCTAAGAAACCAGAAGAAGTCGACAAGAAAGGTGATCCCAACTTTTGCCCTTACCACCGGATGCTTGGACACAAGATAGAAGATTGCATTACCTTCAAAAGTTGGCTCAACGACAATCTTCGAAAAGGGAATATAACGATCCCGAAGGAATACATGAAGGAACCCCATAAAGGAGGTTCCGTCAATGTTATCTCGACGGATCTCATTGTTCCGATAGATCCCTATGCGACTGATGATGGATGGACTACTGCTTGGACAAAGTCTTCGAAGAAGATCTTGGATCGCATCCAAACTACTTCAGTGCGAGCCTCAATTCAGAGTTCGAAAACTGTCAAGTCGGCATTATCACTTGCGATAGAAGAACGACCTCAATAAGAGACGATTAAAGAAAAGAAGAAAATTGATGAAGAAGAGAAGACCAAGGCTCCTGAGGCTAGACTAGAGGCTGCCGATCCTAGGATAGTTGTTTCCGATTCGGGAGAGAAATCCCTCAAACCTCTAACTCTGTATGATTATTTGTTCACTCCGGTGGGATCTTATAATGATAAGGGTTATGGCGTTGGTTACGTTTTGACTGTTTCTAACGATTACGTAACTAGCGATAACCAACCTAATCTGGATATCGATTCCGATACAAGTGACAATTCTCAAATCATACACAATCTCGACGATCACAATGACAAAGAAGACATCCACCAAGGAGGCTACGAGAGTTCAACAAGTAATGAATCTATTTGCGAGTTTCGAGGAGCTCCAGTCACAACAGAGTTAGAGCCTTCAGACTCCGAAGCTAATCCAGAAGAACCCGTCATTCCGATTCGAGGAGGAGACACCAAGAAACTCACTACTAGATTCAGGAGAAATTACGAAGTCAACTTAAGAAGTGGAAGAGTTCTACCTCCGAGAATGGGTCCAGAGGACAAAGGAAAGCGTGTGGTTGTTCGAGAAGAACCAACCCCGACGAAGAAATACCCATTCGGGAAGAAATCGAGACACATGGAAATAAAGTGGACTACGACGTGCTAGCCCATCTTAGGAAACTACCGGCCAAACTAAGCATCTACGACGCTCTCATCTTATCAAAGGAGATGAGAGAAGCTCTGATCAAGGCCTTGCTTGATCCAAAAATTTGCTTAGCTCAAATGACCGGAGACTCCTTAGATGAGGTTTGCTCGTTAAAGGAACAACGAGGTGTTACCTTCACGGACAATGACCTACTACTTGGGACAGCAGATCACAACCGACTGTTGTACATTTCAGTCACAATCAGAAAGTTTACGCTCTCCAGAGTATTGGTGGATCTAGGAGCATCGATATATATAATGAATCTTCAAACGCTAGCATACTTGGAAATTGATGCTCGCGAGCTCGAAGTGGACAACATGTTATTAAGAGGATTCAACCAGAAAGGAGAAAGAGCCCTCAGATCAATAACACTGCTAATGAAGACCGGTGACTTGGCAAAGAAAACCATAAAATTTCACATAATTGATTCAGAAACGTTATTCAACGCTCTACTGGGCCGACCATGGATACATGAAAACAGGATGGTACCATCATCCCTACATCAATGCATCAAATACTATGATGGAGGGGAACAGTGCATCAAATGTGACTTACAACCATTCTCCGTACATGAAATTGGAATCCATGAAGATGCAGCTTATTACGCACCACCGAAGAAAACAATCTTTTCCAGAGATACTATAACAAATGAAGCAAAGGAAGTTCGGGACGACGAAGAACCTGAAGTTCTAGTCCAACAGTCAGTCACCACTCCCTTACGGCGAGATGGTGAAGGTTTCTCCACAACTCGCATCCGAGGTCGAGGCCGGGGACGAGGTCGTGGCAGAGACGTTAATACAGTTGGACAGAGGAAAACAACCATCAATATTGATTGGGAAGATAGTTCTGAAGAAGAAAAAGAGATCAAGCAAGAAGCAGCGATAATAAGTCGGAAGAAGCCGCAATTCAGGATCTCTCTCGAAGATGAAAAGAACGAGGAATATAAATCGATGTACGAGAAGATTAACCACTATGTACATACTATGACCCTGACCACGATCCATTCTAATAAGATCGAGGGTATGGTGGTCAAAGAGGTACGTAGCGGCGGTGCAAAGCCCATCAAATTCTACCGTGGTTCTCCTTCCTCCAAAACTGAAAACAATGTACAATTTGAAGATGCTACTTCATCAGAATTAATGGAATTACCTTTTGAGTGGTACTCTCCCTGTGTTCAAAATTTAATTCAGCGTGGTTTCTTACCTCGACAATGGACAAAAGGTCAATCTCAACATTTTGAAAATTTATGGAATAACTCCGGTCGTCCACCCAATTCAAGACATGGTCTCGGATTCGGCACGGCAGAGTTCGATCGACGATACCGAATTTTGCTTGGTTGTCACTTGCGAGTCTAATGAAAACCGCATGGAAGCTACGAAGAACTTGAAGATTTACAAATTGGAAACGCTCCACCAGAGTTTGAAGAAGAGATCAAATCTACAATAGATGAGTTAATGGAAGTTAACTTAGGTACTAGCGAAGAGCCTAGACCTACCTTTGTTAGCTCCTTACTCAATAAAGAAGACTTCGAAGAAATAATCAAGTTATTAATGGAATTTAAAGACTGTTTTGCTTGGAGCTACGATGAGATGCCAGGATTAGCTCCAGAGGTCGCAGTCCATAAGCTAGGAGTGGATCATACTTCTGTTTCAGTCAGATAAGGTCCCAGAAGAATGCGTCGATAAATTGAACAAAAAGTCATAGCTGAAGTTAAAATGCTAATAGACGCTAAATTTGTCCGTGAAAAACAATACCCGACTTGGTTAGCCAATGTGGTACTAGTCAGGTAGAAGAATGGTCAGATCAGAATTTGTGTGGATTTTAGAGATTTAAACAAGGCATGTCCAAAAGATGAATTCCCTCTACCGATCCCAGAATTAATGATCGACATTGCTTCAAAACATGAAATATTCTCATTCATGGATGGATCTTCGGGATACAACCGGATAAAAATGGCTCCAGAAGATGAAAAACTTACAGCATTCGAACGCCGATCGGAGTATATTGTTACACGAGTGATGCCATTCGGACTAAAGAACGCAGGAGCAACCTACCGTAGAGCGATGACAAGAATTTTTGATGATCTCATCCATAATCAAGTCAAATGCTACGTGGACGATGTGGTCATCAAAAGCAAAGTAAAGGAAAACCACCTGTATGATTTGAGAATCATTTTCGAATGATTAAGACAATTTAACCTTAAGATGAATCCCTTAAAATGCGCCTTCGACTTCACCTCCGGGAAGTTCTTAGGATTCGTTGTCTGACATTGTGGAATTGAAATCGACCTGGAAAAGATTAAAGCTATCTTAGAAATGCCGCCTCCCAGAACCTTAAAACAACTATGATCATTTCAAGGGAAGCTGGCATATCTTCAACGCTTTATCTCAAACTTGTCAGGTAGGTGTCAGCCATTCTCGGCATTAGTTATAAAGGACGCCAAATTTATTTGGAAAGAGAAATGCCAAAAGGCCTTCGAGGACATTAAACAATATTTAATGACACCTCCTGTCTTAGCAGCCCTAGTCTCAGGTAGACCGTTGATACTTTATACTGCGGCTTTAGACGACTCACTAGGAGCCCTGTTAGCCCAGGTCAATGATGAGGGTAAAGAAAATGCTCTTTACTACCTAAGACATCGTTTACTTCCGACGGAAATAAAGTATCCCACAATTGAAAAGCACTGTTTGGCCCTGATCTTCACCGCTCAAAAGCTCAGGCACTACATGCTTTCTCATAAGGTCAACCTGATCTCGAAATTTAATCCATTGCAATACTTGATGACCCGTCCAATGCTTTCTGGCAAACTTGCCAGATGGTCAATGATACTATTGCAATTCGATATAACTTTCGTGCCTCTTCGTGCCGTAAAGGGACAAGTCCTAGCAGACTTCCTCGCAGCACACCCTTTGCCGGCAGAATCTCCTCTCAATGAAGACTTGCCAGACGAACAAGTAATGAGCTTAGAAGACCCTGATGATCGACGTTGGGAATTATATTTCGACGAAGCATCTTCAGCACACAAAGACGAAGAATCGCAAGTGATAGTGCCCGGTAAGATACTCCTACCACTTAACAGAGCCGTGTACAAACAACGAAGCAGAGTACGAAGCTCTCATAACAGGACTGGAATTAACTATTCAAATGGGGATAACAAACATCAACATCTACGGGGTTCGCAGTTAATCATTCAACAGATCGCCGGACAGTACAAAATTTTAAAGCCAAGACTCGAGCAATACTTCCAGTTTACCATACAGTTGTTGGAATAGATTCCGAATGTGACGATCTAAAAAATTCCCAGAAAAGAAAACGCTTTAGCAGATGCGTTAGCCCGCCTCGCAAAAGAATTTGCCTGCTTTCAAGATGAATCAGTAGAAGTGTCAGTTCATGGACGTCAGGTCCTATCACAGCTCGACATAGACACAATACACTAATCAGAAAAAGAAAAAGAATCGATTGCAAAGAAGTGACGTAAAACACGTAAGATTGGTGACAACCATTAATAGTACTACCCGCAAACAGGAAAACTACCGGACGATAGGTCGCTAGCCCATCGTATCAAGAAAAGAACTCGTCCTACGCATTAATAAACAACACGTTATACGTAAGGTCGTTCGATCAAATGCGGCTAAGGTGCCTAAGCGGGTCCGAGGCCCGTGAAATTGTTAAAGAGGTTCATTCAGGACTCGTGGCGCTCACCGCCGGGTCCGAAGATGAAGATGAAAATTAAAAGACTAGGGTACTACTGGCTCTCGATGATGACAGACTGCATGAAAATCGCCAAGAGCTGTCACCAATGCCAAGTGCACGGAGTGGTTCTACACCAACCTCCAAATGTGCTACATCCGACAATTGCGCGTCGTGGCCATTTGAATGTTGGGGCACAGATATAGTGGGTCCAATAGAACCACCATCTTCAAAAGGACATCGCTTCATTCTTGCTGCTACAGATTACTTTTCCAAGTGGGCAGAGGCAGCTCCACTCAGAGAAGTGAAAGCACACCACGTGCTATAGTTTTTCAAGAACCAAGTTGTCTACCGTTTCGGAGTGCAGCGCAGATCATCTCGTATAATGGATCAGCATTCGAAGCACGCAAATCAACAATTTTGTCGGAGACACGGAATCGACCGGCGGTATTCAACAATTTACTATCCAAGAGCAAACGGCACTCGTCGAGGCTTTTAATAAAACTCTCATTCAAATTTTAAAGAAAACTTTGAACGATAATAAGAGAAATTGGCACGAGAAGTTATTAGAAGCCTTATGGGCCTACCAGACAACCTTCAGAACTCCTACTTAAGCTACACCTTACGCTCTAGTGTATGGGTCCGAGGTAGTGTTACCCTTAGAGGTCCAGCTTCCTTCACTCAGAATTGCAGTTGCAAACAAAATCACGACAGAAGAGAATGCCAAATTACGACTAGAGGAATTAGAAAGCCCGGAAGGGAGAAGACTTGCAGCAGCGACGAGAATTTAGAACTATACCAAGCTAAGATGGTTCAAGCCCATGACAGACTGGTCCGCCCAAGAACCTTCAAAGTTGGTGACTTAGTTCTCGTTCTCAAGAAACCTATCCTCGCACACTGCAAGATAGGAGGAAAATTTGAACCCACTTGGGAAGGACCGTTTGTGGTTGAGGCAGTCTACTCAGGAGGCTCTTACCATCTAGTGAATTGCCAAGGAGAACGACATATGCTTCCGATCAACGGACGATACTTAAAGAAGTATTATGCTACCTGATGTTTCAAAGGAATGAATTTTTAATCCCTAGAAGCACGGACAAAGTAATTACTTATGACTGGGTCCGAACCCAAAAATAATAAAAAATGTGTTAAAATAAATAAAATCATGATAATAAAGTCTTCCTTGTTCTCTCTTTCAAATCAAAATCTTTTCCCCGATCTTTTCCCACTTCATTCTTGTTGAATTTTAAAAAAAAATAATACAAAAGAAAACTCTGTCTCTAATAAACATTTTCTTAATGTTCTTGTTCTTAGTACAGCCCCTGATCCTTTTCCATGTCTTTTCGCAGGGAAATGTCGAACGGGCGGTTGGTCCTAAACTTTAGAAATGGCGTAAGCCTTGCACTCGATGAAAAGAGGGTGAAAGATGGAGCGCTAATAGAGATCGACTCGTACTTCGCACCGCAGGCTCGTAATACGAGGAAAGTGACCGGGTCCCAGCTGATCGAGAGGAACTCGCCCAGCCGGACAAGAATGAAAGTGGGTTGCCCAAGCCACCAACCCAGTAGCAAGAAAAGAAAACAAACACTGAGGAGGACAAGAGAATCAAGTCTGTAGTCGCTACAGTAGAGGGCAAGCTTGTCAGCGCCGCGCCCACAGAGATTCAGGAAGTATGTAGAGCTACTCTCATAGCAACTCAGTGAAGAAATAAATATCACCGTATCCGCAAGATGTTAACTAAACTAGCAGCGGACCAGTGCGACGAGGCAGTCGCTACTACCAGTGCATATACTTCAAGGATACCGGTTCACCAGGAACCTGAAGAAAGGAGGCCAGCCCCGAGGATAACAGAAGAGACCAGGGAAATCTCAAGGAGATCGGAAGAAGGAAGGCTACCACGTCACCAGATAAAGCCACGAGTAATGCATGACCTTGTTGCAGAAGCAACCCCGGAGGATGTCCCGACAGAGACCATCCCCGAGGAGCCGAGGTATGCAGGAGAACGCAAAGGGATTGAGCCATCTATCCCACAGTACGTCACTGTGCCCTCGCCATTTGCAAATTATTCCGGAATACGAGCTAGAAAGAATACGTAATGTCGAGAAGCAAACTTTTGAATACTTCGAGAGAATTAGAGGCAGGGAGGATCAATATACTAGAAGGCCTCGAGCTACATACAAACGTGTTCTCGTAATACGAACAACAACAAATTGTAGATCGCATCCGGGATTTGAAAAGAATGGGTCGAGCAGGCCGCCTAAGAGAAAACACTTACTCGGAACCCCAGAGATGGATGCCAGGGAAAGGAAGAATTACAATACAATGTGGATGCTGCTACAACTTCGCAGAAGAAAGGAAGGGAAACCCACCGGGAATACTCCGCCATGGCAAGGTAGATCCAATGCCATTGGTCATCAAAAGGATGGTAAAGAGAATGATAACATGGAGGGTACCGCCGCAGCATTGCATACCCAACAGCTTGCATCATTAACATTTACAAGCAGGTGATCGCATACCCCCGCACATAGATCACCACGACTTTGTCGAACTTTCCGCATGCTTTCTTTTCGAACGAGTGTAATATCATGTTCGGATCCGACCTCCGGATAACAGCCCGTGTGAGTTCCGAGGGCCAAGTAAAGATACCATTACCGGTAGGTTTCGTCATGATACTAAAGGGCAACGAAGCGGATGTCGCTAAACATTGCATACCGAGAGTACCAATGAAGCGAATCTCGCTTACTTTCGTAAGGATGGATGACGGAAAGCACCTTACCACTTCCAACCGTACCTAGAGCTAGAGAGCCTCCGGCCTTACGAGCTGTGAGTTACATGGAAAATATCACACCTCCAACGTACATCCATACGACATCCTTGCCAAGGATGGCTTGGAAGGTGATGTTATTGACCATGTACCTCACTATCCAGACATGGATTTCTGACAGATGCCTTTTTGGATGGATCGATAAAGATCATACATAGTCCTTTTTGAGTCTACATGGATTATATGAGATGTATTCTAGATCGAGTCGTATGATGTATCTTCAACATGATTGGAATGAAAGTGACCATGTCACATTTTGGCCTTCACCTCTTTTGTGCAAATTGACTGGGAAACGCCATTAAAGTTAAATGAACTTCGAACAAAGAATAGAAAAGAAACAAAAAGAATAAAAGAAAACTTTCCTTAAAAATCTAAAAATAATGATGAACGCCAAATTCACATGAACATTAAATGAACGATAAGGAAAATTTGAATCGTTGAAGGACAAACAAAAGGAGTACAAATTTTAAATCAAATTCAAATTTAACCTTCCAGATCTCAAATTAAATCTCAATCAAATTCAAATTCAACCTTCCAGATCTCAAATCAAATGTCAATCAAATTCAAACTCAACCTTCCAAATTTGAAAATCCAATCCGTTCTACTCTCTCCCTTGTCTGGGATGGAAGCGGTTGATTCCATTGACACAGAGCCATGAGGTTTTCGATTCGAATCTGATGGCGAGGAATTGTATCCAATCCAAACCAGCAACTTTCAATCAACTTTTTTTTTTGAATGGGATATGTAACATCTACATATTCCCTCTTAATCTGTTTTTTTCCACAAAAATCTTTTACAACTTTCATGAAATTCTCAAAACACCAAAATTCCACACTCTTCAAATCAACATTACAAATCTTTGCAAAATCAATTACCATTAAAAATCAAATTCTTGGGGTTGAGGATTTTATATCCGTTACTGCATTGCTTTAGGTTCCTTCCCTATCGCAATGAAATACATCAAAATCAAATTCTTGGGGTTGAGGATTTTATATCCGATACTGCATTGCTTTAGGTTCTTTCCCTATCGCAATGAAATACATCAAAATCAAACTTTTGGGGTTGAGGATTTTACATCCGAGACTGCATTGCTTTAGGATGCTTTCCCTATCGCAATGAAATACATCAAAGTCAAACTTTTGGGGTTGAGGATTTTACATCCGAGACTCGCATTGCTTTAGGATTCTTTCCCTATCGCGATGAAATACATCAAAATCAAATTTTTGGGGTCGAGGATTTTACATCCGAGACCGCATCGCTTTAGGATTCTTTCCCTATCGCAATGAAATACATCAAAATCAAACTTTTGGGGTCGAGGATTTTACATCCGAGACCGCATCGCTTTAGGATTCTTTCCCTATCGCGATGAAATACATCAAAATCAAACTTTTGGGGTCGAGGATTTTACATCCGAGACTGCATTGCTTTAGGATTCTTTCCCTATCACAATGAAATACATTAAAATTTAAATTCTTGGGGTTGAGGATTTTACATCCTAGACTGCATTGTTTTAGGATTCTTTCCCTATCGAACTCAATCTTTTGGGGTTGAGGATTTTACATCCGAGACTGCATTGCTTTAGGATTCTTTCCCTATCGCAATGAAATACATTAAAGTCAAACTTTTGGGGTTAAGGATTTTACATCCGAGACTGCATTGCTTTAGGATTCTTTCCCTATCGCAATGAAATACATCAAAATCAAACTCTTGAGGTTAACGATCTTACATCCAATACCGCATTGCTCTGAGATCTCTCCTCATTGTAATGATTCAATCCAATCAATTCAATTTTCTTTTGAGGTTGAAGATGTTACATCTAAAACCACAAAATTCCAATTTTTCATTTTCAAGTTCAAATCCCTTCAAATTAATCTTAACAAAACATCAATCTAAATTGAAACTCAAACTAAAACCTGAACTTACACATCAGAACTTAAACTGAAACAAAATGAAATCTAAATCGAAACTACCCCAGATCATGTGATTTGGGATTCACCTCCTTTTCCTTTCCCCAGCGAGAGCTCAGGAATCTCCAGCCTCGTAGATATACTTGACACTCCCCGGAGGAAATTCTTTAATTTCGTCCTAAGTTTGTCACTTGGACATCCGTGTTGGTTTTGTTGATCTTTTCGGTCAACGCCAATACGCGCGGTGTGCTTGGTTAGCACACCACACCTATTGGGGGTCCATTTGTTGACCTCATTTTTGATGAGGTCTTCTCTTCTTCTCTTTAGTACTTAGGATCTAGCCCTAGGCTTTTCCTTTGACTATCCTAGAGGATTAGAACTGGGACCCACCACCAAGAAATTCAAACCACCTCTTAACTCCCTGCAAACTCCACAAACTTGATTGTAAACCCCTAATCACCTAGAGGGTTTAAATCAAATGTGGAAGTTTAAAGGATGAATTCCTATAGAATTCTTTGGCCTTAGGACTGCCCTGGGTGGCCTGGTCTGGTGAAGGGCTGACTTACACAAACACTACACTTATACACTACACTTTAACACACCTCCTAAAACCATACCCATACCCAACTTGACCTCCTGACTCATGGAGGTGATTCACATGGATGGTCCTTAACCCCTAAGCCCTCGCAAGAGGGTTAGGAACAACATAATGAATCGCCTCAAATGAGTCCTCTCATGGCTCATATAGGCTTAATATGGCTTCATGGCCCAACCAAAATGGTTTCATCCCACTTACATTTACCCAATCTTCAATTTTCTAAATTTTCAATTTTTGACCCCCGTGACCCTACACCCCGCCTAGCCTACCCAAAACCCTTGAAATTACCCAAAATTTTCAAAAAAATCTCCAAATACCCAAAATTCCTCAAAACCAATCACAAACATTCTCACATTACTCAAATTGAACATTCATAGCCAAAAATACCCAAAATTCCAAAAATACCCCCAATACCCTCCAAATACCCAAAATGCCCCTCTTAGCAAAAAAATCCAAAAATGCAGAAAATTCCCAAACAATTCCAGAAAATCCCACATATTCTTAATTTCATTTTGTTCAACTACACCATAGGCCAATTTTGTCAATTTGCCCCACTTTTGTCAAAATCCCCAATTTGACCCATTTTAACCCAAAATAAACCCAATGACAAACCAAAACTTCCCAATTGACCCAAATTCTGGTCCAATTCAATTCTAAACTTTAATTCAACATCCCCAACACCAAGCTAGACCAAATCCAAGTCCATTTTGATTGGCATTTGAATCCAATTTCACTATGGACCTTAAAGCCCAATTTGGACCCATGACCCAAACTTAGCCCAAACTAACCCAATTCAACTCTAATTAACCCCAAACCTTTTATAAACCTTCCTTAACATCCCCACAAACAAAACACTAACATGATTTGCCCAGAATTTGGACCCAAACCCCACTCAAATTCAACCCAAAGCTAAAAGGCCAAATTTTGACCTAAACCCAAACCTAACCCAAATAAGCCCAAACCTCAAAATCAAAACCCAACCAAAGCCAAAACCTCTTTGAAACACTCCCATAAACATTTCCCAACATTAATTTTACATCAATTTCAACTCTAGCCCAACATTGGCCCAAATTAGCCCAATTTGACCTACATTGGCCCATGTACCAAATGAACCCAAATCCAACCCAATCCAAGCCCAAACCACCTCAAATTTATTCCAAATCACTCATGAAACATCCCTAAACCAAACCTAACAATTATTTGGCCCAAGCCTTTACCAAACTTTCATCCTATAGTCCATTTTAAAATCCAAAAGCCCACTTCCCTAAACCATTTTAAAAGCCCATCTTCACTAAATTTCAAAGGCCCAAACTTCATGCTAAAGCCCATATGACATTCTTTTCATCACCCCATTAATTGATATCTTCCCTTAAGTCCCAAATCAATCATCAAATGATTCCAAATCAAGCCTCATGACAAATCACCCCTAAATACCAAAAATCCCAAAATCCCTTTCTCATGCAAGTAAGCCAAGCCATTCCCAAGCCATGAGCAAGCCTTGAAGCCATGCACAAGCCACATGAAGCCATGGGATTCACTTTACACATCATCATACCATTAATTGCAAAAGGAGGAGCCTCTTTTTAAACCCCTTAAAAAGGTTTTAACCCTTTTAATGCTTCACCTTAATCCATGATTAATCCAAATATTCATGGATGGTGACTCCACTACCCTTTCCTAGCTGACTCATCTGACCTCCCTCAACCCAAATCAGTCCCTTGGTGGGTGCACCAAGCCCATTACATGAGTTGACCAAAATCAACAAAAAATGAGCCTCTCCCCTATACCATTTTAATCCAAGCCCTTTACACATGTCCATGGCCAATTGACTGCACAAAGCTCCAGCCCTGACCCACCTAGACCTGAGGGTGACCCATGCCTGCCGGCCAGCCGCCTGGATCGCCGGAAAACACCACACCCGAGAGCTCACATGTGAGCCAACATTGAAATTCTCCCTTGCTGAGCTGCCCCAAGTCCAGTGGCTTCCATGACTGTTCTTCCCTTGACCTAAGCAGCTGATCCCAAGCCCTAACTCCCCCTGGGAGGCCCTCCAGCCTCTCCTATTTAAACCCCACCTCTCTCGGCCATGGAAGAGGTGTTGAGCCAACCTTAAGGAAACTCTGCCAAAATCATTCCAGACCACTCTCCATACATAGAGCATTTGATTCCCACTGGATTCCAGCCCCAATTCCCTCCAGCTGAGCTCAATTTTGAGTTCAAATTTCAGCATAAAAACCAGGACACTTCCTCACAGTGAGCCAATCCACAAATTGGTTGGTCCTACACCTTCACTAGACCAAGAGAAGAAGTTTACCAAAGAAAAGCCCCCTCACCAGGCCAGCCATTGCTTCCGACCTCCAAGCTTTGTGATCGGGCTTGGTCGAAATCATACCTAGGCAATTCACCAGGCAAAGGGACTTCATCTGGAGCTTGCTTGGACCCAATCAAAGGTGACACAACTCTCAGATTAAAGCTTCACTTCTCTGAGCAAAGGTATGGAATCACTCTTCTTCCCAATCTTACAGAGATTCTATATTTAAATTGAGTCAATTTCAATATATGTTTACCGTATGGATGTGTTCATCTCCTCAAGATGAATCCATAGAGCATAAGAACATGAAAATCCGTTGAGAATCGAGTGAGAAATTAGGGTTAGAAGGTTGACGGTCACGGGTGCACACCAGTCGTAGACGATGACTGGGAGCCGTCGGATTTAGCGTGTATCGAGCGTACGGTCTAGATTGAGCCGGACAGCGCGATGGTGCGTGAACCACGGGGCCCTGGAGCGCTGAGTCGGATGGCGGCGCCGAATCAGAACATGACGCGTGGCCTTTCGGAGCTGCCTAGGTTGAGCTGGCGCCGCATGGATAAGTAGGAAATTAGGGTATTTTTTGATTTATTTAATTCCCTAAACTTCAAAAATGCATAACTTTGTGTAGGAAAATCAAAAAATAAAATAAAAATACTCTCTTGCTCAGTGAACAGAGGAGAATAATGTGGAAAAGAAATCATTTAATTTCATTAAGTATTTGATTTTTAATAATTTATTTACTCTCTGCACATTTTCAATTCTCCATGCATGTATACAATTCACCATGGCATGAGACCATAGGGCTTTTGAAGCCTCCGAATTTGGGAACATTCTCCGAATTTTCCAAAGTCGAGGCCACCCCTACGAAGAGTTATTGATTTTTCAATTCTAGGTTACTATTCTGAGTATTTTAATTCTAATAATTAGCATGTTGTGAAATAAATTATAGGAAAATTTGGTGATATTTCTTATGACCAGAGGACCTTAGGGAAAATGGTTTTTTAGTTAACTCACTTGTAATAACCCTAATTGGTTTAAACACCCAAAATAGAGCTTTAATTAATTAGAGCTAATCATACATCAAATTGACTTGAAATCAATTCTCTACTGACCTTTAGGATCAGAGGAACCTACCATAAAAGTTTGAAGTCAATTGAACTTGGTTAGCCCTATCAAATGGGTTGATTAAGCCATTTAGCCAAAATTAAATTTCAAAAATTCTTAAATTTCAAAATACTTCTAAAAAATTCAACAAATTGGTTTTGGAGCCTCTCTGATATCAGGGGAATTTAAGAAAACTAAAATTGCAATTTTCCAAAAAAGTTGATTTTTTTGCATTATTTTAATATTTTAATAATTAAAAAAATAATAAAAATCACAGAAATAAAAAAATTCACCAAAATGCCATATTTTGATTTCTAATCACTTAGGAACAAACCCCATATTTTTCTTAAGTCTCTATGATGAGATATTAAATTTTAAAGCCCTAAGGTAATTTTAAAATTAAAAAATGTATTTTCTAGCATTTCCACTAAAATAATTCTAATAAATCAAAGAAAGATCAGAAAATTATAAAAATTGGTTCTCTGGTTTCCTTGATATCAGAGAGATTTTTGAAAAATATAAAATTCATTTTTCAGCCTTTATTTTATTTTTAAAATAATTAATACTCCAAAACTCAAAATAATTATAATAAAAATAATATAATTCAAAAAAATCACCAAAATTGGTCCAAGTGGTCCTCTGGTCATTAGAAATGTCCCATAATTTTCTGAAGGACAGAAACTTTCCCTTGGTCATGTTATTAAATTTTCCTTAAAAATTCTTATTTTCCACCAAAAATAATTACATAAATAAATTAAATTCAGAAAAATCACATTTTCTCCTCTAATGTCTTGATTGACATATGAGTGAAGTTACATAAAAATTTCAAATTCATTTAAGCTCAATTTAGTGAGTTATGGAATTAGTAAGCATAAAGGGCAAAAATGGTAATTAAAATTTTAACCTATAATTAAAAATTTTAGGTTTAATTAAAAGGATGGGTAAAATATTTGATATTAAGTTGATTTTGGATGTTTGAAACTTAGGTATTTAAAGGGTAGAAACCTACCAAGTAATTTGAAAATAATTAAAATAAACCTTAATTAAATAATTAATTAAATTTGGAAGAATAATAATAAAAAATTGGAATTATTAAAATATGGATATTATTAGGAAGAGATTTATTCTTTAATCTAAGAATCCCTAAATTAATCACCTCAATAATATTTAATTCCTAATTAAAATGATAATCCAAATTCAAAACTTAAAATGCTTAATCATTAAATTAAATTAAAATTAAAATATTTAAATTAAATTCTTTTAAAATTTCAATTAAATTTATACTTTAACAATTAAAATTAAATCATCTTTAAAGCATAAAAAAATAAAATATTAAATTAAAATTAAATTAAAAAAATAAAATAATAAAATTAAATTAAAATTTAAATTTAAATTAAAATTAAAAAGCCAAATTAAAATTTAAATTAAATTAAAATTAAAATGAAATGAAATTAAATTAAATTAAATTAAAATTTAAATTAAATTAAATCACATTAAATTAAATTAAATTAAAACATATTAAATTAAATTAAATTAATTAAAAATAATAATAAATAAAATCAAGTTAAAATAAAATTAAAATTAAATTAAATAAATAAAATTAAATTCAAATTAAAACTAAGCCAAATTAAATTAAATTAAATTAAATTAAATTAAATTAAATTAAATTGAATTAAATATAACATCACCAAAGACATAAAGAATTCAAAATAAATCTAAAACAACTTGAACATTATTCCAAACTTAAACCCATTAATCAAAATTAAGTCGAATCACAAATCACTTAAACATCGATTTGCCCTCAAAAGCTCTTGTTGTCATAACTCCTAAATGGAGTGTTAAGTGAAGTATTACTTCACTCATAGGATATTCAAATGTCCTAGTTCACTGAGCAAGATAACAGAACTTGAACTCCTGCGTAATTTATTCATTATATAATTAAATTCTCTTGGACTTAAATAATCCTAAAAGTATTGAAAAGATGTTTATGATTCGTCTTAAGCACTTCCTCAGTACAATATGATGTTTATAAGAACAGCTGAACTTAATTGTTCTTTGATGAAGAAAATCGTCCTCAAACCAAAACACAAGAACCTAGACGTCATAGGAGATGACTAGCTATAGGATTAGGAACTTGGTAGAAAACCATAACCCTTCCCTTAGCTTTACTTAGGAACTTGCTTTAAATGCTTAAATATTATAAATTGTGTTTAAGTGTAGCCTGGGATGACGGGAAGACCCTCCGAGTACGCTTTTATTTTATTGCAATTTACCTTCTTGCAATTTACTTTATTGCAAATGCACTTACTTTTCTTGCATGATAAGCAACTGTTGCATGAAAACCCACACCTTTAGGATAGTCCCTAAAATTGAAATCAAAACTAAATTAAAAGTCATTGCAAGATAAAATTCACTGCGACAACATTTCAAAATATAAAACAACTCAAAATTTAATCACAAACAGAATACAAAACTACAATTATAACTAAATTAAAACGTCTTGTTGGATGATCGGGAATACCTCGGATGATGTAACCTACGTGTTGCTAACGGGATTTCCCATGGTCTAAATGAAAGTGTGGAACTCATTTAGTTGAGTTTAGCAAATTCATCTGGACTAAGTGAATCAAATAAAAATAACGATGCCGGAAGGATGGAACCGTGGGATCTTAACCGGTGTTGTTATAATCAACTTTAAGATTTGTTTTAATTAAAACATAAAAAACACTTGGACTTTAAGATTTCTAAAACCAAACTCCTCTCTTTTCTTTTGATTACAATCTTCTAAAACTAAACCTCTGCAACAACAAGAAGCTCGGAGCATGGTGGGCAGCACGGCCATCGTCATCAGCAAAACCTAAGTTTACTTCAGCATAACTTTCTTAGAATTAAATAACCAAGCCATAGGATTTCGAGGTAGTTTGCCTAGTGCAACATAAATCCTCAAAATTTTGTTAGGCATTTGCATTGCAAATTAAGCCCTAACCAGTCTTAGGATTCTGAGGTAGTTGTTCGATACGACATAAACCCTCACATCTTCGAGGCTACTTGTATGATCATGTCATACGAACATAAGTCCTAATCAATTAAAATTAGCAAGATCAAAACATTAAATAAACGTTAGGACTTTCCTAAATTCAAGCTAAACAATAGGATAGTCGGGAAATTACCGAAGTCCTCTTCGAATCTCTAATTTCTCCTACCTTTCTTCCTTTGAATTCCCAAAACAAAATGTTCCAAACTTGATCCATTCCTTATTGAAATTCCAAAATTCAATCCCTTGAGAACTTAAACTTTGAGATTATTGAGAGCAGAATTACTGATTATCATCGAGAGTTTTCTTAAGTGATTCCCGTCACTTAAGATGTAATTAACTATAGGGGCTTGCCCTTATAGGGAATTTTAAGAACCTGAGTAATATAAACCCTGCTTAATTCATTTATATTAAGCAGGGGAATTTGTCGGCTTATAAAATTGGTTCGCAGACCAAACGAATGTCACAAATCTTCTAGTTTATTTAATCGAGCCCCATCACCAAACAGTGTGTCTATTCTTCGGGATAGATACACGGTTTGTGATGCGATGCTCGTTTATATAAACTATCTGGGATGTGAGGTCGGTTTGATTTCATATCTTAAAATTATTTTCAAAATCAAATACTACTTTCTAAATTATATATATATATATATATATTTAAATTAAAATTAAAATCTAAAATTCTCCGACAACTTCCGTTAGGCTACCCCTTTTTTAAAAATAAAACACACTACGCGAGAATAAGCCGTACAATCAGTTGCAGCGGTGACAGAAAACACAGGAGATTGGCGTCAACCACTAATAGACTACCTGCAAACAGGTAAATTACCGGACGATAAGTCATTAGCCCATCAAATCAAGAAAAGAACTCTGTCTTATGCATTAATAAACAATACATTATACAGAAGGTCTTTGTTGACCTCATTTTTGATGAGGTCTTCTCTTCTTCTCTTTAGTACTTAGGATCTAGCCTTAGGCTTTTCCTTTGACTATCCTAGAGGATTAGAATTGGGACCCACCACTTAGAAATTCAAACCACTTCTTAACTCCCTGCAAACTCCACAAACTTTATTGTAGACCCCTAATCACCTAGAGGGTTGAAATCAAATGTGTAAGTTTAAAAGATGAGTTCCTATAGGACTCTTTGGCCTTAAGAGCCGCCTACGGGTGGCCCGGTGCAGTGAAGGGCTGACTTACACACACACTACACCTATACACTACACTTTAACACACCTCCTAAAACCACACCTATACCCAACTTGACCTCCTGACTCATGAAGGTGATTCACATGGATGGTCCTTAACCCCTAAGCCCTCGGGCTAAGAGGGTTAGGAACAACATAGTGGATGCCTCAAATGAGTCCCTTCATGGCTCATGTGGGCATGATATGGCTTTATGGCTCAACCAAAATGATTTTATTCCACTTACATTCACCCAATCTTCAATATTCCAAATTTTCAATTTTTGACCCCCGGGGCCCCGGACCCGCCTAGCCTTCCCAAAACCCTTGAAATTACCTAAATTTTTCAAAATTCTACAAAATCACCCAAATTCCTCAAAATCAAGCTCAAAAATTTCCTCACCAATCAAGTTGATCATCCATAGCCAAAAATACCAAAAATTCCAAAAATATCCCCAATACCCTCCAAATACCCATAATGCCCCTCTTGACCCAAAAATCCAAAAATTCTGAAAATTCCTAGAAATTTCCAGAAAATCCCAAATATTTCCAATTTCATTTTGTTCAACTACACCATAGGCCAATTTTGTCAATTTACCCCACTTTTGTCAAAACCCCCAATTTGACCCATTTTAACCCAAAGTGAACCCAATGTCAAACCAAATCTATCCAATTGACCAAAATTCTGGTCCAATTCAATTCTAAACTTCAATTTAACATTCCCAACACCAATCTAGACCAAATCCAAGTCCAATTTGATTGACATTTGAATCCAATTTCACTTTTGGCATTAAAGCCCATTTTTAGCCCAATTTGGACCCATGACCCAAACCTAGCCCAAACTAACCCAATTCAACTCCAATTAACCCCAAACTTTTTCTAAACCTTCCTTAACATCCCCAAAAACAAAACAATAACATAATTTACCCAAAATTTAGACCCAAACCCCACTCAAATTCAATCCAAAGCTAAAAGGCCCAATTTTGACCTAAACCCAAACCTAACCCAAATAAGCCCAAACCCCAAAATCAAAACCCAACCAAAGCCAAAACCTCTTTGAAACACTCCCATAAAAATTTCCCAACATTTATTTTACATCAATTTCAACCCTAGCCCAACATTGGCCCAAGTTAGCCCAATTTGACCTACATTGGCCCATTTACCAAAGAGGTCCAAATCCAACCCAATTCAAGCCCAAACCACTTCAAATTTATTCCAAATCATTCATGAAACATTCCTAAATTAAATTCAACACTTATTGGATCCAATCCTTTGCAAAATTATCATCCTAAAATTTGTTTTGAAATCTAAAAGCCCACTCTCTAAACCATCTTGAAAGCCCATCCAAAGTGAAATTCAAAAGCCCAAAGCCCACATGACAATTCCTTCTCATCATCCCTTTAATTGGGATCAATTCCTAAGTAACAAATCAATCATCAAATCAACCTACATCAAGCACCATCTAAATTTTTCACTAAATTGCCAAAATCTCCAAATTCCTTTTTCATATAAATGGATCCACTTTTCCTAAGTCAAGGATGAGCCAAATGAAGCCACATGCAAGCCATGGAAGGTTTGACATGTGACCAAGCCATTAATGTCAAAAGGAGGGCCCCCTTTCCTAATCCTTCATTAAGCCTTTTTAACCATAAGCATGTCACACACTAAACCATGCTTAGCCACCTCACCATGGATGGAGACTTCACCACTCCATGGCAGCTGACCCAAGTGACTCTTTTCAGCCCAAAACCAGGCCTTGGGTGGTGCACCTAGCCCAAAAGGATGGGTTGACCCAAATCAAGCCAAAATGGCCTCTCCCCCATACCATTTTAATCCAAGAACTTTACACATGTCCAAGCCCAATTGACTTCACCATTGCCAAGCCCTGACCTCCCTGGTCAAGATGGTGACCCTTGCCTGCCGGCCAGCCACATGGGCCGCCGGAAAACACCACACCCGAGAGCATCATGTGAGCCTAAGCTTGGAATTCTCACCTGCTGAGTTGCCTCATGACCAATGGCCACCATGGCTGTTCTTCTCCTCACCAGAGCAGCGGATCCCAAGCGCTAACTCCCACTGGGAGAGCCTCTAGCCAGCTCTATTTAAACCCCACCTCTCTCGGCCATGGAAAAAGTGCTGAACCAACCTTAAGGAAACTCTGCCAAAATCATTCCAGACCACTCTCTACACATAGAGCACTTGATTCCCACTGGATTCCAGCCTCAATTCCCTCCAGCTGAGCTCAATTTTGAGTTCAAACTTCAGCACAAAAACCAGAACACTTCTTCACAGTGGACCAATCCCCAAATTGATTGATCCTACACCTTCACCAGACCATGGGAAGAAGTTTACCAGCAAAAGCCCCCTCTCCAGGCCACCCATCTGTTCCAGACTCCACGCTTTGTAATCGGTTGTGGTTGAAATCCTACCTAGACAATTCACCAGGCCAGGAGACTTCATCTGGAGCTTGCTTGGACCCAATTGAAGGTGACACAACCCTCAGATCGAAGCCACACTTCTCTGAGCAAAGGTATGGTCTCACTCATCTTCCCGAGCTTCTGAACATTCTCCATTTTTATTGAGTCAATTTCATGCCACATAAACCGAATGGATGTGTTCGTCTTCTCGAGACGAATCCATAGAGCATAAGAACGTTTAATTTGGTCAAGTATCGAGTGAGATCTTAGGCCTAGAAGATGGACGATTCTCGGGCTAGGAGGCTTGGGGACGATGAACGGATGCCGTTCATACAATACACGCGCGGACGGGCGGCTCAGATGGCGTCGGACCAGGAGATGATACGTGAACCGCGGGCCACGTGGCGCTGAGTCAGAAGGCGGTGCCGAATCAGGGGACGACGCGTGTGCGTTCGGAGCTGCCGAGGTTGAGCTGGCGCCGCGTCACTTAAGTAGGAAATTAGGTTATTTTCCTATTTATTTAATTCCCTAAACTTCAAAAATGCATAACTTTGTGTAGGAAAATCAGAAAAATAAAATAAAAATACCCTCTTGCTCAAGTGAACAGAGGAGAATAATGTGGAAAAGAAATCATTTAATTTCATCAAGTATTTTATTTTTAATAATTTATTTACTCTCTGCACATTTTCAATTCTCCATGCATGTATACAATTCACCATGGCATGAGACCATAGGGCTTTTGAAGCCTCTGAATTTGGGAGCATTCCCTGAATTTTCCAAAGTCAGAGGCCATCCCTATGAGGAGTTATTGATTTTTCAATTCTAGGTCACTATTCTGAATATTTTAATTCCAATAATTAGCATGTTGTGAAATAAATTCTAGGAAAATTTGGTGATGTTTCTTATGACCAGAGGACTCTAGGAAAAATAGGTTTTGAATTAATCCACTTGGAATAACCCTAATTGATTTAAACCACCCAAAATAGGTCCTTAATTAATTAAAGCTAATCATACATCAAATTGACTTGAAATCAATTCTCCACTGACCTTTAGGATCAGAGGAACTCACCATAAAAATTTGATGTCAATTGGACTTGGTTAGCCCTACCAAATGAGTTGATTAAACCATTTAGCCAATTTAAACTTTAAAAATTCATAACTTTCAAATTACTTTTCAAAAATTCACCAAATTGGTTTTGGAGCCTCTCTGATAACAGAGGAATTTAAGAAAATTTAAATTTCAATTTTCTAAAAAAGTTGATTTTTTGTATTATTTTAATATTTTTAATAATTAAAAAATAATAAAAATCACAAAAATTATAAAATTCACCAAAATGTTACATTTTGAATTTAAATCACTTAGGAACAAGCCCCATATTTTTCTTAAGTCTATATGATGAGATAATAAATTTTAAAGCCCTAAGGTAATTTTAAAATTTAAAAAATGTATTTTTTAGCATTTCCACTAAAATAATTCTAATAAATCAAAGAAAAATCAGAAAATTATAAAAATTGATTCTCTGATTTCCTTGATATCAAAGAGATTTTTGAAAAATATAAAATTTATTTTTCAACCTTTATTTTAGTTTTTAAATTAATTAATACTCCAAAACTCAAAATAATTGTAATAAAAAGAATATAATTCAAAAAATCAACAAAATTGGTCCAAGTGGTCCTCTGGTCATTAGGAATGTTCCATAATTTTCTTAAGGACAGAAACTTTCCCATGGTCATATTATTTAATTTTCCTTGGAAATCCCTATTTTCCACCAAAATAATTACATAAATAAATTAAATACAGAAAAATCACATTTTCTCCTCTCATGCCTTTATTGACATATGAGTGAAGTCACATAAAAATTTCAAGATTATTTAAGCTCAATTATAAATCACATTTTCTCCTCTCATGCCTTAAACCCATTAACTGAAATTAAATTAAATCATAAACCATTTGAACATCAATTTGCCCTCGAAAGTTTTTATTGTCATAACTCCTAAACGGAGCGTTAAGTGAAGTGTTACTTCACTTATAGGATATTCAAATGTCCTAGTTCACTGAGCAAGATAACAAAACTTGAATTCCCGGACGATTAATTCATTTGTATAATTAAATTCTCTTGGACTTAAAAATAATCCTAGAAATATTGAAAAGATGTTTAAGACTCGTCTTAAGCACTTCCTCGATATGATGAGATGTTTATAAGAACAATTGAACTTAATTGTTCTTTGATGAAGAAAATCGTCCTCAAACCAAAACACAAGAACCTAGACGTTATAGGAGATGACTAGCTATAGGAGTAGGACCTTAGTAGAAAACCATAACCCTTCCCTTAGCTTTACCTAGGGACTTGCTTTAAATGCTTAAATATTCTAATTGTGTTTAAGTGCAGACTGGGATGATGGGAAGACCCTCCAGGTACGCTTTTATTTTATTGCAATTTACCTTCTTGCAATTTACTTAATTGCATCGCACTTACTTTTCTTGCATGATAAACAACTATTGCATGAAAACCCACACCTTTAGGATAGTCCCTAAAACTGAAACCAAAACTAAATTAAAAGTCATTACAAGATAAAATTCACCGCCACAACATTTGAAAATATAAAACAACTCAAAATTTAATCACAAACAGAATACAAAACTACAATTACAACTAAATTAAAATGTCTTGTTGGATGATCGGGAATACCTCGGATGATGTAACCTACGTGTTGCTAATGGGATTTCCCACGGTCTAAATGAAAGTGTTGAATTCATTTAATTGAGTTTAGCAAATTCATCTGGACTAAGTGAATCCGATAAAAATAACGATGCCTGAAGGATGGAACCGTGGGATCTTAACCGGTGTTGTTATAATATACTTTAAGATTTGTTTTAATCAAAACATAAAAAAAACACTTGGAAATTAAGACTTTCTCTAAACCAAAACACTTTTCTCATCTCCTGATTTATGACGTCTAAAACTAAACCTCTACAACAACAAGGAGCTCGGAGCATGGTGGGCAGCACGGCTATCGTCATCAGCAAAACCTGAGTCTACTTCAGCAAAACTTTCTTAGAATTAAATAACCAATCCATAGGATTTCGAGGTAGTTAGCCTAGTGCAACATAAACCCTCAACCTTTTGTTAGGCATTTGCATTGCAAATTAAGCCCTAACCGGTCTTAGGATTTCCGAGGTAGTCGTCTGATACGACATAAACCCTCACATCTTCAAGGCTATTTGCATGATCATGTCATACGAACATAAGTCCTAATTAATTAAAATTGGCAAGATCAAAATATTAAATAAACATTAGGGCTTTCTTCAATCCAAGCCAAACAATAGGATAGTCGGGAAATTACCGAAGTTCGCTTCGAATCTCTAATTTCTCCTACCTTTCTTCCTTTGAATTCCCAAAACAAAATGTTCCAAACTTGATCCATTCCCTATTGAAATTCTAAAATTCAATCCTTTGGAAACTTAAACTTTGAAATCATTGAGAGCAGAACTACTGATTATTATCGAGAGTTTTCTTAGGTGATTCCCGTCACTTAAGATGTAATTAACTATAGGGGCTTGCCCTTATAGGGAATTTTAAGAACCTGGGTAATATAAACCCCGCTTAATTTCTTTGTATTAAGCAGGGGAATATGTCGGCTTATAAAATTGGTTCGCAGACCAAACGGATGTCACAAATCTTCTAGTTTATTTAATCGAGCCCCACCGCCAAACAGTGTGTCTATTCTTCGGGATAGATACAGAGTTTGCGGTGTGATTGCTCGTTTATATAAACTATTTGGGATGTGAGATCAGTTTGATTTCATATATTAAAATTTTCAAACTTAAAATTATTTTCAAAATCAAATGCTACTTTCGAAATTATATATATATATATATATTTAAATCAAATTTAAAATCTAAAATTCACCGACAATTTTTGTTAGGCGACCCCCATTTCAAAATACAAAACTCAACCTAAAAATATGCCGACAATTTCTGGCGACTCCGCTGGGGAAAATTCCTCTCTCCATTTTTAATCAGATAGTTCTGCTTTCAAAAATCGGTAGTGTATCCATGTATCTAGTGGATCAAACTACTCTTCTCTCCGTTGGAATACTATGTTCATTTCTACCTTGAACAAGTATAGCCAACATTCTCTCGGATTTAGGAGCCACTATTTAGACACCCCTAAACAGAGAGGTTCCGAGATCCTTTTACCTCATTTCTGAGGTGGGGTGGACCCCCAATAGGTATTAGTTTAGGAGCAGTCTTGCGGGTCGAGAAGTTTCTACAAGACTTTCTCTTCCTTTTCCAGTTCCTAATCAATTCCTTTTACCCTTCCTACAACTCTCCTTCTTTTAATAATTCTTTGTCCTAACGAGCAAATCTTTTTTGAAAAAAAATTTTCTTTTAATACCATGAATACACTAAGATAAACAGAAAAGTGTTCGAACTCTTTCTTTTTCGTCATAAGTTCTACGATAAGAAGAAGCACGATTCGGAGACTAACACTTGGAATCTGCCTTGCAGAAATGGAATCCCCAAAACTGATCTTCTCCTTCGTCAACGGACTGGACCTGGCTTTGTTCAAGGACGAACTGCCTGATAATGGAATCATTTGATTCGGACAAGGATTCGGGGACACCGACATTAAAATCCCCGACGTCACTCTCTTTCCACTCACAAGCAAAGTACCAGAAACTGAGAAGCCATTGATTGAGTTTAACCTCAAGTTAACTCATGAATTCCCTCCTCTGCAAAGATTTAAACCGAGAGGAGTACCGTTGTTCGCGAAGGACCGTTGTTGCTACCCCCACCGGTCTAGTTGTCTCTGCACCTACCCCAGCTTCGCCAGACTAAAGGGGAAGGAAATTCGTAACTGTGATGAACCTGTTACAGTGGAGGGTACAGATCTTCCTGTGAAACCTTCTGTTTTTGAAATCGGGTCCAGCTCGAGAATTCCACCACTGTCACGGTCTCAGAGGAGGAACAAAAGTAGAAGGATTGCTAGAGAAGCCAGAGCTGCTGAAGTCGCTTTTCTGGAGGAAATCCCAGAACTGCCCGAGTATACACTGCTGCCTGAATACATACCACTTTTGGGAGGAAGTAGGTTCCATTCCCTCTCCGCTGCAGAGGGTGAGGAAAATGTTCGCAAGATTGCTTCTGCATTGCCTCAGCCCGCATATTACAATGATAGCCGTAAGAAAAGGGCTAGAATTACGCCATTTGCTCGACTGCAAACCCTGATAGAAAAGTTAGCAATGAAAGAAAAATGCCCTGTGTCAGAAATTTTAAGAAGGATAGGGCGGGTACCAGCCAAGTCCCGTCTTGGGCCGCGAGTAGAACCTGCTATCGCTGCGGAAAAGCCGAATAAGAGAATGAAAGCTAGTCCACCTGTCGTTGTTTCAGGACTACAAATTAGGGTGGATACCACCTTCCAGCATTTGGTCGACGGACCATCCGGTCCTGAACCTTCCGCCGCTAGAAGGATGGTATGGCGTCCCACTACCGGGACAATTAAGATTAAAATAACAACCCGAAAAGAAAGTCTCGTCGGGAGACTTGAGTCCGAAGAAAGTGCTACCGCGATAAAGGGGACTCATGAGAAGGAAACCCGACGGTTATCACATGACAATCGCAAGGATGTACGAAAAGACCACTAGAAGATGCTTATGGAAAAGCTAAGAACTGATATTCGGCGATTAGCAAGAGAAAGAGAAGAGAAATTCGGAGATGAAGTTGACGCGTCAGAGTTCATGGATGATGAATATGCAGAAATTAACATGGTTGAAACACGAGCTTCATCAACTTCACTAGGTGCCCCTGCAGCCACAGAAAGAGAGGAGCCAGAAGTAATGAGGAGGCAGCTTCAAGAGAAAGATGATACGATCGCCCAAATGGCAAAAAGGATGGAAGAGATGGCTGTAGCCCTAGCCACTCTCCAGAGTCAGGTTCAACCCCAAAGAGAAACACCCCCATAAGTTATTCACATTGTAGACAGAGGAAAGGAGATTACGTCCGTCAACAGGGATGAGCAATTAAAAAAGGATGCAACACAAAGCATGATTCCGGAAAAGGATATCAAAAGCATGGTGGAACAGCAGGTGCGAGAAGCCTTGGCACAATCAAAGAGCGGGACATCCATTCGGATAGGTAGACCTTACCCTGAAGAATTTGACGCTGTCCAATATCCGAAAGGCTTTGTACCACCTCTGTTCAAGACCTTTGATGGAACCGGAAACCCTCGGCAGCATGTTGCACATTTTCGTGCCAGTTGTTGCAATGCAGGCGGAAGTGATGCTTTACTCTTCCGACAGTTTGTCAGCAGCCTGTCAGGGATCGCCTTTGATTGGTATGCGGAATTACCCAACGGTTCCGTGAAAACATTTTCAAAATTAGAGAATCTCTTCATCAAGCGATTTGTCGGAGCTCAGCACCACGTCACTATAGGTGATTTAGTGGTAGAGAAGCAAAAGCCGAACGAAACTTTGGTGGATTGCATAATTCGATGGAGGAATCTAAGTATGAAGTGTGAGCCACAGCTACAAGAACAGCATGCAGTTGGCATTTTACTAAAGAGCATTCATGGCCTGATAGCACTTCTCCTCAAGGGATTTACTATTAAGACTTTCGAGAAGTTGTTAAGCAAGGTCGGAAGCTTGCAAGAGGAGGCGAAGAAATTAAGTTTCACGGACAAAACGGACAAACGAAGCCCGTGAAAACTTTTGAAAAGAAGTCCGGATCGTCGCAGTTGTCGATAGAGGCAAGCGGCCGATACAAATACCGTCGAACCGCCGCAACGAACCCCGACCCGGCTATCGATCATCTCAACAGTATGAACAACCGCCTCGTCCACAACGTACGTTAAGGGAGCTTCGAGCAGGGAGTATCCGTTCAAGAATGAGGCAAGTGCCGAAAATGTTCCGCAATCCGATGAAGACTCCGGATTTCGAACTCGCCGTAACCTAAGAGACCGGAAGAAGTCGACAAGAAAGGTGATCCCAACTTTTGCCCTTACCACCGGATGCTTCGGACACAAGATAGAAGATTGTATTACCTTCAAAAGTTGGCTCAACGACAATCTTCAGAAAAGTAATATAACGATCCCGAAGGAGTACATGAAGGAACCCCATAAAGGAGGTTCCGTCAATGTTATCTCGACGGATCTCATTGTTCCGATAGATCCCTATGCGACTGACGATGGATGGACTACCGCTTGGACAAAGTCTTCGAAGAAGATTTTAGATCGCATCCAAACCACTTTGGTGCGAGCCTCAATTCAGAATTCGAAACCTGTCAAGTCGGCACTATCACTTGCGATAAAAGAACCACCTCAACAAGAGACGACTGAAGAAAAGAAGAAAATTAACGAAGAAGAGAAGATCGAGGCTCCTAAGGCTAGGACTAGGGGCTGCTTATCCTAGGATAGTTGTTTCGATTCGGGTGAGAAATCCTCGAACCTCCGACTTTGTATGATTATCTGCTCACTCTGGTGGGATCTTATAATGATAAGGGTTATGGCGTTGGCTACGTTTTGACTGTTTCTAACGATTACGTAACTAGCGACAATCAACCTAATCCGGACGTCGATTTCGATACAAATGACAATTCTCAAATCATACACAATCTCAATGATCGCAATGACAAAGAAGACATCCACCAAGGTGGCTACGAGAGTTCAACAAGCAATGAATCTATTTGCGAGTTTCGAGGAGCTCCAGTCACAATAGAGTTAGAGCCTTCAGACTCTGAAGCTAATCCGAAGAACTCGTCATTCCGATTCAGGAGGAAACACCGAGCAAACTCAATACCGGATTCGAAGAAATTACGAAGTCAACTTAAGAAGTGGAAGAGTTCTGCCTCCGAGAATGGGTCCAAAGGACAAAGGAAAGCAGGTGGTTGTTCAGGAAGAACCAACCCCGACAGAAGAAATACCCATTCGAGAAGAAATCAAGACACATGGAAATAAAGTGGATTACAACGTGCTAGCCCATCTTAGGAAACTACCGACAAACCGAGCATCTACGACGCTCTCATCTTATCAAAGGAGATGCGAGAAGCTCTGATCAAGGCCTTACTTGATCCAAAAATTTGCTTAGCTCAAATGACCGGAGATTCCTTAGATGAGGTTTGACAATGACCTACTACTTGGGACAGTAGACCACAACCGACCGTTGTACATTTCAGTCACAATCGGAAAGTTTACGCTCTCTAGAGTATTGGTGGATCCAGGAGCATCAATCAATATAATGAATCTTTGAATGCTAGCATACTTGGAAATTGATGCTCGTGAGCTCGAAGCGGACAAAATGTTATTAAGAGGATTCAACCAGAAAGGAGAAAGAGCCCTCGGATCGATAACGCTGCTAATGAAGACCGGTGACTTAGCAAAGACAACCGCAAAATTTCACATAATCAATTCAGAAACATCATTCAACGCTCTACTGGGCCGACCATGGATACATGAAAACCAAATGGTACCATCATCGCTACATCAGTGCATCAAATATTACGATGGAGCGGAACAGTGCATCAAAGGTAACTTACAACCATTCTCCGTACATGAAATTGGAATCCATGAAGACGCAGCTTATTACGCACCTCCGAAGAAAACAATCTTCTCCAGAGATACCATAAAGAATGAAGAAAAAGAAGTTCGGGACGACGAAGAACCTGAAGTTCTAGTCCAACAGTCACTCACCACTCCCTTACGGCGAGATGGTGATGGTTTCTCCACAACTCGCATTCGAGGTCGAGGCTGGGGACGAGGTCGTGGCAGAGACGTTAGGACAGTTGGACAGAGAAAACCAGTCATCAATGTTGATTGGGAAGACAGTTCTGAAGAAGAAAAAGAGATCAAATAAGAAGCAGCGACAATAAGTCGGAAGAAGCCGCAATTCAGGATCCTGCACGAAGATGAAAAGAATGAAGAATATAAATCGATGTACGAGAAGATTAACCACTATGTACATACTATGACCCTGACCCCGATCCATTCTAATAAGATCGAGGGTATGGTGGTTAAAGAGGTACGTAGCGGCGGTGCAAAGCCAATCAAATTCTACCGTGGTGCTCCTTCCTCCAAAACTGAAAATAATGTACAATTTGAAGATGCTACTTCATCAGAATTAATGGAATTACCTTTTGAGTGGTACTCTCCCTGTGTTCAAAATTTAATTCAGCGTGGTTTCTTACCTCGACAATGGACAAAAGGTCAATCACAACATTTTGAAAATTTATGGAATAACTCCGGTCGTCCACCCAATTCAAGGCATGGTCTCGGATTCGGCACAGTAGGATCAGTTGACGATACTGAATTTTGCATGGTTGCAAGTCTAATGAAGACTGCATGGAAGCTACAGAAGAACTTGAAGATTTACAAATTGGAAACGCTCCACCAGAGTTCGAAGAAGAGATCAAATCTACGATAGATGAGTTAACGGAAGTTAACTTAGGTACTAGCGAAGAGCCTAGACCTACCTTTGTTAGCTCCTTACTCAATAAAGAAGACTCCGAAGAAATAATCAAGTTATTAATGGAATTTAAAGACTATTTTGCTTGGAGCTATGATGAGATGCTAGGTTTAGCTCCAGAGGTCGCATTCCATAAGCTAGGAGTGGATCCTGCCTCGTTCCGATCGGACAAGGTTCCGTGAAGAATGCGTCTAGAAATCGAACAACAAGTTATAGACGAAGTTAAAAAGCTAATAGACGCTAAATTTGTCCGTGAAGAACAATACCCGACTTGAGTTAGCCAATGTGGTGCCGGTCGAGAAGAAGAATGGTTAAATCGGAATTTGTGTGGATTTCGCAGATTTAAACAAGGCATGTCCAAAAGATGAATTCCCTCTACCGATCCTGAATTAATGATCGACATTGCTTCAACACATGAAATATTCTCATTCATGGATGGATCTTCAGGATACAACCAGATAAAAATGGCTTCAGAAGATGAAAAACTTACAGCATTTAGAACGCCGATCGGAGTACATTGCTACACAGTGATGCCATTCAGACTGAAAAACACAGGAGCAACCTACCAGAGAGCGATGACAAGAATTTTTGATGATCTCATCCACAATCAAGTCGAATGCTACGTGGACGATGTGGTCATCAAAAACAAAGTAAAGGAAAACCACCTGTATGATTTGAGAATTGTTTTCGAACGATTAAGACAATTTAACCTTAAGATGAATCCCTTAAAATGCACCTTCGGCGTCACCTCCGGGAAATTCTTAGGATTCGTTGTCCGACATCGTGGAATTGAAATCGACCCAGAAAAGATTAAAGCTATCTTAGAAATGCCGCCTCCTAAAACCTTAAAACAACTACAATCTTTTCAAGGGAAGCTGGCATATCTTCGACACTTTATCTCAAACATATCAGGTAGGTGTCAGCCTTTCTCGGCACTAGTTAAAAGGACTCCAAATTTATTTGGGAAGAGAAATGCCAGAAGGCCTTCGAAGAAATTAAACAATATTTAATGACACCTCCTGCCTTAGCAGCCCCAGTCTTAGGTAGACCGTTGATACTTTATACCGCGGCTTTAGACGACTCTCTCGGAGCCCTGTTAGCCCAAGTCAATGATGAGGGTAAAGAAAATGCTCTTTACTACCTAAGCCGTCGTTTCCTTCCGACGGAAGTAAGGTATCCCGCAATTGAAAAGCACTGCTTGGCTCTGATCTTCACCGCTCAAAAGCTCAGGCACTACATGCTTTCTCATAAGGTCAACCTGATCTCGAAATTCAATCCATTGCAATACTTGATGACTCGTCCAATGCTTTCCGGCAGACTTGCCAGATGGTCAATGATATTATTGCAATTCGATATAACTTTCGTGCCTCTTCGTGTCGTAAAGGGACAAGTCCTAGCAGACTTCCTCGCAGCATACCCTTTGCCGGTAGAATCTCCTCTCAATGACGACTTGCCAGACGAACAATTAATGAGCTTAGAAGACCCTGATGATCGACGTTGGGAATTATATTTCGACGGAGCATCTTCAGCACACAAAGATGAAGAATCACAAGTGATAGTGCCCGGTAAGGCAAGAATCAGATTAATCTTTATAACACTGGAGCGGGGGATGTTAAGATACTCCTAGCACTTAACATAGCCGTGTACAAACAACGAAGCAGAATACGAAGCCCTCATAACAGGACTGGAATTAACTATTCAAATGGGGATAACAAACATCAACATCTACGGGGATTCGGAGTTAATCATTCAACAGATCGCCGGACAGTACAGAATTTTAAAGCCAAGACTCGAGCAATACTTCCAGTATGCCATACAGTTGTTGGAACAGATTCCGAATGTGACGATTTACAAAATTCCCAGGAAAGAAAACGCTTTAGCAGATGCGTTAGCCCGCCTCACAAAAGAATTTGCCTGCTTGCAAGATGAATCAGTAGAAGTGTCAGTTCATGGACGTCAGGTCCTATCACAGTTCGACATAGACACAATACACAAATCAGAAAAAGAAAAAGAATCAGTTACAGCAGAGTGACATAAAAACACGTAAGATTGGCGACGACCATTAATGAACTACACGCAAACAGGAAAACTACTGTGACAATAGGTCGTTAGCTCATCAGATCAAGAAAAGAACTCTGTCCTACGCATTAAAAAATAACATGTTATACAGAAGGTCTTTCAATCAAATGTGGCTAAGATGCCTAAGCAGGTCCGAGGCCCGTGAAATTGTTAAAGAGGTGCATTCATGACTTTGTGGCGCTCACCAGTCGGGTCCGAAGATGAAAATGAAAATTAAAAGACTAGGGTACTACTGGCCTTCGATGATGACCGATTGCATGAAAATTGCCAAGAGCTGTCATCAATGCCAGGTGCACGGAGTGGTTCTACACCAACCTCCAAATGTGCTACATCCGACAATTGCGTCGCGGCCATTTGAATATTGGGGCACAGATATAGTGGGTCCAATAGAACCACCATCTTCGAAAGGACATCGCTTCATTCTTGCAGCTACAGATTACTTTTCCAAGTAGGCAGAGGCAGTTCCACTCAAAGAAGTGAAAGCACACCACGTGCTACAATTTTTCAAGAACCAAGTTGTCTCATCGTTTCGGAGTGCCGCGCAGATCATCTCGTATAATGGATCGGCATTCGAAGCACGCAAATCAACAATTTTGTCAGGAGACACGGAATCGACTGGCGGTATTCAACAATTTACTATCCAAGAGCAAACGGCATGGCTGAGGCTTTTAATAAAACTCTCGTTCAAATTATAAAGAAAAACTTGGACGATAATAAGAGAAATTGGCACGAGAAGTTATTAGAAGCCTTATGGGCCTACTCGGACAACCTTCGAACTCCTACTCAAGCTACACCTTACGCTCCGGTGTATGGGTCCGAGCGCGTGTTACCCTTAGAGGTCCAACTTCCTTCACTCAGAATTGCAGTTGCAAACAAAATCACGACAAAAGAGAATGCCAAATTACGACTAGAGGAATTAGAAAGCCTGGAAGGGAAAAGACTTGCGGCGCAACAGAATTTAGAACTATACCAGGCTAAGATGGTTCAAGCCCTTGACAAACTGGTCCGCCCAAGAACCTTTAAAGTTGGTGACTTAGTTCTCGTTCTCAAAAGACCTATTCTTGCACACCGCAAAATGGGAGGAAAATTTGAACCCACTTGGGAAGGACCGTTTGTGGTCGAGTGCGCTCTACTCGGGAGGCTCCTACCAGCCTAGTGAATTGCCAAGGAGAACGACATATGCTTCCGATCAATGGACGATACTTGAAAAAGTATTACGCTACCTGATGTTTCGAAAGAATGAATTTTTCATCCCTAGAAGCACGGGTGAAGTAATTACTCATGACTGGGTCCGAACCCAAAAATAATAAAAATGTGCTAAAATAAATAAAGTCATGATAATATGTTTTCCTTGTTTTCTCTTCCAAATCAAAATCTCTTTCCCGATCTTATCCCACTTCATTCCTGTTAAATTTAAAAATACAAAAAGTAATAAAAAAACTGTCTTTAATAAACATTTTCTTAATGTTCTTGTTCTTAGTACACCCCCGATCCTTTTCTCGTCTTTTCGCAGGAAATGTCGAACGAGCGGTTGGTCCCGAACTTTAGAAATGGCGTAAGCCTTGCACTCGATGAAAAGAGGGTGAAAGATGGAGCGATAATAGAGATCGACTCATACTTCGCACCGGCGAGCCCGCAATACGAGGAAGGTGACCGGGTCCCAATTGACCGAGAGGAACCGCCCGACCGACAAGAATGAAAGTGGGTGGCCCAAGCCACCAATCCAGCAGCAAGAAAAGGAAAACAAACACTGAACAAGACAAGAGAATCAAGGCTGTAGTCGCTACAGCAGAAGGCAGGCTTGTCAGCGTCGCGCCCACAGAAATTCAGGAAGTACGAAGAGCTACTCTCACAACAACTCAGCGAAGAAATAAAAATCGCCGTATCCGCAAGATGTTAAATAAACTAGTAGCGGACCAGCGCGACGAGGCAGTCGATACTACCAGTGCATATACTTCAAGGACGCCGGTTCACCAGGAACCTGAAGGAAGGAGGCCAGCTCCGAGGATGACAGAAGAGACCAGGGAAATCTCAAAAAGATCAGAAAAAGGAAGGCTACCACGCCACCAGATTATGTGACGAGTAATGCATAACCTTATTGCAGGAGCAACCCCGGAGGATGTCCCGACGGAGACCATCCCCGAGGAGCCGAGGTATGCAGGAGAACGCGAAGGGATTGAGACATATATCCCACAGTACGTCACCAGGCCTCGCCATTTGCAGATTATTCCAGAATACGAGCTAGAGAGAATGCAGAATGTCAAGAAGCAAACTTTTGAATACTTTAAGAGAATCAGAGGCAGGAGGATCAATATACTAGAAGGCCTCGAGCTACATACAGACGTGTTCTCAGAATATGAACAACAACAAATTGTGGACTGCATCCGAGATTTGAAAAGAATGGGCCGAGCGGGCCGCCTAAGAGAAAACACTTACTCGGAACCCTGGAGATGGATGCTAAGGAAAGGGAGAATTACAATACAATGTGGATGCTGCTACAACTTCGCAGAAGACAAGAAGGGAAACCCACCGGGGATACTCCGTCATGGCCGGGTGGATCCAATGCCATTAGTCATCAAAAGGATGGTAAAAAGAATGATAGCATGGAGGGTACCGCCAGCAGATTGTATACCCAACGAGTTGCATCATTAACATTTACAAGAAGGGTGATCGCATACCCCGCACATAGATCACCACGACTTTGTCGACCTTTCTGCACAGCTTTCTTTTACGAACGAATATAATATCATGTTCGGATCGACCTCCGGATAACGGCCTGTGTGAGTTCCGAGGGCCGGTAAAGATACTCGTTACCGGTAGGTTCCGTCATGATACCGAAAGACAACGGAGCGGATGTCGCTAAACATTGCATACCGGAGTACCAATGAAGCGGATCTCGGCTACTTTCGAAGGATAGAGGACGAGAAAAGCACCTTATCACTTCCGACTGGACCCGTAGCTAGAGAGCCTCCGGCCTTACGAGTTGTGAGTTACATGGAAAATATCACACCT
This sequence comes from Papilionanthe hookeriana x Papilionanthe teres, assembly GCA_022702705.1. Lineage (NCBI taxonomy): Eukaryota > Viridiplantae > Streptophyta > Magnoliopsida > Asparagales > Orchidaceae > Papilionanthe > Papilionanthe hookeriana x Papilionanthe teres. Next base: position 63,455 of record JAKZJZ010000035.1, on the reverse strand, counting down.
CCAACGTACATCCATAAGGCATCCTTGCCAAGGATGGCTTGGAAGGTGATGTTATTGACCATGTACCTCACTATTCGAACATGGATTTTTGACGAGATACCTTTTTGGATGGATCGACAAAGATCATACATAGTCCGTTTCGAGTCTATATGGATTGTATGAGATGTATTCCAGATCGAGTTGTATGATGTATCTTCAACATAATTGAAATGAAAGTGACCATGTCACATTTTCGGCCTTCACCTTTTTTGTACAAGTTGACTGGGAAACACCATTAAAGTTAAATGAACTTCGAACAAAGAACAGAAAAGAAACAAAAAGAATAAAAGAAAAACTTTTCTTAAAAATCTAAAAAAAAATGATGAACTCCAAATTCGCAATGAACATTAAATGAACGATAAATCATTAAAAAAAAATAAACAAAATGAACACAAATTTTAAATCAAATTCAAATTCAACTTTCCAGATTCCAAATCAAATCTCAATCAAAAATTCAAATTCAACTTTCCAGATTCCAAATCAAATCTCAATCAAATTCAAATTCGATTTTCCAAATCTCAAATCAAATCTCAATCAAGTTCAAACTCAACCTTCCAAATCTGAAATCCAATCCGTTCTACTCTCTCCTTTATCCGGGATGGAAGCGGTCGATTCCATCGACATGGAGCCACGAGGTTTTCGATTCGGATCTAGTGGCAAGGAATTGTATCCAATCCAAACCAGCAACTTTCAATCAACTCTTTTGGATGGGATATGTAGCATCTACATATTCCCTCCTAATCTTTTTTTTTTCAAGAAAGTCTTTTATAACTTTCATGAAATTCTCAAAACACCGAAATTCCACACTTTTCAAATCAACACTACAAATCTTGGCAAAATCGATTACCAATCAAATTCAAACTTTTGGGGTTGAGGATTTTACATCTGAGACTGCATTGCTTTAGGATTCTTTCCCTATCGCAATGAAATACATCAAAATCAAATTCTTGGGGTTGAGGATTTTACATCCGAGACTGCATTGCTTTAGAATTCTTTCCCTATTGCAATGAAATACATCAAATTCAAACTTTTGGGGTTGAGGATTTTTACATCCGAGACTGCATTGCTTTAGGTTCTTTCCCTATCGCAATGAAATACATCAAAATCAAATTCTTGGGGTTGAGGATTTTACATCAAAGACTGCATTGCTTTAGGATTCTTTCCCTATTGCAATGAAATACATCAAATTCAAACTTTTGGGGTTGAGGATTTTACATCCGAGACTGCATTGCTTTAGGTTCTTTCCCTATCGCAATGAAATACAACAAAAATCAAATTCTTGGGGTTGAGGATTTTACATCCGAGACTACATTGCTTTAGGATTCTTTCCCTATCGCAATGAAATACATCAAATTCAAACTTTTGGGGTTGAGGATTTTACATCCGAGACTGCATTGTTTTAGGTTCTTTCCCTATCGCAATGAAATACATCAAAATCAAATTCTTGGGGTTGAGGATTTTACATCCGACACTCGCATTGCTTTAGGATTCTTTCCTATCGCAATGAAATACATCAAATTCAAACTTTTGGGGTTAAGGATTTTACATCTGAGATCGCATTGCTTTAGGATTCTTTCCCTATCTCAATGAAATACATCAAAATCAAATTCTTGGGGTCGAGGATTTTACATCCGAGACTGCATTGCTTTAGGATTCTTTCCCTATCGCAATGAAATACATCAAAATCAAATTCTTGGGGTTGAGGATTTTTACATCCGATACTGCATTGCTTTAGGTTCTTTCCCTATCGCAATGAAATACATCAAAATCAAACTCTTGAGGTTAAGGATCCTACATCCAATACCGCATTGCTCTGAGTTTTGTCCTCATTGCTAATCAATTCAATTTTCATTTGAGGTTGAAGATGTTACATCTAAAACCACAAAATTCCAATTTTCCTTTCAAATTCAAATCCCTTCAAATTAATTTTGACAAAACTTCAATCTATATTAAAACTCCAAACTAAAATCTAAGCTCACACATTAAAACTTAAATTGAAACAAAATGAAATCTAAATTGAAATTCCCCCTGATCATGTGATTTGGGATTCACCTCCTTTCCTTTCCCCAGCGAGAGTTCAGGAATCTCCAGTCTCAGAGATATGCTTGACACTCCCGCGAAAACTCTTCTACTCTGTCCTAAGTTTGTCACTTGAACTTTTGTGTTGGTTTTTTTGATCGCTTCGGTCAACACCAATACACGCGGTGTGCTCCGTCAGCTCACCACACCTATTGGGGGTCCATTTGTTGACCTCATTTTTGATGAGGTCTTCTCTTCTTCTCTTTAGTACTTCAGGATCTAGCCTTAGGCTTTTCCTTTGACTATCCTGAGAGGATTAGAATTGGGACCCACCACTTAGAAATTCAAACCACTTCTTAACTCCCTGCAAACTCCACAAACTTGATTGTAGACCCCTAATCTCCTAGAGGGTTGAAATCAAATGTGGAAGTTTAAAAGATGAGTTCCTATAGGACTCTTTGGTCTTAGGACTGCCCTGGGTGGCCTGGTCTGATGAAGGGCTGACTTACACACACACTGCACCTATACACTACACTTTCACACACCTCCTAAAACCACACCTATACCCAACTTGACCTCCTGACTCATGAAGGTGATTCACATGGATGGTCCTTAACCCCTAAGCCCTTGACTAAGAGGGTTAGGAACAACATAGTGGATGCCTCAAATGAGTCACTTCATGGCTCATGTGGGCTTGATATGGCTTCATGGCTCAACCAAAATGATTTTATTCCACTTACTTTCACCCAAACTTCAATTTTCCAAATTTTCAATTTTTGACCCCCGGGGCCCCGGACCCGCCTAGCCTACCCAAAACCCTTGAAATTACCCAAATTTTTCAAAATTCTACAAAATCACCCAAATTCCTCAAAATCAAGCTCAAACATTTCCTCACCAATCAAGTTGATCATCCATAGCCAAAAATACCAAAAATTCCAAAAATACCCCCAATACCCTCCAAATACCCATAATGCCCCTCTTGACCCAAAAATCCAAAAATTCAAAAAATTCCCAGAAAATTCTAAAAAATCCCAATTATTCCCAATTTCATTTTTTTCAACTACACCATGGGCCAATTTTATCAATTTAACCCACTTTTGTCAAAACCCCCAATTTGACCCATTTTAACCCAAAGTGAACCCAATGTCAAACCAAATCTATCCAATTGACCCAAATTCTGGTCCAATTCAATTCTAAACTTCAATTTAACATTCCCAACACCAATCTAAACGAAATCTAGGCCCAATTTGATTGACATTTGAAACCAATTTCACTTTTGGCATTAAAGCCCATTTTTAGCCCAATTTGGACCCATGACCCAAACCTAGCCCAAACTAACCCAATTCAACTCCAATTAACCCCAAACCTTTTCTAAGCCTTCCTTAACATCCCCAAAAACAAAACACTAACATGATTTACCCAAAATTTAGACCCAAACCCCACTCATATTCAACCCAAAGCTAAAAGGCCCAATTTTGACCTAAACCCAAACCTAACCCAAATAAGCCCAAACCCCAAAATCAAAACCCAACCAAAGCCAAAACCTCTTTGAAACACTCCCATAAACATTTCCCAACATTTATTTTACATCAATTTCAACCCAATTCAAGCCCAAACCACTTTAAATTTATTCCAAATCATTCATGAAACATTCCTAAATTAAATTCAACACTTATTGGATCCAATTCTTTGCAAAATTCTCATCCTAAAATTTGTTTTGAAATCTAAAAGCCCACTCTCTAAACCATCTTGAAAACCCATCCAAAGTGAAATCCAAAAGCCCAAAGCCCACATGACAAGTCCTTCTCATCATCCCTTTAATTGGGATCAATTTCTAAGTCTCAAATTAATCATCAAATCAACCTAAATCAAGCACCATCTAAATTTTTCACTAAATTGCCAAAATCTCCAAATTCCTTTTTCATATAAATGGACCTCAGTCAAGGATGAGCCAAATGAAGCCACATGCAAGCCATGGACAAGCCACATGAAGCCATGGAAGGTTTGACATGTGACCAAGCCATTAATGGCAAAAGGAGGGCCCCCTTTCCTAATCCTTCATTAAGCCTTTTTAACCATAAACATGTCACACACTAAACCATGCTTAGACACCTCACCATGGATGGAGACTTCACCACTCCATAGCAGCTGACCCAAGTGACTCTTTTCAGCCCAAAACCAGGCCTTGGGTGGTGCACCTAGCCCAAAAGGATGGGTTGACCCAAATCAAGCCAAAATGGCCTCTCCCCCATACCATTTTAATCTAAGCACTTCACACATGTCTAAGCCCAATTGACTTCACCATTGCCAAGCCCTGACCTCCCTGGTCAAGATGGTGACCCTTGCCTACCGGCCAGCCACCTGGGCCGCCGGAAAACACTACACCCGAGAGCATCATGTGAGCCTAAGCTTGGAATTCTCACCTGCTGAGTTGCCTCATGCCCAATGGCCACCATGGCTGTTCTTCTCCTCACCAGAGCAGTTGATCCCAAGCCCTAACTCCCCATGCGAGAGCCTCCAGCCAGCTCTATTTAAACCCCACCTCTCTCAGCCATGGAAAAAGTGTTGAACCAACCTTAAGGAAACTCTGCCAAAATCATTCCAGACCACTCTCTACACATAGAGCACTTGATTCCCACCGGATTCCGACCCAATTCCCTCCGAGTCGAGCTTAATTTTGAGTTCAAACTTCAGCACAAAAACCAGGACACTTCTTCACAGTGGACCAATCCCCAAATTGATTGATCCTACACCTTCACCAGACCAAGGGAAGAAGTTTACTAGCAAAAGCCCCCTCTCCAGGCCACCCATCTGTTCTAGACTCCAAGCTTTGTAATCGGCTATGGTCGAAATCCTACCTAGACAATTCACCAGGCCAGGAGACTTCATCTGGAGCTTGCTTGGACCCAATCGAAGGTGACACAACCCTCAGATCGAAGCCACACTTCTCTGAGCAAAGGTATGGTCTCACTCTTCTCCCCGAGCTTCTGAACATTCTCCATTTTTGTTGAGTCAATTTCATGCCACATAAACCGTATGGATGTGTTCGTATTCTCGAGACGAATCCATAGAGCATAAGAACGTTTAATTTGGTCAAGTATCGAGTGAGATCTTAGGCCTAGAAGATGGACGATTCTCGGGCTAGGAGGCTTGGAGACGATGAACGGATGTCGTTCATTCAATACACGCACGGACGGACGGCTCAAATGGCGTCGGACCAGGAGATGATACGTGAACCGCGGGCCGCATAGCTCTGAGTCAGAAGGCGGCGCCGAATCAGGGGACGACGCGTGTGCATTCGGAGCTGCCGAGGTTGAGCTGGCGCCGCATCACTTAAGTAGGAAATTAGGTTATTTTCCTGTTTATTTAATTCCCTAAACTTCAAAAATGCATAACTTTGTGTAGGAAAATCAGAAAAATAAAATAAAAATACCCTCTTGCTCAGTGAACAGAGGAGAATAATGTGGAAAAGAAATCATTTAATTTCATTAAGTTTTTTATTTTTAATAATTTATTTACTCTCTGCACATTTTCAATTATCCATGCATGTATACAATTCACCATGGCTTGAGACCATATGGCTTTTGAAGCCTCTGAATTTGGGAACATTCCCTGAATTTTCCAAAGTCAGAGGCCACCCCTATGAGGAGTTATTGATTTTTCAATTCTAGGTCACTATTCTGAATATTTTAATTCCAATAATTAGTATGTTGTGAAATAAATTCTAGGAAAATTTGGTGATGTTTCTTATGACCAGAGGACTATAGGAAAAATAGGTTTTGAATTAATCAACTTGGAATAACCCTAATTGGCTTAAACCACCCAAAATAGGTCCTTAATTAATTAGAGCTAATCATAAATCAAATTGACTTGAAATCAATTCTCCACTGACCTTTAGGATCAGAGGAACTCACCATAAAAATTTAAAGTCAATTAGACTTGGTTAGCCCTACCAAATGGGTTGATTAAACCATTTAGCCAATTTAAACTTTAAAAATTCATAACTTTCAAAATAATTTTCAAAAATTCACCAAATTGGTTTTGGAGCCTCTCTGATATCAAAGGAATTTAAGAAAATTAAAATTTTAATTTTCTAAAAAAGTTGATTTTTTGCATTATTTTAATATTTTTAATAATTAAAAAATAATAAAAATCACAAAAATAATAAAATTCACCAAAATGTCACATTTTGAATTTCAATCACTTAGGAATAAACCCCATATTTTTATTAAGTCTATATGATGAGATATTAAATTTTAAAGCCCTAAGGTAATTTTAAAATTAAAAAAATGTATTTTTTAGCATTTCCACTAAAATAATTCTAATAAATCAAAGAAAAATTAGAAAATTGTAAAAATTAATTCTCTGATTTCCTTGATATAAGAGAGATTTTTGAAAAATATAAAATTTATTTTTCAACCTTTATTTTATTTTTTAAATTAATTAATACTCCAAAACTCAAAATAATTGTAATAAAAAAAATATAATTCAAAAAATCACCAAAATTGGTCCAAGTGGTCCTCTGGTCATTAGAAATGTTTCATAATTTTCTTAAAGATAGAAACTTTCCCTTGGTTATATTATTAAATTTTCTTAGAAATCCCTATTTTTCACCAAAATAATTACATAAATAAATTAAATACAGAAAAATCACATTTTCTCCTCTCATGCCTTTATTGACATATGAGTGAAGTCACATAAAAATTTTAAGTTCATTTAAGCTCAATTTAGTGAGTTATGAAATTATTAAGCTTGAAGGGCAAAATGGTAATTAAAATTTTAACATTTAATTAAAACTTTAGGCTTAATAAAATTGAAGAGTAAAATATTTGATCCTAATCTGATTTGGATGATTGAAATTTAAATAATAATGGTAGAAACCTATTAAACAATTTAAAAATAATTAAAATAAACCTTAATTAAATAATTGATTAAATTTGGAAGAATAATAAAATTGGAATTATTAAAATAGGGATATTAGTAGGAAGAGATTTGTTCTTTAATTTAAGAATCCCTAAATTAATCATCTCAATAATATTTAATTCCTAATTAAAATGATAATCCAAATTTAAGATTTAAAATGCTAAAAGACTTAATCATTAAATTAAATTAAAGTTAAATTTTTTAAATTAAATCCTTTTAAAATTTCAATTAAATTAATACTTTAACAATTAAAATTAAATCATCTTTAAAACATAAAAAACTAAAATATTAAATTAAAATAAAAAATAAAATTAAATTAAAATTTAAATTAAATTAAAATAAAAATAAAATCAAGTTAAAATTAAAATTAGATTAAATTAAATAAATTAAATTAAAATTAAAACTAAACCAAATTAAATTAAATTAAAGATTAAATTAAATTGAATTAAAAATAACGTCACCTAAGACATAAAGAAATTCAAAAATAAATATAAAACAACTTGAACACTATTCCAAACTTAAACCCATTAACTGAAATTAAATTAAATCATAAATCATTTGAACATCAATTTGCCCTCGAAAGTTTTTATTGTCATAACTCCTAAACGAAGCGTTAAGTGAAGTGTTACTTCACTTATAGGATATTCAAATGTCCTAGTTCACTGAGCAAGATAACAAAACTTGAATTCCCGGACGATTAATTCATTTGTACAATTAAATTCTCTTGGACTTAAAAATAATCCTAGAAATATTGAAAAGATGTTTAAGACTCGTCTTAAGCACTTCCTCGATATGATGGGATGTTTATAAGAACAATTGAACTTAATTGTTCTTTGATGAAGAAAATCGTCCTCAAACCAAAACACAAGAACCTAGACGTCATAGGAGATGACTAGCTATAGGAGTAGGACCTTGGTAGAAAACCATAACCCTTCCCTTAGCTTTACCCAGGGACATGCTTTAAATGCTTAAATATTCTGATTGTGTTTAAGTGCAGCCTGGGATGACGGGAAGACCCTCCAGGTACGCTTTTATTTTATTGCAATTTATCTTCTTGCAATTTACTTAATTGCATCGCACTTACTTTTCTTGCATGATAAACAACTGTTGCATGAAAACCCACACCTTTAGGATAGTCCCTAAAACTGAAACCAAAACTAAATTAAAAGTCATTACAAGATAAAATTCACCGCCACAACATTTCAAAATATAAAACAACTCAAAATTTAATCACAAACAGAATACAAAACTACAATTACAACTAAATTAAAACGTCTTGTTGGATGATCAGAAATACCTCGGATGATGTAACCTACGTGTTGCTAACGGGATTTCCCACGGTCTAAATGAAAGTGAGGAACTCATTTAATTGTTTTTAGCAAATTCATCTGGACTAAGTGAATCCGATAAAAATAACGATGCCGGAAGGATGGAACCGTGGGATCTTAACCGGTGTTGTTATAATCAACTTTAAGATTTTTTTTAATCAAAACATAAAAAAAAACACTTGGAAATTAAGACTTTCTCTAAACCAAAACACTTTTCTCATCTCCTGATTTATGACTTCTAAAACTAAACCTCTACAACAAAAAGGAGCTCGGAGCATGGTGGGTAGCACGACCATCGTCATCAGCAAAACCTGAATCTACTTCAGCAAAACTTTCTTAGAATTAAATAACCAAGCCATAGGATTTCGAGGTAGTTTGCCTAGTGCAACATAAACCCTCAACCTTTTGTTAGGCATTTGCATTGCAAATTAAGCCCTAACCGGTCTTAGGATTTCCGAGGTAGTCGTCTGATACGACATAAACCCTCACATCTTCAAGGCTATTTGTATGATCATGTCATACGAACATAAGTCCTAATTAATTAAAATTGGCAAGATCAAAACATTAAATAAACATTAGGGCTTTCTTCAATCCAAGCCAAACAATAGGATAGTCGGGAAATTACCGAAGTTCGCTTCGAATCTGTAATTTCTCCTACCTTTCTTCCTTTGAATTCCCAAAACAAAATGTTCCAAACTTGATCCATTCCCTATTGAAATTCTAAAATTCAATCCTTTGGAAACTTAAACTTTAAAATTCTTGAGAGCAGAACTACAGATTATTATCGAGAGTTTTCTTAGGTGATTCCCGTCACTTAAGATGTAATTAACTATAGGGGCTTGCCCTTATAGGGAATTTTAAGAACCCAAGTAATATAAACCCTGCTTAATTTCTTTGTATTAAGCAGGGGAATTGTCGGCTTATAAAATCGGTTCGCAGACCAAACGGATGTCACAAATCTTCTAGTTTATTTAATCGAGCCCCACCGCCAAATAGTGTGTCTATTCTTCGGGATAGATTCACGGTTTGCGGTGTGATTGCTCGTTTATATAAACTATTTGGGATGTGAGATCAGTTTGATTTCATATCTTAAAATTTTCAAACTTAAAATTATTTTCAAAATCAAATGCTACTTTCTAAATTATATATATATATTTAAATTAAATTTAAAATCTAAAATTCGTCGACAATTTCTTTAGGCGACCCCTTTTCAAAATACAACACTCAACCTAAAAATATGCCGACAGTCTTTTGATCAGATGTGGTTAAGATGCCTGAACGAGTCCGAGGCTCGTGAAATTGTCAAAGAGGTACACTCAGAACTTTGTGGCGCTCATCAGTCGGGTCCGAAAATGAAAATGAAAATTAAAAGACTAGGGTACTACTGGCCCTCAATGATAACCGACTGTATGAAAGTCGCCAACAGCTGTCACCAATGCCAAGTGCACGGAGAGGTTCTACACCAACCTCCAAATGTGCTACATCCGACAATTGCATCGTGGCCATTTGAGTGTTGGGGCACAGATATAGTGGGTCCGATAGAACCGCCTTCTTCAAGAGGACATCGCTTCATCCTTGCAGCTATAGACTACTTTTCTAAATGGGCAGAAGCAGTTCCACTCAGAGAAGTAAAGGCACACCACGTGCTACAGTTTTTCAAAAATCAAGTTGTATACCGTTTCGGAGTACCGCGCAGAATCATTTCAGATAATGGGTCTGCATTCAAAAGTACAAAGATCAACAATTTTATCAGAAGATACGGGATCGATTGGCGATACTCAACGATCTATTACCCAAGAGCAAACGGCTTGGCCGAGGCTTTTAATAAAACTCTTGTTCAGATTTTAAAGAAAACCTTAGATGACAATAAGAGAAATTGGCACGAGAAATTGTTAGAAGCCTTATGGGCCTACAGGACGACTTTCAGGACTACTACTCAGTCTACGCCTTACGCTTTAGTGTACGGGTTCGAGGCCATTTTACCTTTGGAGGTCCAGTTTCCATCACTCAGGTTGCAGTTGCAAATAAAATTACTACAGAAGAAAATGCCAGATTACGACTGGAAGAACTGGAAAGCTTGGAAGGGAAGAGACTTGCAGCGCAGCAAAATTTAGAACTGTACCAAGGTAAGATGATCCAGGCCCATGATAAACTGGTCCACCCAAGAACTTTCAAAGTTGGTGACTTAGTTCTTATTCTCAGAAGACCTATTCTTGCACATCGCAAGATAGGAGGCAAATTTGAACCGACATGGGAAGGGCCGTTTGTGGTCGAGGCAAGCCTACTCGGAGGCTCCTACCAACTTGTGAATTGCCAAGGAGAATGACAAATGCTTCCAATCAATGGACGGTATTTAAAGAAGTATTACGCAACCTGATGATTCGAAGGGTGGCCCCTAAAATGGAGTCTTATCCCTAGAAACACGGGTGAAGCAATCACTTTGTGACTGGGTCGGAACTCAAAAACATAAAAATGGATAAAATAATATATGTGCTAAAAATAAAATATGTGAAATCATAATAACAAAGTTTTACCCTTCCTTTCAAATCAAATCTTGTTCCTGATCTTTCCTCATCTTTTCCTACCTTCCTTTAAATTAAAATAAGTGAATAAAAATCTTCAGTGATAAGTATTTTCTTAATGTTCTTGTTCTTAGTACAGCTCCTGATCCTTTCCTTGTCTTCTTCGCAGGGAAATGTCGAACGGGCGGTTGGTCCTAAACTTTAAAAATGGCGTGAGTCTCGCACTCGATGAAAAGAGGGTGAAGGATGGAGCAGTGATAGAAATTGATTCTGACTTCACACCGACCGAGCCTCACGTATGAAGAAAATGATTGGGTCCCGATGGACCGAGAAGAGCTTCATAGCCGGACAGAGTGATGAAGATGGGTGGTCCAAGCCACCAATCCAGCAGCAAGAAAAGAAAGACAAACACTGAGGAAAGCAATAAAATGAAGTCAGTAGTTGCCACGGTAGAGGGCAGGCTTGTCAGCGCCGCGCCCTCAGAAATTTAAGGGGTAAGGAGAGCTACTCTCATTGCTACTCAAAGAAGGAATAAGAATAGCCGTATCCGCAAGATGTTGACTAAACTAGCAGCAGATCAACACGAGGAAACAACCACCTTCGCCAATACACACATTTCAAAGATACCAGTTCGTCAGGAACCAGAAAGAAGTAAGTCAACGCCGAGAAAATCAGAACAGATCGAAAAAGTGCCAAGAAGAACAGAAATAGAATCAGTGCCTAGACGCCGGACAGAGATACCATATCTGAAGAACCTTGTTGTGGAAGCAACCCCGGAGGATGTCCCGACAGAGACAATCCCCGAGGAGCCAAGGTATGCAGGAGAACATGATGGGATTGAGCCATACATCCCGCAATACGTTACTAGGCCTCGTCACTTGCAGATCATCCCAGAATATGAACTAGAAAGAATGCAAAATGTTGAGAAGAAGACTTTCGAATACTTTGAAAGGATTAGAGGCAAAAGAATCAACATTTTGGAAGGCCTCGAGTTACACACAGGTGTATTCTCAGAGTACGAGCAACAGCAGATTGTGGAATGCCTTTTAGAACTTCAGAAGATGGGTCGAGCAGGCCATCTGAGGGAAAAGACTTATTCGGAACCCTGGAAATGGATGCTAGGGAAAGGAAGAGTCACAATACAATGCGGATGTTGCTATAACTTCGCAGAGGACGTAGAAGGAAATCCACCAGGGATACTCCGTCACGGTGAGGTGGATCCAATGCCGAGAATAATTAAAAGAATGGTGAAAAGAATGATAGCTTGGAGGGTACTGCCAGCAGACTGCATACCCAACAGTTGCATCATCAACATTTATCAGAAGGACGACTGCATACCTCCACAAATAAACCACCATGACTTTGTCAGACCTTTCTGCATAGTTTCGTTCTTCAACCAATGTAATATCATGTTCAAATCTGACCTCCGGATAGCAGGCCTGGGTAAGTTCTGAGGGCCGGTGGAGATACCACTTTCGGTAGGTTCCGTCATGATATTACAAGGAAATGGAGCAGACATCGCAAAACATTGTATACCGGGAGTACCAGTGGAGCGGATCTCCGTCCCTTTTAGAAGGATGGACGACAGAAAGGAACCTTACCACTTCCAGCCAGATCAAGAATTGGAGAGTCTCTGGCCCTACGAGCTGTGAGTTACACGGGAAATAGCACACCTCCATTGTACATCCATGCGGCATTCCTGCCAAGGAGGGCTTGGAAGGTGATGTTATTGACCGTGTATCTCATTATTCAGACATGGATTTTTTAACAGATACTTTTTGGATGGATCAACAAGGATCATACATAGTCCGTTTTGAGTCATGGATTGTATGAAAAATATTTCAGATCGAGTTGTATGATGTATCTTCAACAAGATTGGAATGAAAGTGACCATGTCACATTTTGCCTTCACCACTTTTTGTGCAAATTGACTGGGAAACGCTATTAGAGTTAAATGAACTTTGAACAAAGAACAGAAAAGAAAAGAGAAATAAATAAGAACCGTTCTTTGAAATCCAAATATTCAAATGAACTTAAAATCCACATGAACACCAAATAAAATTCACTTAAATAACAAATAAACAACAAAAATAAAATTGGATCATTAAAGGACAAACAAAATGAAAAATGAATCTCAAATGGAATTACAATCTCAATCTATCTCTTTCAAATCCTTCAATTCTTCCTCAGATCAAAATCTACTTCAAACTACTTTGAAACCCTCTTTCAGGACGATTCTTCCTCACGGAAAACTCACACTTCAAATTTCAAAAATCCGACACCCTTTTCGTCACATCGAAATCTTTTTGATTTTTTGTTGTCTCCTTCCCCTCTTGTACGGAGATTGACTAGGTCTATTGACACGGAGCTACGAACTTGGTTCAGTTTGGTTCTGATGGCATGACACTGGGTCCTTCTTCATACATTACAACTTCTGTGACTGGTACCTAAATTATAGTTCTCACTTCGAGGTCGGTACCTAAATTCCGACTCTCCTTTCGAGATCGATACCTAAATTTTGATTCTCTTCCGAATTGATACCTAAATTTCAATTCTAAACTTCCGAGACTGGTACTTAAATTCCAGTTCTCACTTCGAGGTCGGTACCTAAATTCTGACTCTCCTTTTGAGATCGATACCTAAATTTCGATTCTCTTCCGAATTGATACCTAAATTTCAATTCTAAACTTCCGAGACCGGTACCTAAATTCCAGTTCTCTTCCTTCGAGGTCAGTACCTAAATTCCGACTCTCATTCGAGATTGATACCTAAATTTTGATTCTCTTTCGAATTGATACCCAAATTTCAATTCTAAATTCCAAGACTGGTACCTAAATTCCAATTCTCTTTCTTCGAGGTCGGTACCTAAATTCCGACTCTCATTCGAGATCGATACCTAAATTTCGATTCTCTTTCGAATTGATACCTAAATTTCAATTCTAATTGAGATTGGTACCTAAATTCCAGTTCTCTTCCTTCGAGGTCGGTACCTAAATTCCGACTCTCATTCGAGATCGATACCTAAATTTCGATTCTCTTCCGAATTGATACCTAAATTTCAATTCTAAACTTCCGAGACTGGTACCTAAATTCCAGTTCTCTTCCTTCGAGGTCGGTACCTAAATTTCGACTCTCATTCGAGATTGATACCTAAATTTTGATTCTCTTTCGAATTGATACCTAAATTTCAATTCTAAATTTCGAGACTGGTACCTAAATTCCAGTTCTCTTCCTTCAAGGTCGGCACCTAAATTCCGACTCTCATTCGAGATCGATACCTAAATTTCGATTCTCTTTCGAATTGATACCTAAATTTCAATTCTAAATTCCGAGATAGGTACCTAAATTCCAGTTCTCTTCCTTCGAGGTCAGTACCTAAATTCTGACTCTCCTTTCGAGATCGATACCTAAATTTCGATTCTCTTCCGAATTGATACCTAAATTTCAATTGTAAACTTTCGAGACTGGTACCTAAATTCTAGTTCTCATTCCGAGATCGATACCTAAATTCTGACTCTCATCCGAGATCAGTACCTAAATTCTGATTCTCATCCTTTTCGAGGTCGATACCTAAATTTCTACTCTCTTCCGAGACTGGTACCTAAATTCCAGTTCTCATTCGAGACTAGTACCTAAATTCTAGTTCCCATTTTGAGATCAGTACCTAAATTCTGATTCTCATCCTTTTCTAGGTCGATACCTAAATTTCGACTCTCTTCCGAGACTGGTACCTAAATTCCAGTTCTCTTCCTTCGAGGTCGGTACCTAAATTCTGACTCTCATCCGAGATCGATACCTAAATTTTGATTCTCTTTCGAGATTGATACTTAAATTTCAAATCTCACTCTCTCGAGATCGGTACCTAAATTCTGATTCTCATCCTTTTTTTCGTCGATACCTAAACTCTGATTCTCACTCCGAGGCTGGTACCTAAATTCCAGTTCTCTTCGCAATCCCGTGGTTGAAACCCAGGTTTCAATTTTCATTTCAAATCCAAATTTCAAATTCAAAATTGCCTCAAATTGATTTTAAACCAAACTTCAATCTAAATTAAAACTCAAACTAAAATCTAAACTCACACATCAAAGCTTGAATGTGAAGTGAAATCTAAATCGAATTCCCCAGATCATATGATTTGGAATTCATCTCCTTTCCCATTCCCCAGCGAGTGTTCAGGAATCTCCAGTCTTGGAAGTATACCTGATACTCCCCAACGAAAATTCTTCTACTTCGTCCTAAGTTTGTCACTTGGACATCTGTGTTAGTTTTGTTGATCTCTTCGGTCAACACCAATACGCGCGGGGTACTTTGTCGGCATATTTTTAGGTTTGTGTGTTGTATTTTAAAAAGAGGTCGCTTACAGAAATTGTCAGCAAATTTTTTATTTTAAATTAAATTTAAATATATATATAATTTAAAAAGTAGCATTTGATTTTTGAAAATAATTTTAAATTTGAAGATTTTAAGATATGAAATCAAATCGATCTCACATCCCAAATAGTATATATAAACGAGCACCGCATCACAAACCGTGTATCTATCCCGAAGAATAGACATACTGCTTGATGATGGGGCTCGATTAAATAAACTAGGAGATTTGTGACATCCGTTTGGCCTGCAAACCAATTTTATAAGCCGACAAGTTCCCCTGCTTAATATAAATGAATTAAGCAGGGTTTATATTACATGGGTTCTTAAAGTTCCCTATAAGGCCAAGCCCCTATAGTTAATTACATCCTAAGTGACGGGAATCACTTAAGAAAACTCTCGATAATGATCAGTGGTTTTGCTCTCAAGAATTTTATAGTTTAAGGTTTTCAAACAATTGGATTTTTGGAAATTCAAAAGGGAATGACTCAAAATTTGGAATTTATTTTTGAGAATCCAAAGGAAGAGAAGTAGGAGAAGCTGAGGATCCAAGAAGAATCTTGGCAACTTCCCGGCTATCCTATTGTTTGGCTTCATTAAGAAAATCCTAATATTATCTGATATTCCGATCTTGCCAATTTTAATTAATTAGGACTTATATTCGTATGATACAGTCATGCAAATAGCCTCGAAGATGTGAGGGCTTATGTCGTACCGAACGACTACCTCGAAGTTCTAAGACCGGTTAGGGCTTAATTTGCATAACATGAATATGCAAATGCCTAACAAAAAGTTGAGGATTTACGTTGCACTAGGCAAACTACCTCGAAATCCTATGGCTTGGTTATTTTATTCTAAGAAAGTTTTGCTGAAGTAGACTCAGGTTTCGCTGATGACGATGGTCGTGCTGCCCACCATGCTCCGAGCTCCTTGTTGTTGCAGAGGTTTAGTTTTAGAAGTCATAAATCAGGAGATGATCGGGAGATGAGAGAAGTGTTTTGGTTTAGAGAAAATCTTAAAATCCAGGTGTTTTTAATATTTTAATAAAAACAAATCTTAAAGTTTGATTAAACAGAACCGATTAAGATCCCACGGTTCCGTCATCCCGACACCGTTATTTTCATCAAATTCACTTAGTCCAGAAGAATTTGCTAAACTCAATTGAATGAGTTCCACACTTTCATTTAGACCGTGTGAAATCCCGTTAGCAATACGTGGGTTACATCATCCGAGGTATTCCCGATTATTCAACGAGACATTTTAATTTAGTTGTAATTGTAGTTTTGTGTTCTGTTTGTGATTAAATTTTGAGGTGTTTTATATTTTGAAATGTTGTGGCGGTGAATTTTATCTTGCACTGATTTTTTAATTTAGTTTTGGTTTCAGTTTTAGGGACTACCCTAAAGGTTTTGGTTTTCATGCAATAGTTGTTTATCATGCAAGAAAAGTAAAGTGCATTTTTGCAATAAAGTAAATTGCAAAAAAATAAAAGCGTAGCTGGAGGGTCTTCCCGTCATCCCAAGCTGCACTTAAAATGCATGTTAGAGTATTTAAGTATTTATAGCAATTACCTAGGTAAAGCTAAGGGCAAGGTTTCTGGTTTTCTACCAAGCTCCTAGTCCTATAGCTAGTCATTCCTATGACATCTAGGTTATCAATTTTGTTTTAAGGACGATTTTCTTCATCAAAGAACAATTAAATTCAATTGTTCTTATAAATATCATATCATATTGAGGAACTGCTTAAGACGAGTCTTAAACATCTTTTCAATACCTCTAGGATTGTTTTAAGTCCAAGGGAATTTAATTATACAAGTGAATTAATCATCCAGGAGTTTAGTTAAGTTTTGTTCTTTTGCTCAGTGAACTAGGACATTTGAATATCCTATAAGTGAAGTAACACTTCACTTAATACTCTGTTTAGGAGTTATGACAACAAGAGCTTTTGAGGGCAAATTGATGATTAAGTGATTTGTGATTTAATTTAATTTTAATTAATGGGTTTAAGTTTGGAATAGTGTTCAAGTTGTTTTAGATTTATTTTTGAATTCTTTATGTCCTAGGTGATGTTATATTTAATTCAATTTAATTTATTTAATTTAATTTAATATTAATTTTAATTTAATTTTATTTTTAATTTTAATTTAATTTAAATTTTATTTTAATTTGATTTGATTTGATTTTATTTGTTTTGATTTATTTTAATTTAATATGTTTTAATTTAATTCAATTTAATTTAATTTAATATTAATTTTAATTTTAATTTAATATTTTATTTTTTTTATGTTTTGAAGATTATTTAATTTAATTGTTAAAGTATTAATTTAATTGAAATTTTGGAAGGATTTAATTTAAATGTTTTAATCTTAATTTAATTTAATGATTAAGTCCTTTAGTATTTTAAATCTTGAGTTTGGATTATCATTTTAATTAGGAATTAAATATTATTGAGGTGATTAATTTAGGGATTCTTAAATTAAAGAATAAATGTCTTCCTGATAATATCCTTATTTTAATAATTTCAATTTTTATTAATCTTCCAAATTTAATTAATTAATTGGTTAAGGTTTACACTAATTAATCTTAAAAATGATTGATGGGTTTCTATCCTTTAATTATTTAAATTTCAATCAGTCAAATCAGATTAGGATCAAATATTTTACTCTCTCATTTTATTAAGCCTAAAGTTTTAATTAAGGGTTAAAATTTTAATTACCATTTTGCCCTTCAAGCTTAATAATTCCATAACTCACTAAATTGAGCTTAAATGAATTTGAAATTTTTATGTGGCTTCACTCACATGTCAATTAATACATTAGAGGAGAAAATGTGATTTTTGTGTTTTTAATTTGTTTATATAATTATTTTTTGTAAAAAAATAGGGATTTCCAAGGAAAATTCAATGAGATGACCAGGGGAAAATTTCTGTTCTTAAGAAAATTATGGGGCACTGCTAATGACCAGAGGACCATTTGGACTAAATTTGGTGATTTTTTGAATTATATTTTATTTACTAGAATTATTTTGAATTTTGGAGTATTAATTAATTTAAAAATAAAATAAAGGTTGAAAAATGAGTTTTATATTTTTTAAAAATCTCTCTAATATCAGGGAAACCAGAGAACCAATTTTCATAATTTTCTAATTTTTTTTTGTTTTATTAGAATAATTTTAGTGAAAAAGTTGGAAAATACTTTTTTTAATAATAAAAAAAATACATTAAGCCTTTAAAATTCAATATCTTATCCTAGGAATTTAAGAAAAATATTTGATTTGTTCCTAAGTGTTTAGAATTCAAAATATGACATTTTGGTGATTTTTAATATTTTTATAATTTTTATTATTTTTTAATTATTAAAAATATTAAAATAATGATAAAAATCAACTTTTTTAGAAAATTAGAATTTTAATTTTCCTAAGTTCCTCTGATATCGGAGAGGCTCCAAAACCATTTTTGTGAATTTTTTAAAAGTATTTTGTGAGTTATAAATTTTTAAAGTTTAATTTTACCCATTATTACTTAAGAGGCTTAATCAACCCATTTGGTGGGGTTAATCAAGTCCAATTGGTTTCAAATTTTTATGTAGTGTTCTCCTATCACTAAAGGACAGTGGAGAATTATTTTTAAGTTAATTTGATGAGGGGTTAACCCTAATTAATTAAAGTTCAATTTTGGGTATTTAGGCCAATTAGGGTTGTTCAAAGTGAATTAGCTCAAAAATTAATTTTCTTAGGTTCCTCTGGTCACAAGAAATATCACCAAATTTTCCTAGAATTTATTTCTGAACATGCTAATTATTGGAATTAAAATACTCAAAACAGTAACATGAATTTGAAAAATCAATAACTTCTCATAGGGATGGCCTCTGACCTTGGAAAATTCAGGGAATGTTCCCAAGTTCAGAGGCTTCAAAAGCCCTATGGTTTCATGCCATGGTGAATTTCCTATATGCATGGAGAATTAAAACAATGCAAAGAGTAAATAAATCATTAAAAATAAAATACTCAATGAAATTACTTGATTTCTTTTCCACATTATTCTCCTCTCTTCACTGAGTAAGAGGGTATTTTTATTTTATTTTTAGGATTTTTCTACACAAAGTTATGAAATTTATAAGTTCTGGTAATTAAATAAATAAGAAAAATCCTTGTTTTCCTACTTATCCACGCGGCGCCACGCCAGCCTCGGCAGCTCCGAAGGGCCACGCGGCGCGCTCTGATTCGGCGCCGCCATCCTACTCAGCGCTCCAGGGGCCCACAGTTCATGTACCATCGCGCTGTCCGGCTCGATCCCGACCGTCCGCTCGATACACGCTCGATCCGACGGTTCCCAGTCATCGTCTATGACTGGTGTGCACCCGTGACCGTCAACCTTCTAACCCTAATTTCTAGTTCGATTCTCAACTGATTTTTGTGTTCTTATGCTCTATGGATTCGTCTTGAAGAGACGAACACATCCATACGATAAACATGCATTGAAATTGATTCAAATTAAATGGAGAATCTCTCTGTAAGCTCGGGAAGAAGAATGAGTCCATACCTTTGCTCAGAGAAGTGAAGCTTCGATCTGAGAGTTGTGTCACCTTTGATTGAGTCCAAGCAAGCTCCAGATGAAGTCCCTTGGCCTAGTGAATTGTTTAGGTACAAAAGTGACCACAGTCGATCACAAAGCTTGGAGGCTGCAAGCAATGGCTGGCCTGCTGAGGGGGCTTTTGCTGGGAAACTTCTCCTCTTTGTCTGGTGAAGGTGTAAAGTCAATCAATTTGAGGATTGACTCACTGTGGTGAAGTGTCCTGGTTTTGGGCTTGGATTTCAACTCTGAAATTGAGCTCACAGAGAGGAAATGGCAGGGGGATTTCAGTGGGGATCAAGTTCTCTATGTGTAGAGAGTGGTCTGGGATGATTTTGGCAGGGTTTCAGTAAGGTTTGGTTCAGCACCTCTCTTGGCCGAGAGGAGGTGGTGTTTAAATATGAGAGGGTGGAGGGCCTCCCGGGGGGGTTTAAGGCTTCGGATCAGCTGCTCCATGCAAGAGAAGAACAGCCATGGTGTTCAATTGGGCTGGGACACTTCAGCAAGGTAGAATTGAAAAGTTTGGCTCCTCTCAAGGTCTCGGCCATGGTGTTTTCCAGTGATCCAGGCGGCTGGCCGGTAGGCATGGGTCACCCTCAGGTCCAGGTGGGTCAGGGCTGGAGGTTTGTGCAGGCAATTGAGCTTTTCCATGTGTAAAGAGGATGGCTTGAAATGGAAAGGGGTAAGGGCTCATTTTGGGCTCAAATTGGTCAACCCATGATTTTGGGCTTGGTTCACCTCCCCATGACCTGGTTTTGGGCTGGGTGAATCAGTTGGGTCAGCTGCCATGGAGTGGTGAAGTCTCCATCAATGGTGAGGTGGCTAAACTTGGTTTAGTGTGTGACATGGTTATGGTTAAAAAGGCTTAATGAAGGATTAGGAAAGGGGGCCCTCCTTTCGCCATTAATGGCTTGGTCACATGTCAAACCTTCCATGGCTTCATATGGCTTGTAAATGGCTTGCTCATGGCTCCATGTGGCTTGGGACAAAGCTTGGTCATTTACATGAAAAAGGGTTTTAGAAATTTTGGTAATTTAGGGGTGATTTGATGGGATTTGGCATATGGCATGATTTGGAATTATTCCATCATGGATTTAGAACTTAGGAGATGGTTTTATCAAATGGATGATGTTAGAGGATTGTCATGTGGGCTTCAAGATGGATTTTGAGCTTTTGAGTTTGGTTAGGAATGGGCTTTTAAATGAAAATTTTGTAATGGGGCCATGCCAAATAAATGTTGGGTTTAGTTTAAGGATGTGTCATGAGTGATTTGAGAGAAGTTTGAGGTGGTTTGGACTTGAATTGGGTTGAATTTGGGTTTCTTTGATAAATGGGCCAATGTAGGTCAAATTGGGCTAACTTGGGCCAATGTTGATCTAGGGTTGAAATTGATGTAAAATTAATGTTGGGAAATGTTTATGGGAGTGTTTCAAAGAGGTTTTAACTTTGGTTGGGTTTTGGTTTTGGGATTTGGGCTTATTTGGGTTAGGTTTGGGTTTAGGTCAAAATTGGACTTTTTTGATTTTGGGTTGAATTTGAGTGGGGTCTTGGTCCAAATTTTGGGTGAATTATGTTAGCGTTTTGTTTATGGGGATGTTAGGGAAGGTTTAGAAAAGGTTTGGGGTCAATTGAAGTTGAATTGGTTTGGTTTTGGCTAAGTTTGGGACATGGGTCCAAATTGGGCTTTAAGGTCAAAAGTGAAATTGGACCCAAATGACAATCAAATTGGACTTGGATTTGGTCTAGATTGATATTGTGGATATTTAATTGGAGTTTAGAATTGAATTGGACAAAAATTGGGGTCAATTGGGTAGGTTTGGTTTGACATTGGGTTCACTTGGGTTACGAATGGGCTAAATTGAGGGTTTTGGTAAAAGTGGGGTAAATTGACAAAATTGGCCCATGGTGTAGTTGAAAAAAATGAAATTAGGAATATTTGGGATTTTCTGGAATTTTCTGGGAATTTTCTGAATTTTTGGATTTTTTGGCTAAGAGGAGCATTTTGGGTATTTGGAGGGTATTGGGGGGTATTTTTGGAATTTTTGGTATTTCTAGCTATGGATGATCAATTTGATTGGTGAGGAAGTGTTCAATGTTAATTTTGTGGAATTTTGGGTGATTTGGAAATTTTGGAGGATTTGGGCAATTTTAAGGGCTTTTAGTAGGTTTGATGGGTGTAGGGTCCCCGGGGTTAAAAATTGAAAAATTAAAAAAAAAGAAGATTGATCAAATATGAGTGAAATGGAAGCACTTTGGTTGAGCCATGAAGCCATGTTAGGCCTATATGAGCCATGAGAGGACTCATTTGAGGCATTCACTATGTTGTTCCTAACCCTCTTAGCCAGGGGCTTAGGGGTTAAGGTCCATCCATATGAATTACCTACATGAGTCAAGGAGCCAATTTGGGTATGGGTGTGGTTTTAGGATTTGGATTGTGTGTGTGAGAGTGTAGAGTGTGAGTGTAGTGAGTATGTAAGTCAACCCTCACCAGACCAAGCCACCCAGGGTGGTCCTAAGGCCAAAGAGTCCTATAGGGAACTCATGCTTTAAACCTTCACATTTGATTTTAACCCTTTAGGTGATTAGGGGTTTACAACCAAGCTTGTGGGGTTTGCAGGGGGCAAGAAGTGGTTCAAATTTCTAAGGGATGGGTCCCAATTCTAGTCCTCTAAGATAGTCAAAGGAAAAGCCTAAGGCTAGATCCTAAACATTAAAGAGGGAAGAGAAGACCTCATCAAAAATGAGGTCAACAAATGGACCCCCAATAGGTGTGGTGTGCTAACCAAGCACACCGCGTGTATTGGCGTTGACCGAAGAGATCAACAAAACCAACACAGATGTCCAAGTGACAAACTTAGGACGAAATAGAAGAATTTCCGCTAGGGAGTATCAGGTAAATCTCCAAGACTGAAGATTCCAGAACTCTCGCTGGGGAAAAAGGAGGTGAATTTCAGATCACAAGATTTTAAGAGATTGGATCTTAGATTCATTTTATTTTTTTATCTCAAGTTTTAATTTTGAGTTGAATTTTAATTTGAGTTTCAATTTTGGTTTTATGAGGAGAAAAGAGTAGGGTGGAGGCCCACCCGAATGCATTTGTATGCTGAGAGGGAAGTAGGACTGAACCTATTCCAAATGCTGAGGAAGAATAGGACAAAGCCTATCCAAAATGCAGAGTGCTTTAATTTCAATTTCTTGCTGAGAGGATCAAATTTTGAGATTACTGAGATGGGAGTAGGGCGGAGGCCTATCCCGATTGCTGAGATGGGAGTAGGGTGAAGGCCTATCCCGATTGCTGAGATGGGAGTAGGACGGAGGCCTATCCCGATTGCTGAGATGGGAGTAGGACGGAGGCCTATCCCGATTGCTGAGATGGGAGTAGGGCGGAGGCCTATCCCGATTGCTGAGATGGGATTAGGGCGGAGGCCTATCCCGATTGCTGAGATGGGAGGTGAAGCCTATCCCGATTGCTGAGATGGGAGTAGGGCGGAGGCCTATCCCGATTGCTGAGATTTAGTTTATGCAGTGGTTGTGAAAAATTTTGTTGATATTTGATTTATGCAGTGAGTATGCAGAATTTTGTTGAGATTTGGATTATGCTGAGATCAAAATGAGATATGAAAGTGTTCCATATCCCACGGGAATCAATCAAAGTTTGCTTGCTTGGCAAAGGGTACGAACCTATGCCATCCGAATCAAATTGAAGATTCCTCGTAATTCTGAAATCATCCCGAGAGAGGGTTTCAGAGGAGGTTCGGAATAGATCTCGATTTGAAGAAGGATTGGAGGATTTGAAAAGATGGACGTAAACTGGAATTCAATTTGAGCTTTAGATTTGTTTTGTTTGGTCTTTAACTATCTCATTTTTTTTATTGTTTATTTGGTGTTCATGTGGATTTGAAATTCTTTTTAATGTTTGGGTTTTTTATGTAAGAGAGTTCTTATTAATTTTCTTTTTCTTTTTCTGTTCTTCGTTAGAAGTTCATTTAACTTTAATAGTGTTTCCCAGTCAATTTGCACAAAAAGAGGTGAAGGCAAAATGTGACATGGTCACTTTCATTCCAATCTTGTTGAAGATACATCATACAACTCGATCTGAAATATTTCTCATACAATCCATGACTCAAAACGGACTATGTATGATTGTTGTTGATTCATTCAAAAGTGTCTGTCAAATCTATGTCTGAATAATGAGATACATGGTCAATAACATCACCTTCCAAGCCATCCTTGGCAGGAATGCCACATGGATGTGCATTAGAGGTGTGCTATTTCCCGTGTAACTCACAGCTCGTAGGGCCGGAGATTCTCCAATTTTGGATCTAGCTGGAAGTGGTATGGTGCCTTTCTGTCGTCCATCCTTCTAAAAGTAACGGAGATCCGCTCCACTGGTACTCCCGGTATGCAATGCTTTGCGACGTTTGCTCCATTTCCTTGTAATATCATGACGGAACCTACCGAAATTGGTATCTCCATCAGCCCTTGGAACTTACCCGGGCCGGCTATCCGGAGGTCAGATCCGAACATGATATTGCATTGGTTGACGAACGAAACTGTATAGAAAGGTCTGACAAAGTCATGGTGGTCTATGTGTGGAGGTATGCAGTTGCCCTTCTGATAAATGTTTATGATGCAACTGTTGGGTATGCGATCTGCATGCGATACCCTCCACGTTATCATTCTTTTCACCATTCTTTTAATTATTCTCGGCATTGGATCCACCTCACCGTGACGGAGTATCCCTGGTGGATTTCCTTTCCTATCCTCTGCGAAGTTATAGCAACATCCGCATTGTATTGTGACTCTTCCTTTCCCTGACATCCATTTCCGAAGTTCCGAATAAGTCTTCTCTCTCTGACGGCCTGCTCGACCCATCTTCTGAAGTTCTAGAATACAATCCACAATCTGCTGTTGCTCGTACTCTGAGAATACACTTGTGTGTAACTCGAGGCCTTCCAAAATGTTGATTCTTCTGCCTCTAATCCTTTCAAAGTATTCAAAAGTCTTCTTCTCAACATTTTGCATTCTTTCTAGTTCATATTCTGGGATGATCTGCAAGTGACGAGGCCTAGTAACGTATTGCGGGATGTATGGCTCAATCCCGTCACGTTCTCCTGCATACCTTGGGTCCTCGGGGATTGTCTCTGTCGGGACATCCTCCGGGTTTGTTTCAGCAACAAGGTTCTTCAGATATGGTATCTCTGCCCGGCGTCGAGGCACTGATTCTATCTCTGTCCTTCTTGGCACATCTCCGATCTGTTCTGATTCTCTCAGCGTTGACTTTCATCTTTCTGGTTCCTGCCGAACCGGTATCTTTGAAATGTGTGTCTGCTAAAGTGGTTGTTTCCTCGTGTTGATCTGTTGCAAGTTTAGTCAACATCTTGCGGATACGGCGATTCTTATTCCTTCTTTGAGTAGTAGTGAGCGTAGCTCTCCTCACTTCTTGAATTTCTGCGGGAGCGGCGCTAACGAGCCTGCCCTCTGTCGTGGCAACTACTGACTTGATTTTCTTGCTTTCTTCGGTGTTTGCCTTTCTTTTCTTGTTGCTGGATTGGTGGCTTTGGCCACCCATCTTCATCACTGTCTGGCTATGAAGCTCCTCTCGGTCCACTGGGACCCATTCATTTTCTTCATACTCGTAAGTCGGTCGGTGTGAAATCAGAATCAATTTCTATCACTCCTCCATCCTTCACCCTCTTTTCATCGAGTGCGAAACTCACGCCATTTTTAAAGTTTAGGACCAACCGCCCGTTCGACATTTCCCTGCGAAGAAAATAAGGAAAGGATCGGGGATCGTACTAAGAACAAGAACATTAAGAAAGTATTTATCACTGAAGATTCTTATTCACTTATTCCAATTTTAATTTTTAAGGAAAATAGGAAAATATAAAGAAAGATCAGGAAAAAGATTTGATTTGAAAGGAAGGGTAAAACTTTATTATTATGATTTCACATATTTTATTTTTAGCACATATTTTATTTTATCCATTTTTATGTTTTTGGGTTCGGATCCAGTCACAAAGTGATTGCTTCACCCTTGTTTCTAGGGATAAGACTCTATTTTAGAGGCCACCCTTCGAAACATCAGGTTGCGTAATACTTCTTCAAATATCGTCCATTGATTGGAAGCATTTGTCGTTCTCCTTGGTAATTCACAAGTTGGTAGGAGCCTCCTGAGTAGACTGCCTCGACCACAAAAGACCCTTCCCAAGTCGGTTCAAATTTGTGTCCTATCTTGTGATGTGCAAGAATAGGTCTTCTGAGAACAAGAACTAAGTCACCAACTTTGAAAGTTCTTGGGCGGACCAGTATATCATGGGTCTGGATCATCTTAGCTTAGTACGGTTCCAAATTCACGTTGCGGCTGCAAGTCTTTTTCCTTCCAAGTTTTCCAGTTCTTCCGGTCGTAATCTGGCATTTTATTCTGTAGTAATTTTATTTCCAACTGCAATTCTGAGTGATGGAAGCTGGACCTCCAAAGGTAAGACGGCCTCGGACCCGTACACTAAAGTGTAAGGCGTAGACTGAGTAGGAGTCCTGAAAGTCATCTTGTAGGCCCATAAGGCTTCTAACAACTTCTCGTGCCAATTTCTCTTGTTGTCGTCCAAAGTTTTCTTTAAAATTTGAATGAGAGTTTTATTAAAAGCCTCGGCCAAGCCGTTTGCTCTTGGGTAGTAGATTGTTGAGTATCGCCAATCGATTCCATGTCTTCTGACAAAATTATTGATCTTTGTACTTCTGAATGCGGACCCATTATCTGAAATGATTCTGCGCGGTACTCCTAAATGGTAAACGACTTGATTTTTGAAAAACTGTAGCACGTGGTGTGCCTTTACTTCTCTGAGTAGAACTTCTTCTGCCCATTTAGAAAAGTAGTCTGTAGCTGCAAGGATGAAGCGATGTCCTCTTGAAGAAGGTGGTTCTATCGGACCCACTATATCTGTGCCCCAACACTCAAATGGCCATGACGCAATTGTCGGATGTAGCACGTTTGGAGGTTGGTGTAGAACCACTCCGTGCACTTGGCACTGGTGACAACTTTTGGCAATCTTCATGCAATCGGTCATCATTGAGGGCCAGTAATACCCTAGTATTTTAATTTTCATTTTCATTTTCGGACCCGACTGATGAGCGCCACAAAGTCCTGAATGCACTTCTTTGACAATTTCACGAGCCTCGGACCCGTTCAGGCACCTTAACCACATTTGATCAAAAGACCTTCTGTATAATGTACTGTTTATTAATGCGTAAGACAGGGCTTTTTTCTTGATTTGATGTTCTAATGAATTACCGTCTGATAATTTCCCTGTTTGCAGGTAGTCTATTAGCGGTTGACGCCAATCTTCTGTGTTTTCCGTCACTGCTACAACTGATTCCTCTATCTTTTCTGATTTCTGTATCATATTCATGTCGAGCTGTGATAGGACCTGTCGTCCCTGAACTAACACTTCAACTGACTCATCTTGTAAGCATGCAAATTCTTTTGCAAGGCGAGCTAGCGCATCTGCGAGAGCATTTTCTCTTCTGGGGATCTTGTAGATTGTTACATTCGGAATTTGTTCCAACAGTTTCATGGTATATTGAAAGTATTGCTCGAGTCTATGGTTTAAAATTTTGTATTGTCCGGCGACCTGTTGAATGATCAACTGAGAATCTCCATAGATGTTGATATCCGTTATTCCCATTTGAATGGTCAGTTCTAGTCCTGTTATGAGGGCTTCGTATTCTGCCTCGTTGTTCGTGCATGGCTCTGTTAAGTGGTAGGAGTATCTTAACATCCCCCGCTCCAGTGTTATAAAGATTAGTCTGATTCCTGCCTTACCGGGCACTATCGTTTGCAATTCTTTGTCTTTCTGTGTTGAGGATGCTCCGTCGAAGTATAGTTCCCAACGTCGATCATCAGTGTCTTCTAGGCTCATTATCTGTTCGTCTGGTAAATCGTCGTCGAGAGGCGAATCTGCCGGTAAAGGGTGTGCTGCAAGGAAGTCAGCTAGAACTTGTCCCTTTACAGCACGAAGAGGAACGAAAGTTATGTCGAATTGCAATAGTATCATCGACCACCTGGCAAGTCTGCCAGAAAGTGTTGGACGGGTCATCAAATATTGCAACGAATTAACTTTGGAGATAAGGTTGACCTTATGAGAGAGCATGTAATGCCTGAGTTTCTGTGCGGCGAAGATCAGGGCCAAACCATGCTTCTCAATTGGAGGATACTTTACTTCCATCAGAATCAAACGACGGCTTAAGTAGTGGAGAGCATTTTCTTTTCCCTCATCATTGACCTGGGCTAGCAGGGCTCCAAGGGAGTCGTCTAGAGCGTGGTATAAAGTATCAACGGTCTACCTGAGACTGGGGCTGCTAAGACAGGAGGTGTCATTAAGTATTTTTTAATGTCCTCGAAGGCCCGTTGGCATTTCTCTTCCCAAACAAATTTGGCATCCTTTTTAATTAATGCCGAGAAGGGCTGACACCTACCTGACAAGTTCGAAATAAAGCGTCGAAGATATGCCAGCTTCCCTTGAAAGGATCGTAGCTGTTTTATGGTTTTTGGAGGCGGCATTTCTAAGATAGCTTTAATCTTTTCCGGATCAATTTCAATCCCGCGATGTCGGACAACAAATCCTAAGAATTTCCTGGAGGTAACGCCGAAGGCGCATTTTAAGGGATTCATCTTAGGGTTGTATTGCCTTTGTCGCTCGAAGACAATTCTCAAATCATACAGGTGATCTTCCTTCAGTTTGCTTTTAATGACCACATCATCCACGTAGCACTCGACTTGGTTGTGAATGAGATCATCAAAAATCTTTGTCATTGCTCTTTGGTATGTTGCTCCTGCGTTCTTTAGTCCGAATGGCATTACTCGTGTAGCAATACACTCCGATTGGTGTTCTGAATGCCGTGAGCTTTTGATCTTCTGGTGCCATCTTTATCTGGTTGTATCCTGAAGATCCATCCATGAAAGAGAATATTTCATGTGTTGAAGTGATATCGATCATTAACTCTGGAATTGGTAGTGGAAATTCATCCTTCGGACATGCTTTTTTCAAGTCTCTGAAATCCACGCAGATTCTGATCTGACCATTCTTCTTCCTGACTGGTACCACATTGGCTAACCAAGTAGGATATTGTTCTTTAAGGACAAATTTAGCGTCGATTAGCTTCTTAACTTCGGCTATTACTTGTTGTTCAATTTCCAAATGCATTCTTCTGGAAGCTTGTCTGACTGGAACGGAAGTAGGATCCACTCCTAGCTTGTGAACTGCGACTTCTGGAGCTAATCCCGGCATTTCATCGTAACTCCAAGAAAAACAGTCCTTGAATTCCATTAATAGCTTGATCATTTCCTCGGAATCTTCTTTATTGAGTAAGGAGCTAACAAAGGTTGGTCTAGGCTTTTCGCTAGTACCTAAGTTAACTTCCATTAACTCATCAATTGTAGATTTGATTTCTTCTTCGAACTCTGGTGGAGCGTCTCCAATTTGCAGATCTTCAAGCTCTTCTGTAGTTTCCAAGCAGTCTTCATTAGGTTCGCAAGTGACAACCAAACAAAATTTCGTATCGTCAACTGAACCTACCGTGCCGAATCCGAGACCATGTTTTGAATTGGGAGGCCGACCGGCATTATTCCATAATTTTTCGAAGTGTTGTGATCGGCCTTTTGTCCATTGTCGAGGTAAGACACCACGCTGAACTAAATTTTGAACACAGGGAGTGTACCACTTAAAAGGAAATTCCATTAATTCGGAAGAAGTGACATCTTCAAATTGTACATTGTTTTCAGTATTGGCAGAAGAAGTGCCACGGTAAAATATGATTGGCTTTGCACCGCTGCTATGTACTTCTTTGACCACCATACCCTCGATCTTATTAGATTGGATCGAGGTCAGGTTCATAGTGTGTATATAGTGATTAATCTTCTCGTACATCGATTTGTATTCTTCGTTCTTCTCATCTTCAAGAGAAATCTTGAATTGTGGTTTCTTCCGATTTATTGTAGCTGCATCTTTCTTGATTTCTTCTTCTTCCTCAGAGCTGTCTTCCTAATCAACGTTGATCATCGGCTTTTTCTGTCCAATCGTCCCGAGTGTCTCTTCCACGACCTCGTCCCAGGCCTCGACCTCAGATGCGAGTTCTGGAGAAACCTTCACCATCTCGCCGTAAGGGAGTGGTGAGTGACTGTTGAACTAGAACTTCAGGTTCTTCATTGTCTCGAATTTCTTTTGTTTCATTTGACACGGTATTTCTGGAGAAGATTGTTTTCTTCGGAGGTGTGTAATAAGTTGCATCTTCATGGATTCCAATCTCATGTACGGAGAAAGGTTGCAAATCACCTTTAATGTACTGTTCTCCTCCTTCGTAGTATTTTATGCACTGATGCAGAGACGATGGTACCATCCGATTTTCATGGATCCACGGTCGGCCCAGTAGAGCGTTGAACGATGTCTCAGAGTCAATTATGTGGAATTTTGCAGTTGTCTTTGCTAAGTCACCGGTCTTCATCAATAGTGTTATTGATCCAAGGGCTCTTTCTCCTTTCTGGTTGAATCCTCTTAGTAACATCTTGTCCGCTTCAAGCTCGCGAGCATCAATTTCCAAGTATGCTAGCGTCCAAAGATTCATTATGTTGATCGATGCTCCTAGATCCACCAATACTCTGGAGAGCGTAAACTTTCCGATTGTAACTGAAATGTACAACGGTCTGTTGTGATCGGCTATCCCAAGTAGTAGATCACTGTTTGTGAAGGTAACACCTCACTGTTCCTTTAACGAGCAAACCTCGTCTAAGGAATCTCTGGCCATCTGAGCTAAACAAATCTCTGGATCAAGTAAGGCCTTGATCAGAGCTTCCCTCATCTCTTTTGATAAGATGAGAGCGTCGTAGATGCTCAGTTTAGCTGGTAGTTTCTTAAGATGGGTTAGCACGTTATAGTCTATTTTGTTACCATGTGTCTCAGTTTCTTCCCGAATGGGCAATTCTTCTGCTGGAGTTGATTCTTCCTTAACAACCACCTGCTTTCCTTTGTCTTTTGGACCCATTCTCGGAGGTAGAACCTTTCCGCTCCTTAAGTTGACTTCTGTGATTTCTCCTGAGTCTGGTACTGAGTTTACTGATGTCTCCTTTTGAATTGGCACGACAGGTTTTTCTGGAGTCGCTTCGGAATCTGAAAGCTCTATCTTTATTGTGATTGGAGTTTCTTGGAATTCACAAATAGATTCATTGCTTGTTGAACTTTCGTAGCCTTCTTGGTGAATGTCTTCTTTGTCATCGTGATTGTCGAGGTCGTGTATGATTTGAGAATTGTTATTGTTATCGGAATCGGGATCCGGATTAGATTGGTTGTCGTTAGTTATGTATTTGTTAGAAACAGTCAAAACGTAGCCAACGCCATAACTCTTATCATTATAAGATCCCGCCGGAGCTAGCAAATAATCATACAGAGTCAGAGGTTCGAGGAAATTTCCCCCCTAATCGGAAACAACCATCCTAGGATAAGCAGCCCCTAGTCTAGCCTTAGGAGCCTCGGTCCTTTCTTCTTCTACGATCTCCTTCTTTTCTATGATCTTTTCTTCCTGGGGCGGTTCTTCAATTGCAAGCAATAGCGCCGGCTTGACAGGTTTCAGACTCTGAGTTGAAGCAAGCGCCGAAGCAGTTTGGATGCGATCCAAAATCTTCTTCGATGACTTCGTCCAAGCGGTACTCCATCCATCATCTGTCGTGTAAGGGTCTATCGGAACAATGGGATCCGTTGAAATAACATTGACAGAACCTCCTTTCTGGCGTTCTTTCATGTATTCCTTTGGGATCGTTATGTTCCCTTTTCGGAGATTGTTGTCAAGCCAACTTTTGAAGGTGATGAAATCCTCTATCTTATGTCCAAGCATCTGGTGGTAAGGACAGTAGTTGGGATGGTCTTTCTTGTTGACTTATTCTGGCTTCCTGGGTTCTGGTGGTCGAAAATCAGAAGTCTTCATCAAACTGCGGAACATCTTTGGCACTGCCTCATTCTTGAATGGATACTCTCTTTTTATAAGCTCCTTTAACGTGCGCTGTGGGCAAGGCGGTTGCTCATATTGTTGAGTTTGCTGATAACCGGGTTGAGGTTGTTGGTAGTTTTGCTGAGGTTGTTGATAGCTGGGCTGCGGCTGCTCCGTTTGTATTTGCATTGTCTCGCTTGCCCTTATCGACTGCAGCGACGATCCCGGATTTCTTTTCAAATGTCTTCACAGGCTTTTGTTTGTCTGTTTTGTTGATGAAGCTTAGTTGCTTCGCTTCCTCTTGCAAACTTCCGACCTTGCTTAACAACTTCTCGAAAGTCTTAATTGTAAATCCCTTAAGGAGAAGTGCTATCTGGCCGTGAATGCTTTTAAGCAAGATACTGACTGCATGCTGCTCTTGTTGCTGTGGCTCACACTTCATGCTTAGATTTCTCCATCAAAGTATGTAGTCCACTAAAGTTTCATTTGGTTTCTGTTTCTCCACCACTAAGTCACCGATGGTGATATAGTGCTGAGCTCCGGCAAACC
Organism: Papilionanthe hookeriana x Papilionanthe teres; assembly: GCA_022702705.1. Classification (NCBI taxonomy): domain Eukaryota; kingdom Viridiplantae; phylum Streptophyta; class Magnoliopsida; order Asparagales; family Orchidaceae; genus Papilionanthe; species Papilionanthe hookeriana x Papilionanthe teres. The sequence continues at coordinate 31,162 of JAKZJZ010000035.1, read as the reverse complement.
GTTTTACGAAGAGGTTTTCCAATTCTGAAAATGTCTTTACGAACCGTTCGGTAACTCTGCATACCAATCAAAGGTGATCCCTGACAGGCTGCCGAAGAATTACCGGAAGAGTAAGGCATCGCTTCCACCGGCGTTGCAACAACTAGCGCGAAAATGTGCAACATGCTGTCGAGGGTTTCCGGTACCATCAAAAGTCTTGAACAGACATGGTACAAAGCCTTTTGGGTATTGTACTGCATCGAATTCTTCGGAGTAAGGTCTACCCGTCAGAATAGATGCTCCGCTCTTAGACTGTGCTAAGGCTTCTCGCACCTGCTGTTCCACCATGTTCTTGATGTCCTTCTCTGGAATCATATTCTGGGCAGAATCTTTCTTCGGCTGATCGTCTCCGTTAATGGATGTGATCTCTTTTCCTCCGTCTGTAATATTAATAACTTCTGGAGGTGTTTCTCTTGGGGGTTGAACCTGACTCTGAAGAGTGGCTAGGGCTACAGCCATCTCTTCCATCCTTTTTGCCATTTGAGAGATTGTATCATCTTTTTCTTGAATTTGTGCTCTTAATGCTTCGGGTTCATCTCTCTCCGCAGCTGCCGGGGTACCTTACGAAGCTGACGATGCTCGTGTTTCAACCATGTTGATCTCGACATATTCGTCATCCATGAACTCCGACGAGTCAACTTCATCTCCAAACTTTTCTCTCTTTCTCTTGCTAATCATTGAATGTCAGTTCTTAGCTTTTCCATAGCGTCATCCAATGGTCTTTTTCGTACGGTTTTGCAGTTATCATGCGATGGCTGTTAGATTTCCTTCTTGGGAGTCCCCTTCAATGCAGTGGCGCTTTCTTCGGACTCGAGTCTCCTGACGAGACTTTCCTTTTCAGGTCGTTGTTTCGGTCTTAATTGGCCAGCAGTAGGACGCCACACCATCCTTCTAGCGAGCGAAGGCCTAGGATCGGATGGTCCGTCGGCCGAATGCTCGGAAGGTGGTATCCTCCCCGATCCGTAAACCTCGAAAAACAATAGGTGGACTAGCCTTCATCTTCTTATTCGGTACGTTACTGTGGCGACAAAGGGTTCTACTCGCGGCTCCAAGACGGGACTTGGCTGGCACCCGCCCTATTCTTCTTAAAATCTCTGATACAGGACATTTCTCTTTCTTTGCTAACTTCTCTATCACAGTCTGTAGTCGGGCAAATGGTGTAATCCTAGCCCTTTTCTTTCGGCCGTCGCTATAGTATACAGGTCGAGGTAATGTAGAAGCAATATTGCGGACATTTTCCTCGTCAGCTGCGGCGGAGAGGGGATGGAATCTACTTCCTTCCAACAGCGGTGTATACTCAGGCAATGGTATGTACTCAGGTAGTGGTGTGTACTCGGGGATTTCTTCCAAGAAAGCGACTTCAGCAGCTCTGGCCTTTCTGGCAATCTTCCTACCTCTGTTTCTTCTTTGAGTCCGTGTTAGGGGTGGAACCCTTGAGCTGGACCCAATTTCAAAGACAGAAGGTCTTGCACGGAAATCTGTACCCTCCACGGTAACATGCTCATTACAAATTTGAACTTCCTTCCCCTTCAGTTTGGCGGAAGCCGAGGTAGGTGCAGAGACGACTAGACCAGTGGGGGTAGAGATAACAGTCCTCCTATGGACAGCAGTATTCCTCTCAGCTGGAACCCTTTGCAGGGGAGTGAACTCTTGAGTTGACTTGAGGTTGAACTCGAACAAAGGTCTTTCAGTTTCAGATAACTTGTATGTAAGTGTGAAAAGGGTAACGTCAGTGATCTTGACATTTGTGCTCTCGAATCCTTGTCCAAACTGGATGATCCCATTATCGGGCAGCTCATCCTTGTAAACAGTGAAGTCCAGTCCATTGGTGAAGGAGAAAATCAGCTTTGGGGCAGACATTTTCAGCAAGGTATATTCTGATTGTCAGTCCCAAGTTATGCTTTTTCTCATTAGGACGAAAAGAAAGGAATCGAAAAGAGTCCGAGCACATTTTTGTTCATGTATTTATAAAAAGGAATTATTTGTTAAAAGATTTATTCATTAGAGGGTTTGTTTATTAGGAACAGAATGTTCAAAGGCGTAGAGAAGGTAAGGAATCCGATTCAGAATTGGAAAGGAAGAGAATGTCTTATGCAGGACTTCTCGACTCGAAAAACCGCTCCTAAACTAACACCTATTGGGGGTCCACCCCACCTCAGAAAAGAGGTAAAAGGATCTCGGAACCTCTCCGTTTAGGGGTTTCTAAACAGTGGCTCCCAAATCCAAGAGAAGTTGGCTATACTCGTTCAAGACAGAAATGAACTGGGTATTCCAACGGAAGAATGGTAATTTGGTCCACAAGGGGCATGGGCTCACTACCGATTTATGAAAGCAAAACCATCTGACTAAAATGGAGAGAGGAACTTTTCCCCAGCGGAGTCGCCAGAAGTGTTAGGCATATTTTTAGGTTTGTTTGTTGTATTTTAAAAAGAGGTCGCCTACAGAAATTGTCGGCAAATTTTTTATTTTAAATTTAATTTAAATATATATATATATATATATAATTTAAAAAGTAGCATTTGATTTTTGAAAATAATTTTAAATTTGAAGATTTTAAGATATGAAATCAAACCGATCTCACGTCCCAAATAGTTTATATAAACGAGCACCGCATCACAAACCGTGTATCTATCTTGATGAATAGACACACTGCTTGATGATGGGGCTCGATTAAATAAACTAGGAGATTTGTGACATCTGTTTGGCCTGCGAACAAATTTTATAAGCCGATAAGTTCCCCTGCTTAATATAAATGAATTAAGCAGGGTTAATATTACCTGGGTTCTTAAAGTTCCCTATAAGGGCAAGCCCCTATAGTTAATTACATCCTAAGTGATGGGAATCACTTAAGAAAACTCTCGATAATGATCAGTGGTTTTGCTCTCAAGAATTTCAAAGTTTAAGGTTTTCAAACAATTGGATTTTTGGAAATTCAAAAGGGAATGACTCAAAATTTGGAATTTATTTTTGAGAATCCAAAGGAAGAGAAGTAGGAGAAGCTGAGGATCCAAGAAGAATCTTGGCAACTTCCCGGCTATCCTATTGTTTGGCTTCATTTTAAGAAAATCCTAATATTATCTGATATTCCGATCTTGCCAATTTTAATTAATTAGGACTTATATTCGTATGATACAGTCATGTAAATAGCCTCGAAAATGTGAGGGCTTATGTCGTATCGAACGACTACCTCAGAGTTTTAAGACCGGTTAGGGCTTAATTTGCATAATATGATTATGCAAATGCCTAATGAAAAGGTGAGGATTTATGTTGCACTAGGCAAACTACCTCGAAATCCTATGGCTTTGTTATTTTATTCTAAGAAAGTTTTGCTGAAGTAGACTCAGGTTTTGCTGATGACGATGGTCGTGCTGCCCACCATGCTCCGAGCTCCTTGTTGTTGCAGAGGTTTAGTTTTAGAAGTCATAAATCAGGAGATAAGAGAAGTGTTTTGGTTTAGAGAAAATCATAAAATCCAGGTGTTTTTAATATTTTAATTAAAAAAAATCTTAAAGTTTGATTAAACAGAACTGATTAAGATCTCACGGTTCCGTCATCCCGACACCGTTATTTTCATCGAATTCACTTAGTCCAGATGAATTTGCTAAACTCAACTGAATGAGTTCCACACTTTCATTTAGACCGTGGGAAATCTCGTTAGCAACACGTGGGTTACATCATCCGAGGTATTCCCGATCATTCAACGAGACGTTTTAATTTAGTTGCAATTGTAGTTTTGTGTTCTGTTTGTGATTAAATTTTGAGTTGTTTTATATTTTGAAATGTTGTGGCATGAATTTTATCTTGCAGTGATTTTTAATTTAGTTTTGGTTTCAGTTTTAGGGACTACCCTAAAGGTTTTGGTTTTCATGCAACAGTTGTTTATCATGCAAGAAAAGTAAAGTGCATTTTCGCAATAAAGTAAATTGTAATAAAATAAAAGTGTACCTGGAGGGTCTTCCCGTCATCCCAAGCTGCACTTAAAATGCATGTTAGAGTATTTAAGTATTTATAGCAATTACCTAGGTAAAGCTAATGGCAAGGTTTCTGGTTTTCTACCAAGCTCCTAGTCCTATAGCTAGTCATTCCTATGACGTCTAGGTTTTCAATTTTGTTTTAAGGACGATTTTCTTCATCAAAGAACAATTAAATTCAATTTTTCTTATAAATATCCTATCATATTGAGGAAGTGCTTAAGACGAGTCTTAAACATCTTTTTAATACCTCTAGGATTGTTTTAAGTCTAAGGGAATTTAATTATACAAGTGAATTAATCATCCAGGAGTTTAGTTAAGTTTTGTTCTTTAGCTCAGTGAACTAAGACATTTGAATATCTTATAAGTGAAGTAACACTTCACTTAATACTCCGTTTAGGAGTTATGACAACAAGAGCTTTTGAGGGCAAATTGATGTTTAAGTGATTTGTGATTTAATTTAATTTTAATTAATGTGTTTAAGTTTGGAATAGTGTTCAAGTTGTTTTAGATTTATTTTTGAATTATTTATGTCCTAGGTGATGTTATATTTAATTCAATTTAATTAATTTAATTTAATTTAATATTAATTTTAATTTAATTTTAATTTTAATTTTAATTTAATTTAAATTTTATTTTAATTTGATCTTATTTTATTTTATTTGATTTGATTTAATTTAATTTAATATGTTTTAATTTAATTTAATTTAATTTAATTTAATTTAATTTAATTTAATTTAATTTAAGTTAATATTAATTTTAATTTTAATTTAATATTTTATTTTTTTTATGTTTTAAAGATGATTTAATTTAATTGTTAAAGTATTAATATAATTGAAATTTTGGAAGGATTTAATTTAAATGTTTTAATCTTAATTTAATTTAATGATTAAGTCCTTTAGTATTTTAAATCTTGAGTTTGGATTATCATTTTAATTAGGAATTAAATATTATTGAGGTGATTAATTTAGAGATTCTTAAATTAAAGAATAAATGTCTTCCTAATAATATCTCTATTTTAATAATTTCAATTTTTATTAATCTTCCAAATTTAATTAATTAATTTGTTAAGGTTTACTCTAATTAATCTTAAAAATGATTGATGGGTTTCTATCCTTTAATTATTTAAATTTCAATCAGTCAAATCAGATTAGGATCAAATATTTTACTCTCTCATTTTATTAAGCCTAAAGTTTTAATTAAGGGTTAAAATTTTAATTACCATTTTGCCCTTCAAGCTTAATAATTCCATAACTCACTAAATTGAGCTTAAATGAATTTGAAATTTTTATGTGGCTTCACTCACATGTTAATTAAGACATTAGAGGAGAAAATGTGATTTTTCTGTATTTAATTTATTTATATAATTATTTTTTTGTAAAAAAAATAGGAATTTCCAAGGAAAATTCAATGAGATGACCAGGAGAATTTTTTTGTTCTTAAGAAAATTATGGGGCACTCCTAATGACTAGAGGACCATTTGGACTAAATTTGGTGATTTTTTGAATTATATTTTATTTACTAGAATTATTTTGAATTTTGGAGTATTAATTAATTTAAAAATAAAATAAAGGTTGAAAAATGAGTTTTATATTTTTCAAAAATCTCTCTGATATCAGGGAAACTAGAGAACCAATTTTCATAATTTTCTAATTTTTCTTTGTTTTATTAGAATTATTTTAGTGAAAAAGTTGGAAAATACATTTTTTTAATATTAAAAAAAATACATTAAGCCTTTAAAATTCAATATCTTATCCGAGGAATTTAAGAAAAATATTTGGTTTGTTCCTAAGTGTTTAGAATTCAAAATATGACATTTTGGTGATTTTTAATATTTTTATAATTTTATTATTTTTTAATTATTAAAAATATTAAAATAATGATAAAAATCAAATTTTTTAGAAAATTACAATTTTAATTTTCCTAAGTTCCTCCGATATCGGAGAGGCTCCAAAAAAATTTTGTGAATTTTTTAAAAGTATTTTGTAAGTTATAAATTTTTAAAGTTTAATTTTACCCATTATTACTTAAGAGGCTTAATCAACCTATTTGGTGGGTTTAATCAAGTCCAATTGGTTTCAAATTTTTATGTGATGTTCTCCTATTCCTAAAGGATAGTGGAGAATTATTTTTAAGCTAATTTGATGAGTGGTTAACCCTAATTAATTAAAGTTCAATTTTGGGTATTTAGGCCAATTAGGGTTGTTCAAAGTGAATTAGCTCAAAAATTATTTTTCCTAGGTTCCTCTAGTCACAAGCAACATCACCAAATTTTCCTAGAATTTATTTCTCAACATGCTAATTATTGAAATTAAAATACTCAAAACAGTAATATGAACTTGAAAAATCAATAACTTCTCATAGGGATGGCCTTGGAAAATTCAGGGAATATTCCCAAGTTCAGAGGCTTCAAAAGCCCTATGGTTTCATACCATGGTGAATTTCCTATATGCATAGAGAATTAAAATATTGTAGAGAGTAAATAAATCATTAAAAAAAATACTTAATGAAATTACTTGATTTCTTTTCCACATTATTCTCCTCTGTTCACTGAGCAAGAGGGTATTTTTATTTTATTTTTAGGATTTTTCTACACAAAGTTATGAATTTTCTAAGTTCTGGTAATTAAATAAATAAGAAAAATCCCTGTTTTCCTACTTATCCACGCGGCGCCACACCATCCTCGGCAGCTCCGAAGGACCACGCGGCGTGCTCTGATTCGGCGCTGCCATCCAACTCAGCGCTCCAGGGGCCCGCGGTTCATGTACCATCGCGCTTTCTGGCTCGATCTCGACCGTCCACTCGATACACGCTCGATCCGACGGTTCCCAGTCATCATCTACGACTGGTGTGCACCCGTGACTGTCAACCTTCTAACCCTAATTTCTCACTCGATTCTCAACGGATTTTTGTGTTCTTATGCTCTATGGATTCGTCTTGAAGAGACGAACACATCCATATGGTAAACATGCATTGAAATTGATTCAAATTAAATGGAGAATCTCTGTACGCTCGGGAAGAAGAGTGTGTCCATACCTTTGCTCAGAGAAGTGAAGCTTCAATCTGAGGGTTGTGTCACGTTTCATTGGGCCCAAGCAAGCTCCAGATGAAGTCCCTTGGCCTAGTGAATTGTCTAGGTACAAAAGTGACCATAGCCGATCACAAAGCTTGGAGGCTGGAAGCAATGGCTGGCCTGGTGAGGGGGCTTTTGCTGGGAAACTTCTCCTCTTGGTCTGGTGAAGGTGTAGAGTCAATCAATTTGAGGATTGACTCACTGTGGTGAAGTGTTCTGGTTTTGGGCTTGGATTTCAACTCTGAAATTGAGCTCACAGAGAGGAAATGGCAGGGGATTTCAGTGGGGATCAAGTTCTCTATGTGTAGAGAGTGGTCTGGGATGATTTTGGTAGGGTTTTAGAAGGTTTGGTTCAGCACCTCTCTTGGCCGAGAGGAGGTGGTGTTTAAAGAGGAGAGGGTGGAGGGCCTCCCGGGGGGGGGGGGGTTTAAGGCTTCAGATCAGCTGCTCCATGCAAGAGAAGAACAACCATGGTGTTCAATTGGGCTGGGACACTTCAGCAAGGTAGAATTGAAAAGTTTGACTCCTCTCAAGGTCTCGGCCATGGTGTTTTCTGGCGATCCAGGCGGCTGGCCGGCAGGCATGGGTCACCCTCAAGTCCAGGTGGGTCAGGGCTGGAGGTTTGTGCAGGCAATTGAGCTTTGCCATGTGTAAAGAGAATGTCTTGAAATGGAAAGGGGTAAGGGCTCATTTTGGGCTCAAATTGGTCAACCCATGATTTTGGGCTTGGTTCACCTCCCCATGACCTGGTTTTGGGCTGGGTGAATCAGTTGGGTCAGCTGCCATGGAGTGGTGAAGTCTCCATCCATGGTGAGGTGGCTAATCTTGGTTTAGTGTGTGACATGGTTATGGTTAAAAAGGCTTGATGAAGGATTAGGAAAGGGGGCCCTCCTTTTGCCATTAATGGCTTGGTCACATGTCAAACCTTCCATGGCTTCATATGGCTTGTAAATGGATTGCTCATGGCTCCATGTGGCTTGGGACAAAGCTTGGTCATTTACATGAAAAAGGGTTTTAGAAATTTTGGTAATTTAGGGGTGATTTGATGGGATTTGGCATATGCCATGATTTGGAATTATTCCATCATGGATTTAGAACTTAGGAGATGGTTTTATCAAATGGATGATGTTAGAGGATTGTCATGTGGGCTTCAAGATGGATTTTGGGCTTTTGAGTTTGGTTAGGAATGGGCTTTTAAATGAAAATTTTGCAAAGGGGCCATGCCAAATAAATGTTGGGTTTAGTTTAAGGATGTGTCATGAGTGATTTGAGACAAGTTTGAGGTGGTTTGGACTTGAATTGGGTTGAATTTGGGTTTCTTTGATAAATGGGCCAATGTAGGTAAAATTGGGCTAACTTGGGCCAATGTTGATCTAGGGTTGAAATTAATGTAAAATTAATGTTGGGAAATGTTTATGGGAGTGTTTCAAAGAGGTTTTAACTTTGGTTGGTTATGGGGATGTTAGGTAAGGTTTAGAAAAGTTTTAGGGTCAATTGAAGTTGAATTGGTTTGGTTTGGGCTAAGTTTGGGTCATGGGTCCAAATTGGGCTTTAAGGTCAAAAGTGAAATTGGACCCAAATGGCAATCAAATTGGACTTGGATTTGGTCTATATTGATATTTTGGAGATTTAATTGGAGTTTAGAATTGAATTGGACCAAAATTGGGGTCAATTGGGTAGGTTTGGTTTGACATTGGGTTCACTTGGGTTAAGAATGGGCTAAATTGGGGGTTTTGGTAAAAGTGGGGTAAATTGACAAAATTGGCCAATGGTGTAGTTGGAGAAAATGAAATTGGAAATCTTTGGGATTTTTTGGAATTTTTTGGAAATTTTCTGAATTTTTGAATTTTTTGGCTAAGAGGGGCATTTTGGGTATTTGAAGGGTATTGGGGGGCATTTTTGGAATTTTTGGTATTTCTGGCTATGGATGATCAATTTGATTGGTGAGGAAGTGTTCAAGGTTAATTTTGGGGAATTTTGGGTGATTTGAAAATTTTGGAGGATTTGGGTAATTTTAAGGGCTTTTAGTAGGTTTGATGGGTGTAGGGTCCCCGGGGTCAAAAATTGAAAAATTAAAAAAAAAAAAGATTGATCAAATATGAGTGAAATGGAAGCACTTTGGTTGAGCCATGAAACCATGTTAAGCCTATATGAGCCATGAGAGGACTCATTTGAGGCATTCACTATGTTGTTCCTAACCCTCTTAGCCAGGGGCTTAGAGGTTAAGGTCCATCCATATGAATTACCTACATGAGTCAAGGAGCCAAGTTGGGTATGGGTGTGATTTTAGGATGTGGATTGTGTGTGTGAGAGTGTAGAGTGTGGGTGTAGTGAGTGTGTAAGTCAACCCTCACCAGACCAAGCCACCCAGGGTCGTCCTAAGGCCAAAGAGTCCTATAGGGAACTCATTCTTTAAACCTTCACATTTGATTTCAACCCTCTAGGTGATTAGGGGTTTACAACCAAGCTTGTGGGGTTTGCAGGGAGGCAAGAAGTGGTTCAAATTTCTAAGGGATGGGTCCCAATTCTAGTCCTCTACGATAGTTAAAGGAAAAGCCTAAGGCTAGATCCTAAACATTAAAGAGGGAAGAGAAGACCTCATCGAAAATGAGGTCAACATGCTTGTTTAGCACACCACACCTATTGGGGGTCCATTTGTTGACCTCATTTTTGATGAGGTCTTCTCTTCCCTCTTTAGTGTTTAGGATCTAGCCTTAGGCTTTTCCTTTGACTATCTTAGAGAACTAGAATTGGGACCCATCCCTTAGAAATTTAAACCACTTCTTGTCTCCTTGCAAACCCCACAAGCTTGATTGTAGACCCCTAATCACCTAAAGGGTTGAGATCAAATGTGGAGGTTTAAAGGATGAGTTCCCTATAGGACTCTTTGGCCTTAGGACTACCCTGGGTGGCCTGGTCTAGTGAGGGTTGACTTACACACTCACTACACTCACACTCTACACTCTTACACACACAATCAAAATCCTAAAACCACACCCATACCCAATTTGACTCCCTGACTCATGTAGGTAATTCATATGGATGGACCTTAACCCCTAAGCCCCTAGTTGAGAGGGTTAGGAACAACATAGAGAATGCCTCCAATGAGTCCTCTCATGGCTCATATGGGCTTAATATGGCTTCATGGCTCAATCAAAGTGATTTCATTTCACTCACATTTGATCAATCTTCATTCTGCCAAAATTTTAATTTTTGACCCCGGGGACCCTACATCCATCAAACCTACCAAAAGCCCTTGAAATTGCCCAAATTTTCCAAAATCTCCAAATTACCCAAAATTCCTCAAAATCAGTCCTTAAACATTTCTCACCATTCAAAGTGATCATATTTGACGAAAAATTCCAAAAATTCCAAAAATACCCTCAATACCCTCCAAATTACCAAAATGCCCCTATTGACCCAAAATTCCATAAATTCCAAAAATTCCTAGAAAATTTCAAAAAATCCTAAATATTCCCAATTTCATTTTGTCCAACTACACCATGGGCCAATTTTGTGAATTTAGCCTACTTTTACCAAAACCCCCAATTTAGCCCATTTTAAACCCAAATGAACCCAATGTCAAATCTAATCACCCCAATTGGTCTCAATTTTGGTCCAATTCAATTATAGACTTCAATTCAATATCCCTAATGTCAATCTAGACAAAATTCAAGCCCAATTTGATAGATATTTGAATCCAATTTCATTTTTAAGCTTAAGGCCCAATTTTGACCCATGACCTAAATCTACCTCAAACCAACCCAATACAATCCCAATTTGACCCAAATATTTTCTAAAACCTTCCTAGCATCCCCAAAAACAAAAAAATAACATGATTTGCCCAAAATTTGGACCCAAACCTTACTCAAATTCAACCCAAGCCCAAAATTCCCTAAATGGGCCTACACCCAAACCTAACCCAAATGGGCCCAAATCCCAAAATCAAAACCCAACCAGAGTTGAAACCTATTTTTAACACCCCCATAAACATTTCCCAACATTAATTTTACATCAATTTCAAAATTAGCCCAACTTTAGCCCAAGATAGCTCATTTTGACCCATTTTGACTCTATTACCAAAGAGACCCAAATTAGACCCAATCCAATTCCAAATCACCTCAAACTTGCTTCAAATCAATCATGGCACATCCCTAAAATAAACCCAACATTTTTTTGGCCCAATCCTTCAAAAAATTCCCATCCATAAAATTATTTTCAAGCCTAAAGCCCACTTTTTTTCTAAACCTTCCTAAAAGCCCATTCCTAAAATAATTTCAAAAGTCCAAACCCATCCTAAGGCCCACATTACAATCTCATCTCATCCTCACTCAATTAAAATCATCCCTAAGTTCTAAATTAGCCATCAAATTTTTCTAAACTAAGCCATATGCCAAATCCTATCAAATCACCCCTAAATTACCAAAATTCCTAAAAACCTCTTTCTTGAAAGTTGACTTAGCCTTTTCCAAGCCAAAGGTGAGCCATGAAGCCATGCATGAGCCACATGTGAGCCATGAAAGCCTTGGATACTTCACCATAACCAAAATGGCAAGAAAAGGGGACCCTTTAAATGATTCTCTTAAGGGTGATTAACCACTCCCTTGTCTCCCCTAACTCATGCTTAAGCCTAATTGTACTTGGATTGTGACTTGACCCCACTAATCAAGCTGATCTAAGTGGCTTTCTCTGCAGCCCAAATTGGCCGTGGATGGTGGACCTAACCCAAAACCATGGGTTGACCCATATAGACCCAAAACTAGCCCTTTTCCATTCCACTTTGATTCAAACCCTTTACACATGGCAGCAACCAATTGACTTCACAACCATCAAACCCTGAGCCTCCTGACCCTGAGGGTGACCCATGCCTACCGGCCAGCCACCTGGGCCGCCAGAAAACACCACACCCGAGAGCTCCCATGTGAGCCTAAGCTTGGAATTCTCACCTGCTGAGTTGCCCCATTCCCAATGACCACCATGGCTGTTCTTCTCCTCACCAGAGCAGACGCGATCCCAAGCTCTAACTCCCCCTGGGAGAGCCTCAAGCCAGCTCTATTTAAACCTACCTCTCTCAGCCATGGAAGAGGTGCTGAAACAAATCATACAGAAACTCTGCAAAAATCATTCCAGACTCTTCCCCACACCTGGAGAACTTGATCCCCACTGAAATCCCCCTGCCCTTTCCTCTCTGTGAGCTCAATTTCAGAGTTGAAATCCAAGCCCAAAACCAGGACACTTCATCACGGTGAGCCAATCTCCAAATTGATTGGTCCTACACCTTCACCGGACCAAGAGGAGAAGTTCCCCGGTGAAAGCCCCCTCTCCGAGCCACCCGGTTGCTCCAGCCTCCAAGCTTTGTGATGGGCTGTGGTCACTTTTGTACCTAGGCAATTCACCAGGCCAAGAGACTTCATCTGGAGCTTGCTTGGATCCAATCGAACATGACACAACTCTTAGATCGAAGCTTCACTTCTCTGAGCAAAGGTATGAGCTCTCTCTTCTTCCCGAGCTTCTGAACATTCTCAATTTCAAATGACTTAATTTCAATGCATGATCACCGTATAGATCTATTCGTATCTTCAAGACGAATCCATAGAGCACAAGAACACAAAAATCCGTTAAGTATTGAGTGAGATCTTAGGGTTTTAGTGTGGACGGTCATGGGTTCACACCAGTCGTAGACGATGACTGGGAGCCGTTGGATCTCGCGTGTTTCGAGCGGAAGGTCGGGATAGAGCCGGACAGTGCGATGGTACATGATCCGCGGGCCCCTGGAGCACTGAGTTGGATGGCGACATCGAACCAGAAAGCGTCGCGTGGCTGTTCGGAGATGCTAAGGTTGACGCGGCGCCGATTCGGATAAATAGAAAAATAGGATTTTATGGATTTATTTAATTACTCGAAATTAGAAAATCCATAACTTTGTGTAGAAAAATCCTAAAAATAAAATAAAAATACCTTCTTGCTCAGTGAACAGAGGAGAATAATGTGGAAAAGAAATCAAGTAATTTCATTGAGTATTTTATTTTTAATGATTTATTTACTCCCTGCATTGTTTTAATTCTCCATTTGCATAGGCAATTCACCATGGCATGAGACCATAGGGCATTTGAAGCCTCTGAACTTGGGAACATTCCCTGAATTTTCTAAGGTCAGAGGCCATCCCTATGAGAAGTTATTGATTTTTCAATTGCATGTTACTATTTTGAGTATTTTAATTCCAATAATTAGTATGTTGAGAAATAAATTATAGGAAAATTTGGTGATATTTCTTATGACAAGAGGAACCAATGAAAAATAAGTTTTGAGTTAATTTACTTGGAATAACCCAAATTGGTCTAAATACCCAAAATTGAATTTTAATTAATTAGGGTTAATTATACATCAAATTAACTTGAACACAATTCTCCACTGTCATTTAGGGTTAGGAGAGTCTCACATAAAAATTTGAAACCAATTGAACTTGATTTGATCCACCAAATGGGTTGATTAAGCCTCTTAAGCAAAATGGATAAAAATAAACTTTAAAAAATTCATAACTCACAAAATACTTCTCAAAAATTCACAAAAATGGTTTTGGAGCTTTTCTGATATCAGAGGAACTTAGGAAAATTAAAATTGTAATTTTCTAAAAGAGTTGATTTTTATCAATATTTTAATATTTTTAATAATTAAAAAATAATAAAAATCATAAAAATATTAAAAATCACCAAAATGTCACATTTTGGATTCTAATTACTTAGGAATAAACCAAATATTTTTCTTAAGTCCCTAGGATAAGATATTGAATTTTAAAGGCTTAATGTAATTTTTAATATTAAAAAATGTATTTTCCAACCTTTTCACTAAAATAATTCTAATAAATCAAAGAAAAATAAAAAAATACAAAATTTATTTCTCTGAGCTCCTTGAGGACAGAGAGATTTAAGAAAAATATAAAACCCATTTTTTAGCTTTAATTTTATTTTAAAATTAATTAATACTCCAAAACTCAAAATAATTCTAATAAATAAAATATAATTCAAAAAATCACCAAAATTGGTCCAAATGGTCCTCTGGTCGTTTGAAATATCCCATAATTTTCTTAAGGACAGAAACATTTCCTTGGTCATGTTATTAAATTTTCCTTGAGAACCCCTATTTTCCATTAAAAATAATTTCATAAATAAATTAAATAAAGAAAAATCACATTTTCTCCTCTAATGTCTTAATTGACATGTGAGTGAGGTTACATAAAAGTTTCAAGTTCATTTGAGCTTAATTTAGTGAGTTATAGAATTATTAAGCTTGGAGGACAAAATGGTAATTAAAAAATTTCAACTCTTAATTAAAATTTTAGGATTAATCAAAAAGGGGAGGGTAAAATATTTGATTTTAAACTGATTTTGGATGATTGAAACTTAAATGATTGAGGGTAGAAACCTATTAATCATTTCAAATGTAATTAAAATAAAACTTTAATTAATTAATTGAAATTTTGGAAGAATAATAGAAATTGGAATTATTAAAGTAGGGATATTATTAAGAGGATATTTATTCTTTAATTTAAAAGTCCCTAAATAAACCACTTCAATAATACTTAATTCTTAATTAAACGTTAAAATATTAATCTAAATTAAATTAAAACTAAAATTAAATTAAAATTAAATTGAAATTAAATTAAAATTAAATTAAATTAAATTAAAATTAAATTAAATTAAAATTAAATTAAATTAAAATTAAATTAAATTAAATTAAAATTAAATTGAAATTAAATTAAAATTAAAACTAAATTAAATTAAAATTAAATTAAATCAAATTAAATTAAATTAAATTAAATTAAATTAAATTAAATTAAAATAAATTAAAATTAAAATGAAATTGAATTAAATTAAATTAAAATCATTTAACAACAAACCTAAATGAAATCATTAAGAATTAAATCTAAAATAACTTGAACACTATTCCAAACTTAAACTAACTTTTATAATTAAGTCAAAATTAAAATTAAATCATTAAGTTTAAATCATTAAAATATTTAATAATTTGATTTGCCCTTTTAAAGCTCTTATTATTATAACTCTTAAATGAGGTATCAAGTGAAATGTTACTTCACTTATAGGATATTCAAATGTCCTAGTTCACTGAGCAAGATAACAAAACTTAAACTCCTGGATGATTAATTCACTTGTATAATTAAATTCTCTTGGACTTAAAACAATCCTAAAGGTATTTAAAAGATGTTTAAGACTCGTCTTAAGCACTTCCTCAATATGATAAGATATTTATAAGAACAACTGAATTTAATTGTTCTTGGGTGAAGAAAATCATCCTTAAACCAAAACACAAGAACTTAGACGTCATAGGAGATGATTAGCTATAGGATTAGGACTTTGGTAGATAACCAAAACCTTTCCCTTAGCTTTACCTAGGTACTTGTTGAAACATTTAAATGCCTTAACATGTGTTTTAAGTGCGGCTTGGGATGACGGGAAGACCCTCCAGGTACGCTTTTATTTTATTGCAATCTACTTTATTGCACTGTACTTTACTTTTCTTGCATGATAAACAACTGTTGCATGAAAACTAAAACCTTTAGGATAGTCCCTAAACTGAAACCAAAACTAAATTAAAAGTCATTACAAGATAAAAATCACCGCCACAACATTTCAAAATATAAAACAACTCAAAATTTAATCACAAACAGAACAACAAAACTACAAATTGCAACTAAATTAAAACGTCTCGTTGAATGATCGGGAATACCTCGGATGATGCAACCCACGTGTTGCTTACGGGATTTCCCACGGTCTAAATGAAAGTGTGGAACTCTTTCAGTTGAGTTTAGAAAATTCATTTGGACTAAGTGAATTCGATGAAAATAACGGTGCCGGGATGACGGAACCGTGAGATCTTAATCGGTTCTGTTTAAACAACTTTAAGATTTGTTTTAATTAAAATATTAAAAAGCACTTGGATTTTAAGATTCTCTCTAAACCTAAACACTTCTCTCATCTCCTGATTTATGACTTCTAAAACTAAACCTCTGCAATAACGAGGAGCTCGGAGCATGGTGGGCAGCACGGCCATCGTCATCAGCAAAACTCGGGCTACTTCAGCGAAACCTTTCTTAGAGTTAAATAACAAAGCCATAGAACTTCGAGGTAGTTTGCCTAGTGCAACATAATTCCTCAACTTTTTGTTAGGCATTTGCATAATCATATTATGTAAATTAAGCCCTAACCGGCCTTAGGATTCCGAGGTAGTTGTTTGGTACGACATAAACCCTCACATCTTCAAGGCTGTTTGTATGATCATGTCATATGAATATAAGACCTAAATAATTAAAATTGACAAGATCGAAATACTAAATAATTCTTCCTAAATTGAAGCCAAACAATAGGATAGTTGAGAAGCTGCCAAGATTCCTCTTGGATCCTCAACTTCTCCTACTTCTCTTCCTTTGAATTCCAAAACAAACGGTTCCAAATTTGATCCATTCCCAATTAAAAATTCCAAAACTCAATCCTTTGAAAACCTTAAACTTTGAAATTCTTGAGAGCAAAACCACTGATCATTATCGAGAGTTTTCTTAAATGATTCCCGTCATTTAAGATGTAATTAACTATAGGGGCTTGCCCTTATAGGGAACTTTAAGAACCCGAGTAATATAAACCCTGCTTAATTCCTTTATATTAAGCTGGGGAACTTGTCGGCTTATAAAATTGGTTCGCAGACCAAACGGATGTCACAAATCTTTTAGTTTATTTAATCGAGCCCCATCATCAAGCGGTGTGTCCATTCTTCGGGATAGATACACAGTTTGAGGTGTGGTGCTCATTTTTATAAACTATTTGGGATATGAGATCGGTTTGATTTCATATCTTAAAATTTTTAAACTTAAAATTATTTTCAAAATCAAATGTTACTTTCTAAAGTATATATACATATTTAAATTAAATTTAAAAATCTTAAATTCACCGACAATTTCTATAGGCGACCCCTTTTTCAAAACAAACCTAAAAATATGCCGACACCAGTTGCTAATGAGTTTAACCACATCTTTGCTTTATCTCTTAAAGAAAAAGGAAAGAGTCTAAGTTTAATAGCACAATTAGAAACATTGTTATATTTAAAGGTAGCACAAAGTTCTAAAAAACTAACAAGATGTAAATTTGGATCCTTATTTGGTGATCCACCAAATTCATTGTTTTGCACCATTTGAATAATAGATGGTTTAAGTTCAAAAGAATAAGCATCTACAGTGGGTATTTGAATACTACTATGAAGTTCATCAACTGTAGGGTTAGCATAATCCCTTAATGGTTTATAAATATTTTAATCATTAAGTTCAATTGGATTTTGTAAAGTAGCCATTTCTTGAAATTTTTGAATTTGTTTTCCCTTTTTATTTTTTCTAATTGTTCTTTCCAATTCAGAATCTAAAGGTATTAAACCTTCAGAACCAAATCTTCGCATAAAACAAGAAATAAAATATATATCTTTCTTTTTTTATAATAATAATATATATATTTATTTATTTTTTATAAGAAAATTAGACTATTCTATTTCTTTCTTCCCCGGCAACGACGCCAAAAACTTGACCCGACCGCAAATAACGCAGTAATATTTGCTTCCAAAAGATAGACAAAAACTTTGACTCAATTTATAAATAACGGCTAGTGTATAAAATTAATATGATGTAAATTTAGAAAATATTTTTACACACTAGGGGTACTACGCAAGTATACGTATCGTTTCAAGTAATATAGGGTTTTCTTTAATAACCCCAGTATCGATCCCACGGGGAAAAAATTCTAGTAATAAATGTTCTAAATATTATATTTCGAAAATATCTTTTTATCCTCTAAATTAACTATAAATTACTATTAATTTACTAGATGCAAATAAAGAAAACAATAATAAAATGATTTATGAAAACTATAAAATAACAAGTTTTTTTCCTTCAATTAATCTAAGATTTTTAAGATAATTTAATATTCGTTGGAGAATTTGCTTTATGATATTGTGCCAAATAGAAGCATTCCTATTCTTTACCCTTTGATCCAAGCGCAAAGAACATTGGCTAATTTACAGAATAGGTCCGGATGTATTGTTAGTAGAATGGGTTAATCTAAGCTCACACTTCTAGATGTCCAAGGGTGGCTATGGTCGGCCCTACTAGTGACCCTTTTCTAATCTATAAATTAAATTATAAGAATTTAGTCTGTCACTCTAAAAACTTATCAATTCTACGCCCTTTAAATCTTATCTTCCTATTTATTTGCACATCACCTTGAATAGCCCGCACATGGCCTTTGACTACCCAAAGATTCATGTGACATTTACAAGTTAAGAGTTCTTCTCCTTCAAGGTCTCAAAACTCTTCAACATGTTTTAACAATTCAAATGGCCAATTTAAAAAGTAAAGTAAGATTAGGTATTAATGTCATCACAATGTTTTGAAAATATTTTGAATTTCAATTCTCCATCGAATCTTTATATTATCTTATCTATCTCTTCATAATTGAAGGAAGAAAGTAAACTAACTACTCAGAACACATTGAAAATAAATAACAAAACATGATACATAAACTTTGAATCAAATGTAAAATACTTATCTCAAATATTTCTTCTACAGATCTTCTGATTCCTACTGACTCCACAGTGTAATTAACTCCAGATGCAACAACTTGAAAATAAACTCACTAAACTAAACAAAAGTTGGCCCTAAATTTCTCTCTCTATTTCTCTCTCTAAGGATGAGAGGTCCTAAAGTGGATAAGTAAAAGGGTTATAATGGGAGGGGCACGTTTTCTGAAGAAATGGACCCCTATTTATAGGCTTCAAGGGTTGCCTTGAGGCACCTCTTCAAAAGATGTCCACATTCAATGAATCTTCTAGAAGGTTGGTCTGGCGCCTAAGCGCCGGAATCTGGCGCCTAGGCGCCGGACACCGCATCCAGTTCTTCGCACCTCTTCACTTTGGCTCGCACCTCTTCGCTTTTAAAACCATTTTGAAGCGTCCAAATGCAATGTATCACATGTCCTATTATCAAGGAACAACTGCCAGTCTTCTAGAATGTCCAATAACCGCTCACTCCATCAAAATAACTGATCAAACGTTGTCAAAAACTTGACAGTTTTTGTATCGAGTCTGGCGCTTAGGCGCCAGCTTCTGGCGCCAGGCCATATTTTTTTATACTTCTTGTACTTTGCTCCATTTTTGCTCCTTTTTGCTCCTTTTTCTTTTTTAGACCTTTTTACATCACCTACATCAAAAAACACAGAAAAAATACCTTTCATTAAAGCATAATATCCTTAATTGATAAGAATTAAGACATAAAGAAATCGGTATTTTTTTATAGATCAACTCGCCTTTCACAAAAATTTATTTTTAAATTTAATTTTCCACTAAAATTCATAAATTCAACTTCCAATTACTTATATCAGAGTAGGGCTTCATTTTCTAACTTCCACAACATTTTTCAAAAATTTATAAAAATTAAATATTAAATCCACCAATCAAACATAAGGTTTCAATCAAACTCACTAAATTCCATTTATAATCTTCAATATTGACTCAATACATTTCAGATAAGTATTATATTTGATTCAAGTTCCTAATACACACTCAAACACAACAATTTCTAAGCAAAAACAACACACATTGAACATGAAAGCAAATACACAAACAAACATAATCGATTCTCTAAATCAATACAATGACTCAACAAACCATACAATAACTATCTCATTACCAGAATATTTTAATCTTCACAAGGGAAATTGTGTATTCCACTTGGAAAGAACACTAACACTCTCGAGAAAATCCGTAGTCGTCTTTTCGTCAATCCACTTGTTCTTCGCATACATTTCAACTTGAGCATCTTGATAAGCCGCAAAATGATCAAATTGAAGTTTCATTTGCCATTCTAGTCATTCAACTTGATGAAACATCTCATGAAGGCAATCTCCAATGCTTTTATACTCCGCTTCAAACTTATCCAAACGACTAGAAATTTTCTCTAAACTTACAGCGATGAAACCATTGAAGTAGGGTTGAGGATCCTTTGAGACCTTGTCCCTAGCTTCTTCTCCATGATTTCTTCCTTCCATTTCTTCCAAAAAATTTTCAAATCTCTCAAGAATGAAGTGCAAGGGACGTAATTTGGATTGCTTGATGGTTAGGGAAGAAGATAGGTTGATTTAAAGGGGAAAATCGTGTGAAAAACTAAAAATTTTTGGTTTTTGCACGACCCAGTAACCGTGGCTCTTAGGCGTCGAATATGGCGCCTAGGCGTCGGACCTATTGATACATAGTTGATTCTGGTGCCTAGGCGCCGAATTCTGGCTCCTAGGCGCCGGAACTATGTTCAACTCCTTTTCGCCTAATCGTCAAATTTCAAAATTTTGTTCTCCAAGATAGGTAAATTATACTGGTAAGAGTAATTTAGACTCAATAACTCACATTGTAAACAATCATAATAAAGGTTAACTTGATCTCCTTTTTACTCATATTCAAAATAGAGTGATCCTATTTTGAAATCTTACATACTTCAAAATAATCTTCAGCCTAAGTCAACAATGACTTATGAGCATCAAATTTTTCTAAAGTAATATAAAATTAATCTAGATCGAGGCATAACCTTACATTAAAACACAAAAACACTCATAAACAAAGATAATTATGGGTTTCCTCCCACAAAGCGCTTCGTTTAACGTCGTCAGCCCGACTTAAGTAAATCTTTAATCAGGTTGACTCAATTCATAAGCCTCTTTATATATCTTTTTAATATCTCCCAAATAAGGCTTCAATCTTACTCCATTCACTTTAAAAATTTTTCCTGTTTTGGGATCTTTATTATCCACAGCTCCATAATGGTATACTTTCTCAACTAAATAGGGTCCAATCCATTTAGATCTTAATTTTCTAGGAAAAAGTTTTAAGCGAGAGTTAAACAGTAATACTTTTTGTCCAGAATCAAAAATTTTTCCTGAAATTTTCTTATCATGCAACATCTTCATTTTCTCTTTATAAATTCTCGCATTTTCATATGATTCGTTTCTTATTTCTTCCATCTCATTTAGTTGTAATAATGGTTTTTCTCCTGCTTTATTCAAATTAAAATTAAACTCCTTTATCGTCCAATAAGCTTTAGGTTCAAGTTCTACAGGTAAGTGACAATGTTTGCCATAAACTAACCGGTAAGGTGACATTCCGATTGGTGTCTTATAAGCTTTTCTATAAGCCCAGAATGCAGAATCAAGTCTATCAACCCAATCAGTTCTTTTAGGATTAACAGTCTTCTCTAAAATTCTTTTAATTTCTCTGTTTGATACTTCAGCCATTCCACTAGTTTGTGGGTGATAAACAGTTGCAATTATATGTTTGATTCCAAATTTTTGTAGTTATGATGAATTCTTATGTTCCTGAAATGACTTCCAGCATCAGTGATAATTACCTTAGGCATTCCAAATCTTGAAAATATCATTTTCTTTAAAAATTTAGAAACACTTTTGGAATCACAGCTTGGTAAAGCAACAGCTTCAATCCACTTTGAAACATAATCAACTGCTAATAAAATATAAATTTTTCTAGATGATGGAACAAATGGTCCCATAAAGTCTAAACCCCATATATCAAAAATTTCAACTTCCAATATATAGTTTAAAGGCATTTCATCCTTCCTAGATATAGTTCCCATCCTTTGACATAGATCACATGTTTTCACATATTGTCTCACATCTTTAAATAAGGTAGGCCAATAAAATCCATAATTTAAAATTTGAAATGCAGTTTTATTTATGCCAAAGTGTCCTCCAAAATCAGAATCATAACATTTTTGAATAATAGCAAAAGTTTTCTCATAAGGTACACATCTTCGAATCATAGAATCTTTACCAATTTTAAATAAATGAGGTTCTTCCCAAATATAAGATTTAGCATCATATTTAAATTTCTTAATAAATTTGTTATCCAAGTCATAAGGCAAAATATTGCTAACTAAATAATTAACAATATCAACATACCAAGGTGTTTTGCATCCTTGAATAACATATAAAGATTCATCAGGGAATTTCTCATTTATATTTTCTTCTAAAATAATATCATTTTTAATTCTAGACAAATGATCAGCAATTTGGTTTTCAGTTCCTTTTTTATCTACTATTTGAAAATCAAATTCTTGTAGAAGTAAAACCCATCTTATAAGTCTAGGTTTAAAATCCTTCTTAGATAATAGATATTTAATAGCAGAATGATCAGTATGAACTATGCATTTAGTACCAAGAAGATAAGGTCTAAATTTATCAAAGGCATATACTATAGCTAGAAGCTCTTTCTCAGTGGTAGTGTAATTTCTTTGTATTTCAGTGAGAGTTTTACTAGCATAATATACAACTTTGAAAATTTTCTCATATTTTTTTCCTAATACAGCTCCAATTGCAAAATCACTTGCATCACACATTAATTCAAAAGATTTATTCCAATTAGGTGCAACAATGATAGGTGCAGTTATTAATTTTTCTTTTAGAATATCAAAAGCATTAATACATTCTTTATTAAATTCAAATTTTGCATCTTTTTCTAATAAATGACAGAGGTTTAGCAATTTTAGAAAAATCATTTATGTATCTTCTATAAAATCCAGCATGACCTAGGAAACTTCTCACATCAGTAACATTAGTAGGTGATTGCAATTCAGCAATAATTTTCACTTTTGCTTGATCTACTTCCATCCCTTTTTGTGATACTTTGTGACCAAGTACAATGCCTTCTGTGACCATGAATTGACATTTTTCCCAGTTAAGAACTAAATTTGTTTCTTCACATCTTTTCGGAACTTTGGCTATGTTTTCCAAACAAGATTCAAAAGAAGTTCCAAAGACTGAAAAATCGTCCATGAATATTTCAATTCCTTTGTCAATCAAATCACAAAATATTGACATCATACATCTTTGAAAAGTTGCAGGTGCATTACATAAACCAAAAGGTATTCTTCTAAAAGCAAATGTTCCATAAAGACTTGTAAATGTTGTCCTTTCTTGGTCCTCAGGAGCAATACGTAATTGATGATAACCAGAATATCCATCCAGAAAACAGAAATATGAGTGTCCAACTAATTTATCGAGCATTTGATCCAAGAAAGGTAAAGGAAAATGATCCTTTCTAGTGGATTTATTTAATTTCCTATAGTCAATAGAAATTCTCTATCCAGTAACTTGTCTTGTAGGAATAAGTTCATTTGTATCATTAACAATAACAGTTACACCTCCTTTCTTCAGAACACAATGAATAGGACTTACCCATTGACTATCCGAAATAGGATAAATAATACCAGCATCTAACCATTTAATAATTTCTTTTTTAACAACCTCTTTCATGATAGGATTTAATCTTCTTTGAGATTCTATAGTAGGTTTAAAATTTTCTTCCATTAAGATTCTATGCATGCAAATGGAAGGGCTTATTCCTCTTATATCAGCAATAGTCCAACTAAAAGCTTTCTTATAATTCTTTAACACACCTAGTAGTTTTTCTTCTTGATCTTTACTCAGTTCAGAAGAAATAATAACAGGTAAAGTTAACAAATTTCCAAGAAACGCATATTTTAAATGGGAAGGTAACATTTTTAATTCCAGTTTAGGGGCTTTTTTAATTGATGGTAAAAGTATATCATTTTGAGTTATGTCTAAAGTTTCCCAATTATCTTTAATAAAATGAGTCTCTTCTTCTTTTACTACTTCATCTTTATTAGTTAAAAATTCAAATTTTTCTTCAGAAATGACTTTACATTTTTCTTGATAATGTTTTTCAATTAAATAATCAATTATATCCATTCGATAACATTTCTCTTTATCAGGGTACTTCATTGATTTAAGAACATTGAATTTAATTTTTTGATCATTAATTCTCATAGTTAGTTCTCCTTTTCGCACATCAATCATAGCTCGTCCGGTAGCTAGAAAAGGTCTCCCTAAAATAATAGGTATCTCTTTATCTTCTTCCATATCAAGTACTATGAAATCTACAGGGAAGATAAATTTATCCACTTTAACAAGGACATACTCTATAACTCCTTTAGGATAAGTGATAGATCTATCAACTAACCGAAGGGTTACGAGTGGTGGGAGTAATATCTCCTAAATCCAATCTTCGAAAGATAGAAAATGGCATGAGATTAATACTTGCTCCTAAATCACATAAAGCTTTTCCACAAAATTTTTCTCCAATAGCACGTGGTATAGTGAAACTTCCAGATCCTTAAGCTTTTCAGGTAATTTCTTTTGAATTATTGCACTGCATTCTTCACTTAATGCAACAGCTTCAAAAGCTTCAAATTTTCATTTTTTGCTTAAAATATCCTTCATAAATTTTGCGTAAGTTGACATATGTTCCAAAGCTTCAGCAAAATGTATGTTAATAGTAAGTTTCTTAAAAATTTCAAAGAACTTAGAAAATTGATGATCTAATTTCTTCTGTTTAAGTCTTTGAGGCAAAGGTGGTGGTGGTTTTTCAACTTCCACATTAACAGGTATAACAGTCTGATCTTGACTAGGAGAGAGAGTTTCTTTAGGTTTTTCAATCTCTTCAACCTCAATCTCTTTTTCCAGCTTTAACGTATTCATGTTCTTTTCCAGTTTCTTTTGGATTAATTTCAATATTACTAGGAAGTATTCCTACAGATCTGTTATTAATTAAAGTAGCAAATTGCCCCATTTGATTTTCAATATTACGAATAGCAGTATTTTGATTTTGCAATTGATTATTCATTTGTAAAATTAATTCTTCTATTGATAACTTTTTCTGCTGATTATTAAATCCAGTGTTGACCTCATTTTACAATGAGTCAATAACCTTATGACCTAAAAAGTCAACTTTGGTCAAATTGGTCAAATCAGACCTAATGACCTACACTGTTGACCCCATAGGTCAACCCTATGACCTAAAAAGTCAACTTTGGTCAAACTGGTCAAACCAGATCTAATGACCTACACTGTTGACCCCATAGGTCACCCTTATAACCTAAAAAGTCAACTTTGGTCAAATTGGTCAAACCAGACCTAATGACCTACCATGTTGACCCCATAGGTCACCCTTATGACCTAAAAAGTCAACTTTGGTCAAACTGGTCAAACAAGACCTAGTGACCAACCCTGTTGACCCCATATGTCACCCTTATGACCTAAAAAAGTCAACTTTCGTCAAATTGGTCAAACCAGACCTAATGACCTACCATGTTGACCCCATAGGTCACCCTTATGACCTAAAAAGTCAACTTTGGTCAAATTGGTCAAACCAGACCTAATGACCTACACTGTTGACCCCATAGGTCAACCTTTTGACCTAAAAAGTCAACTTTGGTCAAACTGGTCAAACCAGACCCAGTGACCAACCCTGTTGACCCCATAGGTCAACCTTTTGACCTAAAAAGTCAAATTTGGTCAAATTGGTCAAACCAGACCTAATGACTACCATGTTGACCCCATAGGTCACCCTTATGACCTAAAAAGTCAACTTTGATCAAAATGGTCAAACCAAACCTAATGACCTACCCTATTGACCCCATAGATCACCCTTATGACCTAAAAAGTCAACTTTGGTCAAAATGGTCAAACCAGACCTAATGACCTACCCAGTTGACCCCATAGGTCACCCTTATGACCTAAAAAGTCAACTTTGGTCAAATTGGTCAAACCAGACCAAGTGACCTACACTGTTGACCCAATAGGTCAACCTTTTGACCTAAAAAGTCAACTTTGGTCAAACTGGTCAAACCAGACCTAATGACCTACCCTATTGACCCCATATGTCACCCTTATGACCTAAAAAGTCAACTTTGGTCAAACTGGTCAAACCAGACCTAGTGACCAACCCTGCTGACCCCAAAGGTCAACTTTTTGACCTAAAAAGTCAACTTTGGACAAACTGGTCAAACCAGACCTAGTGACCAACCCTGTTGACCCCATAGGTCAACCTTTTGACCTAAAAAGTTAACTTTGGCCAAACTGGTCAAACTAGACCTAGTGACCTACACTGTTGACCCCATAGGTCACCCTTTTGACCTAAAAAGTCAACTTTGGTCAAATAAATCAAACCAGACCTAATGACCTACACTGTTAACCCCATAGGTCAACCCTATGACCTAAAAAGTCAACTTTGGTCAAACTGGTCAAACCAGACCCAGTGACCAACCCTGTTGACCCCATAGGTCAACCTTTTGACCTAAAAAGTCAACTTTGGTCAAATTAGTCAAACCAGACCCACTGACCAACCTTGTTGACCCCATAGGTCAATCTTTTGACCTAAAAAGTTAACTTTGGTCAAATTGGTCAGACCAGACCTACTGACCAATCCTGTTGGCCCATAAATCAACCTTTTCACCCACTAACACATTTAAAACACCACAATGACAAAATCACAAGAATTGGACATCTTAAAGTCAATTTGATTAATTTGAGCTGACTTAGGTCAACCCAAGTCAAAATTGGTCAACACTTATCTATTTTTGATTAAAATAGATAAAAAATGACATAAAAATAACAAAATTAATCAAATAATTAATTTGCAAAATTATTTTGATTAATTAAAATGATTAATGATTTAATTTTCAAAATTTTAATTAAATGACATAATTAATTAAAATGAAAATTAAATTAAAATCATAAAATGACATAAAACAACAAAATTAATCAAATAATTAATTTCAAAATTATTTTGATTAAATAAAATGATTGATGATTTAATTTTCAAAATTTTAATTAAATGACATAATTAAAATTAAAATTAAAATCATAAAATAACAAAAATGACAAAAATAATCAATTAATTAATTTGAAATTATTTTCAATTAATAAATTGATTAATAAAATAATTTCCACCAATTTTAGTTAATAAAATAATTAATTAAAATGGGAATTAAAGAAGAAATGAATTCATCTTTAGCCTCTTCATATTTAATTGGGCTAAACCATCTTAAAGGCTTATTTAACACTTAATTAAGCCCATCTTAAGGCCCATTACCCATGGCTTAACATCCATGGTTATGCATGGGATGAGGTGTCACCACCTCCTTCATTCTAAACCTATTCTCTCCTTAAGGTGGCCGGCCAACACAAGGCCATTTTCTCCACCTCCCAAGCCACCCAATGGGAGGGAAAACCACACATGAAACCCCCTTACCATAGTTAATGGTAATGACAAAAGCTAGGCATATGTGTCACCTTTTGCCAAGCCTAAGAAGTGAGGTGTAAGCTCATTAGCAAGTGAAACAACAGCTCACAAGTAACCTCCCACAATGGCCAATGGACAAGAGACAAAGAGATGAAATTCATCATGAAAAACTTAGGGAGAAGCATCCAAGCCTAGCTCAAGCCAATTGATCACCCAATCAGCTAACAGAGGAGGTAAGTAATCCTCTAGAACAGCCTAAGCCAAACCAACACCATCCCCTTGCTATAAATAGACCCCATGGCCGAAACTAGCAAAGAGGAGAAAAATATTTAGGGAGGTCCATAGGCTGCTCAAACTCTCTTGCTCCCAACATAAAACTTCTTCCTAAAAGCTTCCACAATCTTTTAGGATCAATTCCAAGCCTTAGTTTCAGCCCATTTGAGCCAATTTGATCAATTTTCAAAAACAGCCCAAATTAGGCATCTCTTCCAAATTCCTCCCAAAACCTGACTTCTGGAACAAATTGCTGCAGCAACTATCTTCCATTGGGGTCCTAGAAGGCAATCATAAAGTTTGATCTAGCTTGATTTGCTTGTGGCCAAGGTATGGAATTTATCTTTGCAAAATAAATCATGTTTTTGATAAATCATGTGCTATATTAGCTCAAAAGTGTATCATCACCGTATGGATAGATACTTCTCATCCAGATGAGCATTTTTAAAAAAAAATAACTCAATTTCGTCAAGAAATGAGTGAGATATTAATATTTGAAGTTTAATGGTTTCGGAATTTTCGGAATTAAATTCTGAATTTTCTCAGACGTCCGATCCCGCGCCTTTGGGATGGACGGCGCTGATCCGCGTGCACGGTGTCCGCCGTCCGATCCTTTGCACGGGATCTTCCCGCCCGTTCGACCCGTCCAAGGACACGCGTCGTCCCCGGGGAGATTTGGCGGTGCAGAAATAAAACAAAAAAGAAAAATTTCTTTTTAATCCCTTAAACTTCAAAAATTCATATCTTTTTAACCAGAGGTCCTAAAAATAAAATAAAAATACCTCTGGAAAGCTCTTGAAGAGGAGAAAATTATGAGACTAAAATCATAATTTTATTCTTAGTATTTAATTTTTAATTAATTAAATACTCTCTGGAGTATTTTAATTATTAAAAATTATTTACAAATCAAAAAATTATGAAACTTTGAGGCATTTATCTTTATGTTCTTAAGGATCTTCCATAATTTTTCTAAGGATAGAAAACATGCCTAGGATACTTTTCTTGAATTTTCAAGTTTCTTTGTAATTATTTCAAATAATAATTATAAAAATTTGAAAATTAAGAAAATAAAAATACAAATGACTAGGAATGATAGGGCAACAGCACAATGACCCTAGGAAAAATATTTCTAAGTCATAGAAACAATTTTGAATGACATTTGAAAATTTAGGGTTAAAATCATTTATTAATTAAATAATTTTGAATCCTAAAATAACCCTTTGTAAAATTGAACTATTTTCATCAAAATTTTAAGTTTGAAAATGGTTATAGCCTATGATAGGCTAATAATAAACCTCACTTCAGTCTAACATGACAAGATTAGATTCAATTAAGGTTTAAAATGACATTTAATCCATTAAACCTTACCTAAATTAGGTTTAATAAAAATTAAACTCTTTTAATTAAGTTTAAGGACACACTAAACTTAATTAATCCATTAAACCTTACCTAAATTAGGTTTAATAAAAACTAAACTTCTTTAATTAAGTTTAAGGACACATTAAACTTAATTAACCCATTAAACCTTACCTAAATTAGGTTTAATACAAATTAAACTTTTTTTTAATTAAGTTTGAAGACACACTAAACTTAATTAGCCCATTAAACCTTACCTAAATTAGGTTTAATAAAAATTAAACTTCTTTAATTAAGTTTAATGACACACTAAACTTAATTAACCCATTAAACCTTACCTAAATTAGGTTTAATAAAAATTAAACTTCTTTAATTAAGTTTAAAGACATAATAAACTTAATTAACCAATTAAACCTTACCTAAATTAGGTTTAAAAAAAATTAAACTTCTTTAATTAAGTTTAAAGACACACTAAACTTAATTAACCCATTAAACCTTACGTAAATTAGGTTTAATAAAAATTAAACTTCTTTAATTAAGTTTAAAGACATAATAAACTTAATTAACCTAAATTAAACTTCTTTTATTAAGTTTAATGACAAACTAAACTTAATTAACCAATTAAACCTTACCTAAATTAGGTTTAATAAAAATTAAACTCTCTTAATTAAGTTTAAGGACACATTAAACTTAATTAGCTCATTAAACCTTACCTAAATTAGGTTTAATAAAAATTGAACCCTCTTTAATTAAGTTTAAGGACACACTAAACTTAATTAACTCATTAAACCTTACCTAAATAAGGTTTAATAAAAACTAAACTCCCTTTAATTAGGTTTAAAGACATATTAAACTTAATTAATCAAAATTAAACTCACTTTAATTAGGTTTAAAGACATATTAAACTTAATTAATCAAAATCAAACTCATTTTAATTAGGTTTAAAGACATATTAAACTTAATTAATCAAAATCAAACTCACTTTAATTAGGTTTAAGGACATATTAAACTTAATTAATCATACCTAAACCCTAATTAGGTCTAACCTTAGACCTAATTAAACCATTAAGCCTTAACTAACTAAGGTTTAATCAAACTCGAACCCTAGTTAGGTCTAACCCTTAAACCTAATTAAACCATTAAACTTTAACTAACTAAGGTCTAATCAAACCTAAACCCTAATTAGGTCTAACCCTTAAACCTAATTAAACCATTAGACCTTAACTAACTAAGGTCTAATCAAACCTAAACCCTAATTAGGTCTAACCCTTAGACCTAATTAAACCATTAGACCTTAACTAACTAAGGTCTAATCAAACCCAAACCCTAATTAGGTCTAACCCTTAGACCTAATTAAACCATTAAGCTTTAACTAACTAAGGTTTAATCAAACCCAAACCCTAATTAGGTCTAACCCTTAGACCTAATTAAACCATTAGACCTTAACTAACTAAGGTTTAATAAAACTCAAACCCTAATTAGGTCTAACCCTTGACACTAATTAAACCATTAGACCTTAACTAACTAAGGTTTAATAAAACCTAAACCCTAATTAGGTCTAACCCTTAGACTCTAATTAAACCATTAAACCTTAACTAACTAAGGTTTAATAAAACCTAAACCCTAATTAGGTCTAACCCATTAGACCTAATTAAACCATTAGACCTTAACTAACTAAGGTTAAATCAAACCTAAACCCTAATTAGGTCTAACCCTTAGACCTAATTAAACCATTAAACCTTAACTAACTAAGGTTTAATCAAACCTAAACCCTAATTAGATCTAACCATTAGATCTAATTAAACCATTAAGTCTTAACTAACTAAGGCTTAACTAAATTCAAATCCTAATTAGGTCTAAACCTTAGACTTAATAAGACCATTAAGCCTTAATTAACCAAGGTTTAACAAAAATCAAACCTGACTTAAGTCTAACCCATTAGACTTATGTCAAACCAAACTTAGTTAGATCTAAGTCAAACTTAAGTCCAATCTACACTGAACCTAAATCAAACCTAAATCTAACTTAAGTCTAATCTACATTAGACTTAAGTCAAACCAAACTTAGGTTCAACCCACACTGAACCTAAATTAAACCTAAACCTAACTTAAGTCTAACCTACATTAGACTTAAGTCAAACCAAACTTAGGTTCAACCTGACATGAACCTAAGTCAAAATCAAACCAAACTTAAGTCTAACCCATATTAGACTCAAGTTAAACCAAACTTAGCCAAACCTAATCTTACTTGAGTCCAACCTAACTTGAACTCAAGTTAACCTAAACCTTAGGTTCAA